>JAMYHX010000002.1:0-398621 GCA_025529335.1 Rhizopus sp. PT2906 | reverse complement strand
CAAACATATTTTTCTTTGTCGTCTTTTTAAGCAAATAATTTTTTTATTTTATGACAACATTTTATAAAATTAATGTCAAAAATTAATAAAAATACAGTATTTGTGCTGCAAGTATGAATCAAAAATAGAAATGGAGGATATTAGCTTAAAGTACACAGTATTGATACTGACATAAACTATTCTCTGGCCCATAAAACCAGTTGATTTGATGCAAAGCACTAGGTCAAATTCGCTTTTCAACGTGTGTTTCCTCCCTTTCCCAACTGTTTTAATTCCCGCGAATGACAAACAACGTTACTCATTGTGAATTACTAATAAAGGGCAGAAGTAGTTAGTATAAGAACAGCAAAATCGAGATACACAGAAGAGAAACAGTATAGATGACCGTGTACAAAGAAGGCACAAGTAAACCTTGGAAGCTTCTATTTCAAAATAGGCTTGTACATCAAACTAACCAAATTACAAATGTAGGACAACAAGGAGGGATATGCATCTTCATGTCATGAACTTGCTGTGGTTTATCTTTTTAAAGCAAACGAGAAGAACTTAAATGGCGTCAGTGTTTACAGTATGTGCAGGCTACTTTTTTTAAGTGGCAAATTCTTTGTGCAAAGAAAAATGGGAATACACATCATGTCAAGAGACGTACAGGAGGTGTAACAGCAGTGTACATGTATATTAGGTAAAAATGGTCACTGTGATATGACAAGTTTTTCGAGCATTATACAATAAATTCAAGGGGACATCTTTTACGCTTTTTGGTTGATGAATGTACGGTTAGCAATAGTAATTTTTCTTAACATTGTCTGGATCAGTGCATTTACATATGATTTTCAATATTGTGCTAAAAGTATTTTGATCCTACAGATACTTCGCGGACTTAAGTATGCAAACTACCTTCACTGTATTTTTATAGTTGCCGATTTCTGTTTCTCATCACGTTAGGGAATGGGATTTGGACCAATGATCCTTTTCGGTAAACAGCATCCAAATTCGAATTGGTTTATCACTTTCCTATTCAAGAGTGACAGCGGTGGGTAGAATAAATGAATTTGTGCCACACCTTAGTATATCAGGTAACAGTTGGACAGGTTGAAATGAAAATATGGCTCATTACAGTAATTTCAAACCTAACTGTCATAGTAATACGTACGTGTTTCTTGCTGCAACGATAGTAAAAGATATTGTGTATAAAATACAAGGACAACTTCTTAGCTCAATAGATAAAGATGCATCCAACAGAGAATGCATGTTGTAGAATAACGTAAACTGTGAGAATAAACACTCCGATGCAAGCAATAAGCTGTATAGCGAATGAAATCTTGCTCTTGATTAAAGAAATACTACGCCACTTAGCTTGCAGTAAATGTAAATGTAAAGGTCACGTTGCAAATAGAGTTATATATTAAAGAACAGTCATCACTTATCCAAAACAGCGTCTAATAAAATAAAATAAAAAGCATATTAAGCTCTTTTGTATCGTTTACAGTGTATCCGGTGTAGTTTTGTTATTTCCATCGTGTATGTGTAATGTTGACAATTTGATCCAAAAGTACTAAATGTTTAACGAATTAATTAATGTGGAACATGCTCAAGGAGGCTGTGAGTGTATAGACTAAACTAACGTGCATTGAGAGAGTACATGATACTGTATTGGATATCAAGTTGAAAATGTTTAATTGATCCATGTTATTATGACAAAGGCGCCATATGGCATAATAAAACAAGTAAACATTGAATCAGATCCACGGTTGTCTTACGCATATTTGATCTAGCAACGACAGCAGAAACCTGGAATTAACTTGGTTGTGCTACATTGACAGAAGAGAATGCTTAGCAGAGCATTTGCCTTAGAAAGAAAGGTATAAATACCCCCTTCTATTTGTGATATTCCTAACGTCTCATTAACAAACACTCTTGTAACAACATGCGTTTCACTCTTGTATCCTTTATCTCTGCTGCTCTCTTAATGAAGGTAACTGAAGCTGGTTGGACCTTTACCATCTATGAAAATGCTGGCTATGGTGGAAAGTATCTGTCTTACAGCGGTAGATCACCTGTACAATCTTGCCACGATATTGATTCTCGCTTGGACAACAAGGTCAGCTCCTTCAGATATACTACTACTTGCTGTAATTTGAAAATGTATGATGGCCATGGCTGTTCTGGAGCTGTTTTGGGCTCTACTACTGATAACTGGAACGTCAACCAAATCAGTAGTGGAAACAACGACAGGATGTCCTCTTTCCACATTGATTGTCGTAAAACTGCTTACGCTTGTGTTTAAATATTGTTGTTTTTGTGAATAAGCTCGTAAAACATTGTCGTATTATCTAATAAACGTTGATCTGCATTGTCAGAATTACTTAAACTTCTGTCCCCCAAGTACAAATTAACATGGATTTAAGGTGTCTATAGCTGTAGATCAGTCTTTACCAGCTGAAGAAAATAGGTTGGGCCACAAAAAGGTATCAAAGTGGTTCAATTATGATAGTCTCAAGTAGCTGAAATGATAATTTTGTTTCAATATGGAGGTGCTGGATCGGTTATAATATTTGTAAACCGCTAGACTAATTGTATCATGTTGTGATTACTGATGGATGGCCGTGTTTTCGATGTGCTGGATTGATAGTATCGTAGATATGTACTATTGCATCAGTTATTGTATTTATGAGTTGTTCAGAGAGGAAAACGGCACTATGGCGTTGTTGGTTTATGATCATAATCTCAAGTCACTGGCATTGTTGTTTTGTATAATTATGTTACTGATGCAGCTATCGTCTTTGTGAGATGATGGAATGGTTTGTTTCATACAGTTATGCTTTTATTTTAAACATACATTTTTAGAGCCACTTAAAGTTTTGTGCTGTTCTTCAATATTTGTCTGTTAAATAAATATGTTCTAATTTTACATCATTAGATGAGCTTTCAAACCTGGTATACGCTCATCATGCAAGCCAATTAAACAATAAAGGCTTACTATTGATGGGCTTCATTAAGGAAACCACAGCCATATACAAAAATGATATGTCTCTAGCAAAACAGAACCTGACACACTCAAAAATGGGTGTCTCTAGTAAAAATGGAACGCACATAGCATTCTTCTTAAACAAATAGAATGTTATTATCCTCTGTTAATGTTTTCATCTAACAAATTTTATCGACTAACACGCGATAGTGTGAAGTCTACAGCTCGCGCACTAAGAGCTGTCCTTTTTTTTTGTGGTCCAACCTATTTTCTTCAGCTGTAAGCTTTATCAGATAAACCTGTTTTCGGTAATCAAATTTAAAGTTGTCACTCAGGCACCTTTTTTTTTATATTTCTTTTTTATCGGCCACTGTCATGGCCTTCTTGTATAACCGTGTATTACGAAGGGATAATCTCTATGTCTTCATTCACCAGTGCGCGTTTCTGATCACTGGTATTTCAATAACACTTGGAACGCAGTGGATATTTTATCATGGAGCTGCAAGTAACGACTAACATGTTGTGCACATTAGCATCATTGTAAATCTTTGTTCTTTCTCTTTTTTTTTTGTTATATAAAAAAGCTGGAGATAGTTACCTTACTCAGTTAGCGCAGTACTTTGGAATGGTACTAGTTGGCGCACTGATACCTTTATTAAAAAAGAATAAAACTGCATACAACAAAATAGCCCAGCAGGAAGATGAGATTAGGATGAATGACATGGTATGAATGGCAAGATACAACACAAGCACAGACTCATTCTATGAAATAGTTGCATGTAAATGTAGAGGATACAGAACAAGAGCATAGTCATGAAGGACATATCAGTCATAGGGCTGTTATAAAGCTGGCATTCATGGACGTGTTTGCCAATTTTTGTGTCACTGTAGGATTTTCAATAATCGGAAGCGGGGTAATGTATGGTAATAGGTAGATGTTTGTAGCTAACAGCCAGTAGATGTATCAAGTCATTTACAGTAGTGTCGTCATATGGTGCGCAGTTCTTACATTCTTATTCATGAATAGAAAGCTATCCATCCTTCAGTGGATTGCTATATTCGGCACAAGCGCTGGCTTAGCTATGAGCTCTCTAGATTCAATGAAAGGAAGTGATGATGCCAGTGAAGAAGGTTAGTTCATCTTTAATGTATATAATCAAGGCTTATGTATCTTTAGTAAAAAATGGATTATTGATGTTTGGAACCCTGATGACTCTGAGTGGCACATTCTTTTACTGTAAGTAAAACTTGATACATCTCTCAAAGTGAGTGTTTATGTTGCTTTTTTTTTTTTTTTTTTTTGTTTAGCATGTGTTTATGTTTACTCTGATTATATCCTATCCAAGCAAACTCCACCACCTTTACCAGCAAGAGTATGCTTTTATTCGGGAATCTATACATCTCTTCTTTCACTTGGATGGATAGGCATATATACTCTTCCACGGTTTGACAAACTAATTCATATCCAGGGCACAAATATTTCCACAGTTCTTTTGATGTATATCATCGTGAGTGTATCAAATGCAGTACATTCTTGGAATTACTATGAATTGATTGATAGAACTGGAAGTGTAAGATCATATATATATTTATATATATATATAATCACTATACTAACTCAACTAAAGGTTGCTACCGGAATATTACAAGGTCTTAGAGCTGTTTTGATCTATGTGATCAGTAACTCATTATATTGTCAATCGGATGCAAGTCAATGTAAGTTCCCTTTAGATGCTACCTGCTCCTTATTCATTTTACTCTATAGGTTTTACGGTCTATAAGGGTTTAGGTTCAACACTTGTTATCGGAAGCGTGCTATTATTCACAATTAGCCGCCGATAAACCAGTAAACAGCTTAAAATCTTGGATGTTGTACTGCTTTTATTTTCTCTTACGAGTAAATTATTCTTTTATTTATAATAAATAGCATTTGTTTTATTTTCATTAGTACGTCAGAAGCCTATTATCACTAGCAGGAACTGATGATGACAGTGTACTGGCATTTGCCTCGTTGTATTGTCTAGTTCTTGTTAAAACATTGGTTATAGACCATATTATGCCGAATCCAGTCAAGATGCTTAGACACTATATAAACATTGGATGTTAGTTTTATAAACTAAATTACAATAAGGACTTGCCATCGTTTTCACTGTGATCGCATCTGAAAATCCATTTGCAATGTCTGCCAGAGTTTCAGCTAATATTCTTGCTTTACTAACAGAGAGAGGACGCCATAGACAGTTCTCCAAGTTTTCACACAGGTCTGCAATAGCTGGAAGTCTAGTATTTGGTGAACAGTTATTGATTTCATACTGTCGCTGACAATATTTCTGTTCGTTGAGTTGGTTAAACTCATAATTGGTGATTTTTGCATTCATATCCTGATGAATAAAGCGAGCAAATTGAATAAAGAGGTAAAAGAGTACCGTGAATATGATGCTAAAGAATCCGACTTTTAGTAGGCTTGTGATGTAATATATGGTGCTGTGTTTCTCTGCAAAAGGATCTATATGAGGAAGAGGCGCTTGATTATAAATAAAAGTGGGTGAATGATGAGTAATTGGTTGAAAGTCTGTGGATGCAATTGATGCTGGTGTAGTTGTTGTTGTTGCTGTTGTAAGAGGCAATATCCTTTCTTCCTTTTCTTCTTCTTCTTCGTTTGTTGTATCTGTCATTTGTTTGCTTTCTTCTGTATATTTTGGAAATGTAGGTTCAATCTATGAGAATATGAGTAAATCTACAAGAAAATATCTTTTATAGTTATTACTTTTGTATCTTTTTCTATCTTTTCATCCTTTTGTTCTATTTGTTCTTGAAGACTGAATCCGCTTAATAAATTACAAATCTCGTCTGTTGCATGCAGTTCTTTGGTATCAAATAAAGATTTTGTAAAGAAGCCAGTAGAAGACATAAAGGCACTTTCTTTTTGAAAGCAAGGCTGTGTACTTAAAAATGACCTTGAATTAAAAGAAGTTTGATATTGAGGATTGGTATATTCATAATCCATGTCGTCAGGATCGTCATAAAACATTTGTTTGTATGCCTCTGTGTGTATAAAAGAGAAGAAGAAAAAAAAAGACAGGCATTTTCTCACTTACTTTAGGACAGCAGTGACTTTCAAAATATACACAAACATTTTGAGAAATGAAAATAAGAACAAGCAATAAAACAATTTATTCCAATGTTAAAGATATATAAAAGAACTACTCTAGCATCAAAGGAATCATCCAAAAGAGAACCATTTCAAATCATCAAAGTAAGATTGTTCGGAATACAAAAGTTTATCCAGTTAGGCTGGTGGATATTAGTGTTTAATAAAAATACAATTGACGAGAGACAAGCGTGCCTGTTCAGGTATTAAAGAGCCTTGCTGATTTTGATCCTCATAGTCACTACGACTGTTTCCTTCCTCATGCTGAGATAGCGCCTCCAAGAGAACTTCAGTTGATGATATTTCCCGAGGTTGAACACTGGTTGGAAAAATTCAATGCTCGTGATAATGTTATTCAAAAAGACAAAGCTAGACCAAAGTTTTTAAAGCTGCTTTGTGGGTTACGTATTGCTTTTTGCAGGTACTTTTATTTAGATGCATAATATGCTCTCTCCTCGATTTATAATAGCTAATATAATATAGGACTCAGTGATACTTAAAGAGAAGTACAGCAGCTATTACCTTTGAACTTTTAATATTCTCAAGACTACTATATACAAGGACTTTGAAAAACAGTTACTTGAAGCTATTGGTGCTTGCAATGGCCCATTCCATGTTATCCAAAGAATTCAAATGCATTACCTGAGATGTGTGCAGTTGTGAGCTCTGGTCTTGAAAAGCTGTCAGCTCACATCAAAGCGAGTAATGAAAAAAAATCATCTGAAATAGTAGGTATTCGTCAAACTTTGGCAGACTTTTTTGCATTTGGCAATGCATATTTTAACTCACCACAAAAATCCCCTGTTCATTCTCATATTTTTTTTTTTGCTCCTACTACACAATGGTATACTCTAAACCGAAATATTGTCACAGTTGCTTACGTCTAGAGAGAATATAGTATTGGATTGTCCAATTGTCCTGCTGTGAAAAATTTAGAAGAAGAACATGGCACTAAAAGGCGTAAGGTAGGAAGCGAATCTTGATACTATAACAATATATAGCCACTGAAAAAAAAAAGGCGAATGAAGAGCATGTATCATGCGACGCCTAAAATCTACCAGACAAAGGTTAGCGTATTCTTTGAATAAACTGAGAACTGAGATAAAGAAAAAGGGTGCTACAAATCTCTAGATCAGTTACTTTCTTATTACTTTTTTTTCAAGTACCTTAAATATCAATTGCTTATTCCACTATCCTTTCTTTGAGGTATAATATGTGTAGCTCATTTCAAAAATGTTTACTTTGAAATTTTGAGAGCATGCACTCTGTCTGTCTTTTATACTTCTTCATAAGTGTATAAAGTCAACAATGTATAGTGGTAATCATGAAGGATACTGTAATCAAAGGGCAATTTTCAATTTTTCTTCCCAACCTCAGGTGCCCCACTGAGACCGATAGTGACTATAACTTGATAAGTCCCATGTCCAGGACTGAGCTTATTTTATACAAAATACCCTCTGACGTGCTTGATATAAATCATTATAATACTCTATATATGATAGTAGAGCATATATTCTACTCTACATTCCTCTATCGCATCTGATAAGAATAACTTATAATTATACTAATAGCATAAGCATGAATTATCACATTGACCACATTTATCATACTGACAACCTTAATATTCCCTTTAAAACTCTCACTCAAACTTATTTTAATAATATTCAGCTCTTCTTTTTAAAGAATCTAATTCACAAGTTATCGACTTAACTGCCTTTTTTCAATAATAAAGCTGAGCGCAACATTTTTTTCGATGAATACACAACAACAACAACAACAAAATAATGGTAAAAATACCAACCAGGTTACCCTTACCTTTGCTGTAGTGTTGCCTTCATACGCTTTTCCAATCATGCTATGGCGAGCTTGATATTAATGGATTGGTTTGTACGGTGAAAGCAACAAACAATAATGGCATTAGCACAACGTACAGCCAAGTTGATATGGCGCGTTTCTTGCCTACGTCTCCACCACTAACAATCATCCAATCTCCAGAACCATCCTCCCAGCCTCCAAAACCAAAAAGCCCACAGCCAACAATCACAGCAAGGTAGAAAAGGTACGCAAAGTGCAAAGCTCAACGCACATATTTTGTTGAATTTCATATCTATTACATTTACTTGATTGATTAGGGTCTTTGAAGAAGGTTTGCAGCTCCTTGAAGATAAATACGTAACAAAGAAGGTTCGATTGAATGAACTGGACAGTCGAATCAAGGAGATCATGGAGGAACGGCAAAGTATTTTGGTGGAAATTGAAGACTTTGAAAAAAAGAAGAGGCTCACGAAAGAAATCATCTCTTGAATGTCCTCATGTCGACCTTCCCTGTCATTTTGAACATGAAATTTCTCATTTTATACCCATTTTTATGACTATTCTTCTACTGGCACCTATACCTAGTATCTATCCTTTTTTGCATACATCATTATCAATCTCATTCCTTATCTCTCCTTCTTACCCTTGGGTCTCTTTTTTGCTTGAATTGCATTAATGATTATGTTTTAATAATAAGAATTGTAATTGATTTATCGAAAACATTCTTTGATAGAAATAATAAAATTAAAACAAAATTCAAAGTTATTCTTTTATTAAATGAATGTGTACCATGTAATTCAGCTAAGCACCGTATCATTAAGTGCCTCTTTCTATTTTTCTTTTTATTACCGCCAATTTTATTTTTTCTGTGACTGCCAGCCTAACTGTATCTCCCTTTTTCCAAAGAAATGCTTAGATTCTGCAGTAAAAGGACAGGTGAGAGAACAAGAATGAGGCAATAATGTATCACTAACTTTAGCATTGAATGAGAATAGTTCAATTCTTTCGAGGAACTTTGGTCACGTATGTACTTTTTAGTGAATATTCCTGTCATAACACCTTGACATAGACCAAACAAGTCAAGATTCTATGCCACTGCAAGAGTTGCTACTGTCACTGGTAACTGGAAAAATAAAGCGGCCATTGCTGCCTTAGCTACTATTGGAGCTAGTGCATGGTGCATGGAACAGGTAAATACACTCAATTATACAATGTACATTTTTAATTCAATAAACAGGCTCACTGTGATGCTGTGTCTGATGATAGACAACGAGTAAGTTATCTAATGAAAGAAGCAATTCATGATAATAACTCTTTGAAAAGAAAACTGAAGGACCTATTACGGATAAAGACCCAATGCGTCTTCGTATGGAAGCATTCATCAAAGGACTTCAAAACCGTATTGTATCAGAAATCGAGCAGTTAGATGGTAAACAATTCACAAGGACAGCCTGGGAACGACCAGAGGGTGGAGAAGGTATTACCTGTGTACTTCAGGATGGCAATGTATTTGAGAAAGCGGGTGTTGGTGTCTCTGTTGTTTATGGTCAGCTACCCAAAGCAGCCGTTGAACAGATGAGACATGATCGAGGAAAAGATATTTCTGCAGATGGACCTGTACCTTTCTTTGCTGCTGGTATTTCTCTCGTCATTCATCCTCACAATCCTAATGCACCCACCGTACACTTGAACTACAGATACTTTGAAATAGAAAACCCAGATGGCACACCCAAGATGTGGTGGTTTGGCGGTGGATCTGATTTGACACCCGCTTACCTTTATGAAGAAGATGCTATTCATTTCCATCAAGTGCTCAAGGACGGATGCGATAAGTTTGACAAGAAATACTATGGTCAATTCAAGCAGTGGTGTGATAAGTACTTTTTCATTAAGCACCGCGGTGAAGCAAGAGGTGTTGGCGGCATCTTTTTCGATGATTTAGACGATAAGCCAGCAGATGAGCTTTTCAGCTTTATAAAAGAAATGGGTAATCGATTCACTGCTTCTTATATCCCCATCATGAAAAAGAGAATGAACATGAAGTATACACCAGAGATGAAAGAGTGGCAGCAGATTCGTCGTGGACGTTATGTCGAATTCAATCTCGTCTGGGACAGAGGTACAAAGTTTGGTCTTCAAACCCCTGGTGCTCGTATTGAGGCCATTCTGATGTCCTTACCTTTGACTGCAAGATGGGAATATATGAAAGAAGTAGAAGAAGGCTCAAGAGAACAAGACTTGCTGGAAGTGCTAAAGAATCCTAGAGATTGGGTTCCTCTTGATTAAAGATGTACTTTCTAGACTGTTTTATTTATAAAAGTTTGCTTTATTTAAAAATATCCTAGTTGCCTTCCTTTTGACCATAGCCACCTCCTCCTGGCGTAAGGATGACAATACGATCACCGCGTGAAAAGAGCGCAGAGTTCTTTCCTGTCAAATTCAGTGTTTGTGTAATCTCTTGATTTTCATAGCGAACCCAGAGATTGATTCCTTTTTCTGCGTCTTTACCGCCATTTAGACCATAGGGTCGGAATACTCGACGCTCAGATAAAATGGAAACTTGAATATCATCTTCTAAGAATTCAATTTCACGTATGACACCATCGCCGCCATGGTAGTGACCGTCACCACCAGAGTTTGGACGAATACCAAAGGTGTGCAGAATAACAGGGTAACGGCGTTCAAGGATCTCAGGATCCGTAATACGAGTATTTGTCATATGCGTATGGACACCACTTTGCCCATTCCAGGTTGGGCCGGCGCCACTACCGCCAGCAATAGTTTCATAGTAACCCCAGCCAGCCTTTACTTCCCCAGTTTCCTTATTTTTACCACCCTTACCAAATGTCAAGTTGTTACAGCAACCTTGACTAGCAGCGCAGGCTTCAAAGGCTCTCAAGACAACATCGACCAAACGTTGACTTGTAAGTACATTGCCACCGACCACTGCGCTCTTTTCAGAAGGGCTCAAGATAGAACGAGGAGGGATCTTGATAGTGATGGGCTCCAAACAGCCTGCATTCAAAGGTATATCTTGATTTACAAGACAGCGGAGGCAGTAAATGATGGCAGAATAACACACGCTTTCAGGTGTGTTGGTATTACCATAAACTTCAGGACCAGTACCTTCAAAGTCAAACAAGGCAGTGCCTTTTTCATGATCAATCGATACTCGTAAATGAATGGGTGTACCGTCATCCATATAATCAACTGCCGCCAAGTCCTTGTAAGAATTATTTTTAGCAACTCCCTTTAATAACTGCCTAACAGCATCTGCTGCGTTACGACGAATATGCATCATGTATGCCTGTACAACCTCAAGAGAGTATTCTTCAATCAAAGCATTGACCAAAGTGATACCCTTTTGGTTAGCAGCAATCTGCGCCTTCAAGTCTTGAGCAGAGTTAGTTCATGTGTTTAATAAACAAAGGTGCCCTTACCAGACAAATTGTCTTTGAATGCACGTGAACCAGAACAGCCTGGATAAGATGCAGGGATGACACACAGATGCTCTTCAAGACCCTTTTGATCAAAGTGACCCTTGGAAACAATCTTGAACGACTTGATTGCAGCACCCTCTTGGAACAGTTCTTTAGAATGAGGCGGCATAGAACCAGGTGATATTCCGCCAATATCCGCATGATGTCCTCTTGATGCGACAAAGAAGACGATTTTACCATTATTGAACACAGGCGTGATTATGGTAATATCTATCAATAGAACATTAATACTTATATTTATCCAATGATACCCTTACCTGGTAAATGTGAGCCACCAGCTGCAGGGTGGTTCGTCATGATAACATCACCCTCGTGTAAGTCATCCTTGTAATAGTTTAATTGATATATTACTGCATGACTTAGTGAACCTAGATGCACAGGAATATGCGGGGCATTAGCAACGAGTCCACCATCAGCACCAAATAAGGCACAAGAAAAGTCTAAATTTATCGACGGTTAGTTTTGCATTATCTCATACCATGCTTGTTTTACCAAGTCGTTCTTTGATATTTGTAGATATAGCTGTTTTTTGAAGAGTATGACCCATTTGTTCAGCGATGCTCATGAATCGATGAGAAAAGATAGATAGCTGAATTGGCTCCATTTCTGTTGTCACCTTCTTTCTTTCTCCTTTACCGATTGTGATCGTGAGATGGTTAGAAGTAACCAAGGCAGAGCAAGACGGTTCGATCACGACTGTAGATGTAGCATCTATAATGATGGCTGGACCATTTACAATTGAACCCGGAGCAAGATGACTCAGACGGTAGACAGGAACATGATCATTTCGTCCTTCTTCTTCAAAGTATGCGGAAGTAAAAGAATCCGCCTTGCTGCTATCTATATGTCGTATCTGATTTGAAACATATAATTCCTGGGCTTCTCTGTCAGGTGTGAGGTCTTTATGACGCATTGTCTTGCCAATTCCACGAATACGAATGTCATCTACCAAGATGTCACGATCTTTGAGCAAGAAGCCAAATTCTTGTTTGTACAGCTCGCAGAATGCGCTCTCAAAGTCCCAACTGGATTCAGAAGGCTGAAGTGTCATCAAAGCGCAATCCGTACCCTCATAGCGAAGGTTAAGGTAAACTTCCAGGCCAATGTCTTGATCACGAAACCCTTGTTTGGAAAGCTCTTCTTTGCATGTCTTTTTCAATTCACTTACGCGTCCTTGGATACGCGAAAGAGTATCCTTATTGAATGCTTGAGCAGAAGGTTCTTGTACTTCGTGAACAACATCAGCAAGGGCAAGCCCAAAAGCGGAAAGAATAGAGCTATGTCGGTACATGATGATTTTACCAATACCAAGGTTGCGAGCAATCCCACATGCGTGCTGTCCCCCTGCACCGCCGAACACGGCTAATACATGCTGGCTGGTATCATGGCCTTTTGCTTCAGTTAATGCACGAATGGGTCTACACATTGTTTCATTTGCTACTTTAATGAATCCATATACAATCTCATCAAGCGATTTATCTTCTCCCGTTGACGCATTGATAGTTTTTGCTAATTCCTTAAACTTTTCTTCAACCACTTGTCTGTCGAGAGGTTGATCTTCGTTAGGACCAAATATCTTTGGAAAGTAATCTGGCAAAAGACGACCCAAGAATAAATTTGCATCAGAAACTGCTAATGGCCCCCCTTTTCTTAGTACATGGAGAGATAAGTTAGTATAGCCTATTTGCGAATATATGGTGTGTACCTGTAACAAGCTGGTCCAGGATGAGCACCTGCACTCTAATCATTCAAAAAGTTAACATAAATCATTTGTTGATATTACCACTACCTCTGGTCCAACAACAAACATGCCATTCTTGAAGAATAACATAGACCCACCACCAGCGGCAACGGTATGAATATCTAGCTGAGGTGCTTGGATCGTTACACCAGCTGTCGTTGTCTCAAATACATGATCAAAGTAGCCATTATAGCGTGAGACATCTGTGCTTGTCCCACCCATGTCAAAACCAATGACTGGTACATCATTGTATGACGTTAATGCGTATCCAACAACGCCACCAGCAGGGCCAGATAGTATAGCCTTGAATCCTGAGAAGTGACTCACTGGCACTAATCCACCATCACTCTGCATGAACTGTAGCTGAGTAGTGCCCTTTTGGAATCCATCATCAAAACCGCTGACAAAGCTCTGGATATACTTTTGAATACACGGTGTCAAGTAAGCATCCGCTGTGGCAGATGTTCCTCTAGGTACGATCTTAACCATGGGCATCACTTGATTCGACAGCGAGATATGAGAGAAACCTATGCTCTCGGCTAACTTGCCAATTTGATTCTCATGCTCAGGATATATATATGCATGCATTAAACAAATAGATATACTTTGGTAGCCTTCATCAAATAACTGTTGAAGTTGTTGCTTGATCTTGGTCAGATCTAGAGTTAGATGTAAGCTTAAGCTATTTTTGGATAATGGACACTCACCTGGCTTCTTGAGAACTTTTACCCATTCGTCAGTTATGCCTTTTTTTATAAACTCATCTTCTTGAGCTGGCTTGATCTGATTCTCCGAGACAGCGGAATTCACCAAGACGATACTACAAGAACGAGCTCAAGTTTATGCGCAGACTGAATGTGTAACATGTACTTACCGTTCATCAACCTCGATAACCTTTTCATAAAGCACATCTGGCTTATTAATACAAAGATCAAAGATTTTGGGCCTTGACTGGTTTCCAATAGTCAAAAGATCCTTGAATCCTTTAGTAATCAATAATGCGTTCTTTTCTCCTTTTCTTTCGAGTAATGCGTTTGTAGCAACTGTAGTTCCCATGCGTACGCTTTCTGTATGTTTCTATTATTATTCTCTTGCTATAAAAAAAACTACGCGTTTAATTTTTACCAATGTATCTGGTTGGAACTGGTTGAGATCTGGGAATCTTCTCACCAGTTGCCAATTCAACTATTCTTCTTATTCCTTCTGTTGGAGCATCTTTATAGTTGGAAGGATCCTCGGATAATAACTTGATCACAAATTCCTTATAATCATCATTCTCTGGTTTACCCAAAAAACCAATACAATCTGTAAAAGTGCCTCCCCGATCAATGCATATAGTGAGCTTATTTTTTATTGTCATAGTCTAATGAACCTTTTTATGAAAAATAAATACAAAAAAGAGAGAGAGAGAGAGAAAAAGATAAAAAAGGAGCAATATATGGATAAAGATGAAATCTCCGCTTATAAGACTATTGAGGTTGTGATACAGGTAGCCACATGGCCTATGTTTGAATGTTATTGAATGTTCATACTTTTGATTTTATTCTTACCAAGCCGTCACTTGCTGTGATAAACATGGCGTGTGAAGGTGAAAATTCAGCCGCCCTGATAGGATCCTTATGAGGAGAAGATAAAGAAAGGAAAGGCTCGATATCTATTTTATCATTTTGTAATAGATCCCATACTCTTACACGACCATCACTTCCGCCTGCCATCACAAACCGTCCATCTGGCGTGAGACTGACTTCTTCTCCATTGGTTGATGCATCATTTGGGCCAGCATTACCTATCAGACGATGCATGATACGACCATTAAATGAGTCTACGACGTACATGTTATCGCCTACGGTTGTGACAATTATATATTTTCCATTAGCTGTAAACTTTATGCTAGTCCACTCTGGTATTGGTGTAGAAGGATAGATTGGATCTTCGATAGACCATGATGAAAATGGTCCACGCGTGTATTCACCAATGTCGTACATATGGATGATGTTTGTATTTGTGCCTACAGCAAACACTAGTCCTTGTGGATCAATAGCTGCCACCAGTCGCCCTTGTCCATGCACTACACCCTATATTTAAATAAGAAACACATATTATTGATCCATTCTATATTTTACCTGTCCTGTAGATGAACGTAAATCCCATAAACGAACCGTTTCATCCAATGAAGCAGTTAAGACTCTATCGTCTATAGGTGACACATCAATAGTTGTTACCCTATCAACAATCGTATTTATTTATATACACTGAATCATTATGCATATTTCTTACCTCTTTTTATGTCCACGAAAGTAACGAATGAATTTGTTATCAAACAGTGAAAGATATCTCAGTGTGTCTTTATAAAATAATAAGAACTGAATTACGCGTGTGTATGTGTGTGTATGTGCTCTTTGTGGTTACCATCTTCTTTTGTTGATGCATAAATCACATTGTTGTCATGATGTGAGAACCTTGCTAATGTAGCTCCGTACTTTTTTGAGAATACTGTTGCCTTTGATCTTTATTATTTTTAGTAATGAACATTAACAACTTGATCACTTACGATCCTTCTAAAGCGTCATAGACTCTTAAGCTATCGTCTTCAGCAGTAGTTAAGCAAGTGACACCACTGTCATTGAATGAAAGTGAAGTGATTGGACCATCAGAATCCTGAAATATCTTTGAAACTCTTATTGTTGAAAGTAGATCCCTTGACAGCTCAGTAGTCTGTGTTGTCATAAAAAATGAAAAGAAGTATAAAATTGAAAGAAAGCAGTGACAGTCAATATTTTTGATTGGCTCATAATCTATGTCGCGTGTTCGTTCGATCATCATTAATAGAAAGCCCTCTACTTTTTTTCCTTTTTTTCTTTTTCTCTTTTTCCCTTTTTCCTTTTTTTTCTTTTTACAAGCAACCTTTTTCCTTTTTCAAAACTAAACAACAAAAGATGGCTTTAAAGCGCATTAACAAAGTAAGATTACTATTCTTTAAAAGAGAAAAAAGAAAGAGAGATTAATGAATACATGTTTACCATTTAAAAAAGGAACTTAAAGATCTTGAACGCGACCCTCCTTCTTCTTGCTCTGCAGGACCTACTGGAGAAGACATGTTTCATTGGCAAGCAACCATTATGGGACCTGAAGATAGTCCATACCAAAACGGTGTATTTTTCTTAGCTATACACTTTCCTACCGACTATCCTTTCAAACCACCAAAGGTAAATAATAACAATAATAATAATAATAATAACAAAATGTTTATACATATTTAGGTCAATTTTACTACCAAAATCTATCATCCCAATATCAATAGTAATGGATCTATTTGTCTTGATATCTTGAAAGACCAGTGGTCCCCTGCTCTTACGATCTCTAAGGGTAAATTTTTATTATTATTTTGAACCCTTCTTTGGTTTTAATGTCATATTTAGTGCTCTTATCTGTATGCTCTTTACTTACTGATCCCAATCCTGATGGTAATCATATATATTTTTGCTAATATAAAAAAGACTAACACCTTTACAAAGATCCACTTGTGCCAGAGATCGCCCATATTTACAAGACTGACAGAGCTCTTTATGAATCTCGAGCTAGAGATTGGACAAAGAAATACGCAAGTAAGTAATGAATAATGTTATATTGGAGATGACTCCGAATACTGAGCATCCTTTAGCATAAACAGATACTAGGATTTTTTGTTTTTACTTTTTCTTTTTATTATGTACTCAATCATTAAAAAAAAAAGAGAGAAAAAGAAAGAACAAGAAGAATGATTTAAACGATTGAATACTATGAATATCGTGTTACAGAGTAATAGTTTATTATCAGTTCACTTGATAGTAGTAGAAGAAGAACAAAAAAAAAAAAGGAGTGAATGGGGAGCGTCTATACTCTAGGCTTGAACATATTTGCATTTTCTTCAAAAAACAATTGAAGAGGTTTACATGAGAGGTTTGTGATCATACTTGCATGAGGAACACAAACACTACTTGAAGTCTTTTGCACCCAATCAAAGTAATCAAGTATGGTTTGAATTTGTTTACCTATCACAATTATAATAAGTTGAGTTGTTCTTTTTATATATGTTGTGTTTATGTACTTGTTGGCACAGAATAGGCTCTTTTCCTGTATTCTTCATTTGTAAATGTTTCGTTGAAAATCTTTGACATTTCTTGCTTCAAACGAGCATCAAACCAAACATCCGAACCAAGATTCTCAAGATAATAGGATAAATCCATAGGACGTGCTTGATGGAACTTGAAGTCTTCGTAGCCTGTTGCATCTGCTATTAACTGTGCCATTTGCTTACCATTTAAAAGTTCTGGGCCAGACAGAGTATAGACTTGACCATCATGACATAAGTCAAGGTGTCTTACCATCTGTTGACGTCGATCAAGAACCAAGGATTCAATTACCTTGCATACATCCGAGATATCAATTGGACAGATCTCAACGTTCTCCGCCACAGGTAGCAAGAGTCCCTTGGTTTTTTCTGCATAATTTGCCCATAGATGAAAGTACTGCTGTATAAAATCCAGCCTATGATTGCGCGATTAATAAAGAAGGGTATATGACAAAGAACAAAAACAAACAATGAAGAGAAATTACCTTAAAATAGTGTACTGACAAGGTAGCTGTATGACTTCTTGTTCAATTTGAAAATAATCTTGAAGTGAAGAGTGGTTTCGAGAGACAGCGCCTATGTGAGATATACAGATGATACTTTTAACGCCAGAGCGAGAGGCAGCCTCGCAGATGTTCTTTGCATGCTTGACACGATTTGCTTCATTTCCTATGACTAGAACGACATGATCTACACCACGTAAGGCGACAGACAGCTGATTGGCATGATTGTAGTCGACTTGGTGTACATCAATGCCTGCTCTACGAAATCCATGACATCTTGACTTTGTCTCGCATAATACACGAAGATGAGAACGAAGATGGTCAAATTGTGCAAGGTGAGATGTGATAGAATAACCCATCAATTGATCAGCACTAGTGATAAGGAGCATTCTTTTTTTTCTTTTCTTCTAAAGTGAGATTATTAAATAGTATAGAGAAAGAGGGGGAAAGATAGTATACCAAATGAAATAATTCTGGCAAAAGCAAGAAAGAAAGACAAAGGAAGGGTTTTTATTTATAAGTGATCTCTTTTTCTCCCTTTTCCTCATTTAGGGTTCTCTACTCGGAGAATATAAATGTATGCACTTGTCTGATGACATGAGATGATGATTCTTGAAGCTATTCAACAGGTTTAACATCAATGCACATAATTTACATGAATAAGGCTAATACTCGTTTGTCTCTGGTTTGAAACTATACAAGCTTCTCTTTTACTGTAAATTATACGTAATTTAGCAGAATGATATCACACTTTATTTCATTTTTTACTGCTTTTTGTATCATCCCTCGAAAAACATAAATATACGCTTAATCCATACACACCACACATACACACACACACACAGACACACAGACACTCGGCATTTATCCCTTATTCTAATTTTAAATCCATATTTTGATCTCGGCTAAATTTATTATCCAATCAAATATCATTTCATGAAAATTTTTTGACAGTTCTAGTCAATTTTATACTCTTGTCACTTTATATGCTCGAAATAACACGATTACCTAACAAGGGAAGAGCTTATGTTGCTACAACAGATATACCTCAAGATACCTTACTCTGCATATCTGAGCCATTAGCCACTACTGTATCACAAGAATGGACTCCAGAAACATGTATGTGGTGCTTTCACTTTTCATACCCAAAGAAACAAAAGGTGAAGGCTGTAACAGAGGATCAATGTAAACAATGGAACATCTCGATGAGATATTTTAAGGATTTTTTATTTTGCTCGGATCGATGTAAACAGCTTTGTATCAACTCATTTGATCATCATTGGAATACGTTGCTAGGCATTTATTATCGTATCGAACTAGAATTCCTACATGAAAATAACTCGCTCACTATTAAAAAAGACTCCGTACCATCCATTGATAAATCGATTGACATCAAGGATGATCATGCCTTGTCTACTTGGTTAAATCATGCTTGGGATTGTATAACAAAGGATGTTGATCTATATAAAGAATTGGATGAAGTCGATAAACCCATGTTGAGATTGATTGCCACTTGTTTAGTTAAACAACTTCAAGACTCTGCTCAATTTGAATCATTGTTTGACATTCAAGATAATGAACTAACTTACTTTAGACAATTGTATCAAAATCATCAACTACCCATTGTTCAAGACAACAAAGAAGCCTATCTCTCTATCCTACCTCAATCTCTTGTTGATGTCATGGCACTTTACTGCACATTTATCCGTGCCTGCCGATACAAAAATAACCGTATACCCACTTTGCCTCATGTACATCACACTATATTTAGATCCATCTATTTTCGTGAAAGAGCAAATAGCTTTGGCTTATGGGAGAATGGAGAACAGGAAGAGATAACAGATGACTTGGAATTACTCGGTTATGGTATCTACCCTTCGGCTGTCTATTTTAATCATTCATGTGATCCAAATGTGCTTAAAAAACGGGATGGTAGGACGTTCAAGTTCATATCTAAACGCTATATTCGAAAAGGTGAAGAAGCCTGTATATCCTATGGACAGGTAGACGACACTGTTGAAAATCGCCGATCAAGGCTATGGGAACATTATCACTTTATTTGTCAATGCAGTCGATGTTTAAAAGAACAATAAACTTTTAATAACCTAAATATTCTTTTCGAAGACGCAGTGCATTCTTGCGAGTATCAATCCATTCATTTGATAATCTTCCTGTAATCACGTCTTGTGAATCCCATTTGTTTATATCTCGTCCGATCCATCCTTCTGCCCATGCTCCCAACAGATTATTATACTCACACTCACGATCGACACCCATAGTAATGTCATTTCGACTATCCTTGTCTCCTATTTCTTCTTTAAATGGAAGCATAGGAATTTTACCGCTCCAGTACCTCGCCATAACAGTGCATTGACGCTGCATAAGGGGGAATGGAGCAACACGAATGGGTACACCAATGAAACAGAGAGTTTTGTTACGTGCGTAAAACATGTAGTGTAGTAGGTTGTGCACTTTTTGACCAGTTTGAATTAAGTTATTCTCTTGGAAAGGTAGAAATGGAAAGCTAAAAAGGTATCCAGTTGCAAACACGACGATATCAATGTCCTGAAGTTGTTGTCCATCACTGCATTCGATAATGCATGTATCAGCTGCACAGACGATTCCTTTTAATAGACCAATCTGCACCACATTGGGTGTATTTGTTTCTGATGCCTGTCGGGTTAATTCGGTTTGGGTTCGGATACAGTGATATATTCTATGAGCCACACCGGATGCTTCTCTAACAATATCTAAGCCTGAATAGCTTCCACCAACAACGAGTACTGTCTATGAAATGGTTATTCACTGTACTATAAATAACTTTGCTACTTGCCTTATTTCTAAATATACTTGGTTCGCGATAGTCTCTAGAATGTAGCACCTCAACCCGTTTATTGCTATGCAACCCATCAATACCAGGAATATCAGGGATATAAGGGACTGTATAATGTCCATTAGCTACAACCACAGCATCAAACTCCTCCTCGGATTGCTCGCCGGTTTTTAAATTGGTAGAGGTTACCGTCCAGTTGGAGTGATAATCAACTTTATCCACTCTTGTCGATAACTTTATCATAGGCATCAATCCTTCATATTCAACAATGTCTTGAAGATACTTTAGAACGTATACATGAGAGGGAAAGTAAGGAGTCTTGTTATTAAAAGACACGTCTCGGTAGCTCATGACTGTAGTTGGTAAGTTTGTATGTAGATTAGCATAAATGGGCGAATGAGTCTTGCCAACTTTTAAAGTATCGTCCACTTGCAAAGCGTTCGTTGAAGGAAGAGGTGACGGAGGATCTCTTTCGGGAGAATACAACCTTTATACATATATATATTATTTAGACTTACACTTGTATCTAGGACATATATATATATGTGTAAAAGTTTCTATTTACCAAGCACCGCCTATTTGCTCATTCCTTTCATAAACTGTAATCGTGCTAAATGAACCTTCCTTCTTTAAAGCTCTTATAGCAGCAATGCCTCCAGGGCCACCACCTATGACTGCTACACGTCTAATAATCTTTTCTATATGTTCACCGGTCATATAAAACAGTGCTAGAGAGTAAAGAGGGGCCCTAATTCCATCGGCTGATTTTAAAAACCTCTTTATGCAACACGAACTAAACCATCATTGATCATGTTAGATAACAGCAGTATTTTCTCCTTTAGAAGTAGTCTTTTCTCTTATAATGTAAAATACGATTCAAAAAGTTGATCAGATCTAAGCATATTTCATTTCATATATAGCGCGGTAATTGAAAAGAGTATAGCTTGAATGATAAGCTTTGGATAAATGCAAAAGAATGATGTATCTTTACCCTACTGTGCGTAGTCAGCCAATCATGCATGGTACAACGACAAAATATGGTGTGGAAATTTCGATCAATTTTTATTCTTTTTTTTTCTTTGCAACATGTCTTACGGAAGTTCACCTTACACACAGCCACCACCTGGATATGACGAAGAAGCACATCAACCCCTTATGGGCTCTGTTGATGATATGTACAAGGAGACAGTAGCAAATAGCTCATTGGAAATAAGACTTCGTATGGTGTTTTATACATTAACCCAAAAAAAAAGTGTCTAAACCATTTGTATAGAATTCGTCAGAAAAGTGTATTCAATCTTGGCATCACAACTATTAGCTACTAGCGTATTGACCGCTGTATACATGTACAATGCCTCCATTAAACACTGGGTTCAGTCAAAGTAAGGAACTCACCTATAATCACTACCCTTCTCTTTAACCCCTACTTTCTTAGTCAATGGTCAATTATTCTATCTGTACTGGGTGCTCTGGGCGCTATGCTTGCTCTCTACTGGAAATCAAGATCATATCCTTTAAATTATGGTTTATTAGCCTTGTTTACATTACTTGAAGGTCACGCAGTAGGAACAATAGGCAAGTGTAACAGATAAATACAGCCACAGAAGGAACTCAACTTTATATATAGTAACTTTTTATAACCAACAACTCGTACTTGAGGCACTGCTGATCACTTTGGCTGTCTTTATTGGACTGACCTTATTTACTTTACAATCAAAATGGGACTTTTCAGGTTTAGCACCATTGTAAGTCATGATTATATCCTTTTTTCTCTTCTAAATTATATGTCATAGTTTGATTGCGGGGCTTTGGATATTGATTATTGCAGGTTTTGTGCAGATCTTTTTCCCTTTCTCCAAGGGAATTCAATTAGCCATTGCTATTGGAGCTGTCATCATCTTTTGTGGATACATTGTGTTTGATACGTACTTGATCTTTAACCATTACTCTCCAGAAGATTATATTTTAGCTTCTGTCAGCCTATATCTTGATATTATTAACCTTTTCCTCCGTATCTTGGAAATCTTGAACGCAACAAGTAACAATGAATAAACATTTATTTTATTATGATCGTTATATTACAGACACACACACATATATATATAATTTAGAGTCTGGCTCCTTCTGGGTATTTTTTCAAGGCTTGTCTGACACCAAGATCAGCCATGATTTCTTCACTTCCACCGAGAATAGCAGAGAACTTTTTCAAAAGAGTTAATATATTGTTTACGGTTTAATTTGCTTCATTACCTTGTAAGTTCTTTGCAAAAGCTCAACAGTTCTTCCCATGCCTGTCTTGGTAATTGCACGACCACCAAAGATTTGACAAGCTTCGTCAGAGATCTCATGAGCTACACGTGTAGATAAATATTTACACAGAGCAAGAGGACCTGCCAATTTGTCAGCTTGTTCGGCATAGTCCATATTGTTCATTTGATATGTAATGTTTTCCAACCAGCTATGGTAGCTTTCGAGTCGAGAAATCATCTTGGCCAACTTGAAACGAATGACAGGCTGATCAATCAATCGTTTGCCAAATACCTTACGTTGATTAGCCCATTTGAAGCATTCTTCAACCACTAGACGACAGGCCATGGATATACCAGTCAACATGACCCAACGCTCATGATTAAAGTTGGAAAGGACAACATAAAATCCCTTATTTTCCTTTCCAAGCAAGTTCTCGACGGGTACTTTGACATTTTCAAAGGTTACATAGGCAGTACCTGCACTTGGAGAATAAGATGTCTTTATCGGCTTAGTTTCAACACCTTCACCACGTTCGATGAGAAGCATAGACATGCCCTTCTCAGTTTGAACAGCGACAGAAAAGTAATCAGCAAAACAACCACTAGTGATCCACTTCTTGACACCATTGACAATGAAATATTTACCATCAGGCGTGCGCTTAGCCGTTGTTCTAATACGAGCTACATCGGAACCTGCATAAGGCTCAGTAATAGCAAGAGCAATGCGTTTTCTTCCAGCAAAAACTTCTGGAACAATCTTGATCACATATTAGTTGATGCAAAACTTGACCTTATCTTTACTTACCTTTTGCTTGAGGGCTGGAGAGCCAAAGTTAAGGACGGTAGGCAATGAGATAACCATGCCACCACAGACACCGTCGTCAAATCCACGCACTTTCCAACGAGCAAATTCCTCATGAACAATCATCTATTGTTGGGTTTTAGATAAATATACAAGTCATCAGACTGTTTCCTTACCTCATGGAAATAGTCAAACTCTTCTCCCTTAACTCCGCCAGGGAAAGTCATGCCATGGAGCCATGGTCCAGGGCCAATATTAGCAGCTAGCAAGTTGTGGTCACCAAGCTTCTTCAAGAACTCCTCAGGAGGTTTGGAGCCGCTTTCTTCAAGTTCACGGGCCTCTGGTGCCATTTCATCAATGATCTTACGAAGAGCAGCACGGAGCTTGAAATGAGACTCTCTAACAACGCATATAAGTCAACATAAAGTTGAGGACTCGCTGTTAACTTACTTGAAATAAGGCGATTTGAAGCCCATCCAAGCACTTGGTTCAGCATATGGGACTTTAGAAAATGCTCCAAATTCCTGAAAGTCGATTTGAGGCTTTTCGTCAGCGATAGTACCGATCTTGTAACGATTGTACTTGACAAGAACTTCTTGGCGATGAAGTCCATAAAATGCATCAGTTGCATCCTTTCCTGCATATTCCAAGATGGGAAATGCGCCACCGGGATGCATATCAACAAAACGACTCATATCATACACTGATGAGTCTATAATAATCCACAAATCGTCTTCAGAAGCATGACGCTTTACCTCTTCTCTAGTAAAAGTTTTTAATGCCATAAGTTATTATTAGAAAGAGAGTAGGGGGAGAGAGGGAATAAAGAGAATAAAAGGGAAAGATGCACTTTTTAAATGGTTCATAATTTAAGCTTACTTAAGATTTTATACAGTGTGGAAATTTCTCCGCCCAAAAAAAGAAAAAGTACAGTGAAGGTACTTGGTTTTCGGACCTTTTCAAAAAAAATTTGGATGTTCTCTTTTTTTTTTCTGGACGATCTCCAGTTTAATTTCAGACGTTTACAAAAGGAAATTCAGACGATTTCAATTTTTTATTGGACAATTTCTTTCTTATTTAGTTTAGACAAACTCAATTTGCTCAGCATCAGCCAATAGATCCACACCGTCCACACCGTCCACCACGTCCACCACGTCCACACCGTCCACACCGTACACACCGTCCACCACGCCCTTTTTTTCACATACACCTCGTAACAATGTCAGCAAATTCAGAAGTTGTGCTCACTCATTCTCAAGCGGCTTGCGTATTCTATGGACAAGACATCACCACAGAAAATGAATTATTAAATGAAGCCAAAATTGATGCAATGCAAGAACTTGAATTATGTTATATAAACAATACCCCTTCTGAACCATTCCTAGTGTCGGCTGGGCGAATTAAATACTTCCCATTTCGATATAATAAATATCGTCGTTCGATAAAAAATTCTTGTGCCTCTACGATGACTATTGAGAAAGACGTAATAGAAGTTAACAATCAAGTTATACACTCTTTCCGGAAAGTAAATTCGCCTGTGATCGAAAATAAATACACCCATGGTGAGAATAAAATTCATGTTGTATGAAATGTAAATTCGTCGTCGCCAAGAATATTTTCGTAATATTAACAAGTGGGCTGTCTTGGAGTTGAAATTAACTTAATATTAGAAATAGCCCTCTTTAGTCTGTTTGTAAAAGTTTAAATTCTTTATTCGGTCTTTCCATGAAATCAGAAGAACATATAGTCATATTTGGCAATGCATATTCTTGAATGGTCACGAAGCAGATTGCTCCCATTTGATACGATTTCTTTGTTCCAGGTACCCGATCCTGAAACTTGTTTGTAAAAGAAAAAAAATAGTATAAATACCCATTTTAATTGAGTCCTTTTTTTGCTTCTTTACAGCAGTTATCAAGCATCCCTCTGAGTGTTCAAAGATTCACCAATCAAAACTAGCCTGTCCTCATGGTCCTTGCTCTGACTCGCTTGTCCCGCCCTCTTTGCTCTCTGGCGCGTATACCTGGAACGTTCTCCCAGTTGCCTCTTCTTGTGCTCTGGGTTCTCTCTGTCCTCCGTTCCTTTTTTTTTTTGTTTAAATTATCCTGGGTAGTTATCGCTACCCTCCCCAGAATGCACTTCGGTGGTAAGTAAAACTAATATTAGGATATGTGCTCTAATACTAACATACTTTTTCTCTCTTTTTTCTACATATAAACTCATTATCTCTCTCTCTCTCTTTTGACATGATGTCGTTTTATTCAAACATATTTTTCTTTGTCGTCTTTTTACGCAAATAATTTTTTTATTTTATGACAACATTTTATAAAATTGATGTCAATAATTAATAAAAATACAGTACGTTAGTATAAGACATATATCATATTTATTTACTCATTGTTATTTTCGTTAACAATGCAACGTCTTTTAGATTGCGAATCTCAGCTAAAGGAATTTGTTGACAACGTCTTCCTTTCTATAGACCCTCGTAATGAAAAGGTTTACGAACGAAGCGAATTGACCTCAGAACAAGTGTTCCAGATAACCTCTCAGTATACCACTTTATACGAAAATAAAAAACTTGGAAGTTTTACAAGCTTTGCGAAAAAAATTAAAGCGCGTTATTTGAAGGCAGAAATATCAAGAAAGAGAAATCAGGACGGACGAGTTGAACGAAAGATTCTTTATGTAATGAAACCTAATGACAGAGGTAATATAATTTATTGACTGGAGAAAGCTACGCACTGACATAATAGATAAGCCTTTTTAGTACAAAACATCAATAATTATCAATATCGTTATGAACAATTTATAAAAAGCCTCAAGATGGATGGTTTTGATGTGATTGGTTATGCAAGAAAAAGTCCCGCCAAAATATCAGACGATCAATTAAAAAAAATCATTGAAGATATGATTTCGTGCTTGCAATCGCGTTCCAAAGTAATCGACGTTTATGTGTCACCAAGTAGTCCTTCTAAAAGCCCCATTGCAGAAAGAGCTATGACAACGGATAAAGACTATACGGAAAAATAACGGATGTATTAAAAAAGTTGCGGTAGACATTTATGCGATTCATAACAAGTTATATATATTTGACAGAGGAATTACTGTCAAATACAAATTTGTTAAATTTGTTTAACTGTTGTAATATTTGTTGTAGCTGTAATAGTGAATAGACAGAAAGTACAATGGGACTCTCTAAGCTCTTTATTTAGAAGAATAAAGATGCAGGTATTAAAATTGATAGTTACATTTATTATATAAAATTGTAGCTATTATTGTGATTGGTCAGTTTATGTTACTGAGCTTTTGTTATTGATATGTAGACACTGTTTATTGACCCTTATTCAACGTAGAATATGACAACTGTAGAATAGCAACTGTGAAAAGGGCAAAATAAATTTAAAACATTGTGGCCTAATTTTGATTGGTGGATATAAAAAAGGGCTTGATTTGGGACTATTTTTAATTAAAACGAATGGGTTGTTTTAACGTATTAAATGATAGCTACATTTAATAATATGGATGTTATTTATATTCATAATCAATGACGCTTACTTTTTCTAATTGTTTGATGTATGTTAAACAATTTCGAACAACCGAAGAAAAAGAGAAAGAAAGACATCAACAAGAGTGTTATTTAACAGAAGAATTTAACTGTCATGTGCTTAAATATTTATTTTCTCCTATTTCAACGCCAAATTCTATAGGTTTGACTGTACCGTCCACTGACTTCAGGTTTGCTTGTTGCTACTGCTGATATGCGAGATACCCCTTGTGGAAAAAAGAGCGAAAAATCCTTTTTCTCACAACAAGTGTTTCATTGTATTATGTAATAGAAATTTATTTGACATGCTGTAACCATGGCTACCATATTTACTCTGTCCAATGTTAAAGAATATTTTTTATTTGCTATGTGACAATATGATCAAAAGTAGAATTAACCATGGAATACAGGGCATTTAGGCATAAACTTTTCAGGTCCCAGCTCTTCAATTCGGTATCCATCTTTGTAAATTGGAGGGTCGTATACAAAATAGTGTGGGACATACTTTCCTTGCTCATTTGCATGGAAGGGTGTCCTTAAATCAAATACCTTTCTTGGAAGACATAGATATCGAATAAACCAAGCGCGAAGACAGATAAGAGTATTGAATATGATACGCATGAGTAGAGATGCTGTACTTATACCAAATGCATCACATTCTGACTTTTCAAGCAAACAAGGCAACATTTTGTAAACAACAGGCAGCATGAAACCAGGCAACTTCTTTCCGAGATGCTTAATAGTTGGATCAGCGCAGGTCCAATTGGCAGGATGATATTTAACCGAAGATTCAACATATTCCTGTTTTCGGTGTCATTATTAGTTTAACCTTGATATTACTTTTTTTTAACTTACCTTTTGTATAACATACCATTCCTCCAGGGTGTCTGGGATATCCTTGATATTCATTTTAGTCCCAATCTCATGCCATACTTTGAATATAGCCTAAACTGCAATATTAAGTCATCAGCCTATACATCTATGGACTAACTTACATTAACTTCACGAATATCAAGCTTTCTCCATTCCCAGTTATTAATCCAACGAAGAGGCTCGGCAACGAATAAGACAAGTGTATACAAATAATCTTCGTTTGAAATAGGATACTTCCCATGCAGTTCATTTAACCTTCTGATGGATGCTTCACGGCGCTCGTACTGCTTCATAATTTCCTTTTCACTTATATGTGGAGTAACTAGACGCTGATTTTCTATACGAGGATAAGGATCGATAATTTCAGACAAAATGAGTTCTGTATCTTCAGCTCGACGAGGACATCTGTCCAAGAATTCCCTTGTGGAAACCAACAACTTGCTTACAGAAGGTGTAGCAAATGGCTTAAATAGTGCAAATTCTAAAGAAGATCTTGCAAAAACTATATAGCGCGTTAGGAATAGCGTTTTATAGAACTATATATGCTTTCTTACGTGGAAACTCTTTTCTGAATATATGACTGTAGATCTCCATAGCAATGTCATGGTTTTCCAACACAACTTTAGGGTCAGGGTATTTTTTAATCATGCTGTTGAGGTACTCGTAACGACGGTAGCGAACATAGACCAAGTATCCTGTGAATAAGAAAAGTGCAGAGGAAATGGCCATTGACTGAAAGCCTTCCGTAGCAAGATTTAGTAGGTCCATAATTTGGAGTAAATGAAGATGAAAGGGATACAGAACGTTACCATTATCGCGCATATATATATGTATACACATTCATCGACTAGTGTCAGTCATACAGACCACTCCTTAAACTTTAAAAGCAACTTTTTTCAGTAACACTGGCGGTAAGCTGCATAATGTCCATCACTTGACTTTTGCTTAAACTTGTTCAAAGAAAAAGGGGACTTATTTTGTTGATTTGCAAAAATAAAGAAATAAAAGAGTAGGGAAAAAGTAGAATGCGCGTATAAATATAAAGTATGATTTTTAAAGCCCAAACACGGATATTTGGTCGTACGATTTGAGAAATACTTGTTTAGCTCTACATTTGACAAAGACAACCTCAGGGTTACACATTTGACATCCATAATGAGAAAAAAGGAAGTCGTGCAGAAAAAAGAACCCAAGTGATAACTCGTAATATTTAAACTGACAATCTATTTTTTGTTATTGTAGTCTTAATCCCCCCCTATACTTATCCTTATCCCTTCCATATCACCCTTTTATTTTAAGAAATCCCTGCACGTGTATTG
Organism: Rhizopus sp. PT2906; assembly: GCA_025529335.1. Lineage (NCBI taxonomy): Eukaryota > Fungi > Mucoromycota > Mucoromycetes > Mucorales > Rhizopodaceae > Rhizopus > Rhizopus sp. PT2906. The sequence continues at coordinate 369,209 of JAMYHX010000002.1, read as the reverse complement.
GTTAAAGTGTCTTATAAAGAAGGTAGAGAGATAAGCTATGAACTTTTATGTAGAAATATACCACTGTACTTGCTTTAGATGCCATGAGCACTAGAATGACACAATGTGTTGTGGTCTCACTTTTACGACCCGCTTTACCCCCCCCCAAAAAAATTAGTCATTGCCACCATAACTCCTTAAGCTAAATTTGATACTGTCATCATTGTCAAACTTTGACTGAGCTTCATGTAACACCGTTCCAGAACTTGACTGAATTACTTTAGAAATAAAGAACCTGGTGATCTTTTTACGAGTCCTCATTCTGAATTAAACAAAGAGAAGTTATTCACTTATGGATTGATTCATTTTCTGTGATAAATAATGAGACTTATGTGACAGTAATAGATCATGCTAGGTTCATCACCAACACGGCCTAAAGGCAATAAACAATATGAACTTCAAAAAAGACATCAACAATCAATATTAATGTTGTCGAAAACACGACGGAAGATGCGACTTTAACGATCACAACAATGTGGAGGCCAAGGCCAACATCGGCAGTCTACAGTATAGAGATGTTTCTTTCGTATTGTCAGTGTTACTCTGATTATATATCAACCAAAAGAAATTAAATAAGAGAAGCATAACGATGAACAATAATTTCTACATGTTTTCATCCAGTGGTCTTCCCATATACGTCATGATTTATAAGACAATGACTTTCTCTTTTTGGCTTGCATCACACAAGATAAGCGTGGTGCAAGATCAATTAAGCCCAAAACTGTTCGCATATGGCTGAAAGATACTATAAAGACGGTGGGAATCGGCACAACAATATTCAAGGCATATTCTCTCCGTTCAGCATCAAGCACTAAAGCGGCTATGGCCGGTGTTCCTATTGATAATATCAAACTACAGGCTAACTGGAGTTTAAACAGCCCAGTCTTTGAGCACTACCAATACAAGCCAAGAGATCAGTACACAGTATCTGTAAAACGCTACCAAGAAGATAACTACATCCAAAGTCGGATTGCCTAAAGACTGCTTCAGACTATAAAAAATTATCGTGGACTTGCACTTCTATGAAAATCAGTTCAAATTCTTTAACAGACAGCAATTGTGCAAGCAACGAGAGAAATGATCGACCTTGCTTTAATGTCACTATAAAGTGTATACTTGTGAAAGTTTATTATTATTTCTTATATACGAAAGGTTCAGAATCTACCATTTGGCTTTATTCTTTTAACCCACATACGTCATCAAAATTGCCAGGGCCTCTCAAAATCACTCAAATTACATGACCCGATTTTTCAAACAAATTTTTTTTTCTTCCTTTGCTGTTACTTTAAAAATGTACTCCAACATCCTCGCTCGTTCTGCCATGCGCTCTGCTGCTGCTCGCCGCATTGCTCGCTCTGATCTCTATCACTTTGAAAACACCAATGGACAAGTAATGTGTAAAGTAGATGCAATATGAATAGGCATTAACCCTGTTTCAATTAGAACATTCCTTTCAACACCAAGAACAGAGCTGGTCTTGCAATCAAGATGTCCTTGTACCTTGGTCTTGGTTTCGCTGCTCCCTTCATTGGTAAATAATTAAATGATTCGTGTATTGCATATATACTTACTCTTTTTTTTTTTATAGGTGCTTGGTGGCAATTGTAAGTGATTTTAATGCATTCTAAATATAGGATCGAAAAGAATGATTAACCTTTTTATAAATAGCTACAAGGCTGGTTAAAGTGTTTTTATATAATAATCCATACACTTAAATACGTCTTCTTATGCTGATAATAAAACAAAACAAAGGGAGAACAAGGAACATCTTTTGTACTAAATTATTATACACAGAAATATTGTTTTACAGGTGTTGAAAATATGTTTGACAACTTGTCATTAAAATTTGACAATCATACACAAAAATTTAGACAAATGTCAATAATAACGAAGCTAGACGCATACAAGGTTTTTTGTAGACAAAGTGTTGGGATGATTTGTGAATGGCTAAATAGCTTTTACTGTGGGTATCTTCAGTGATAACCGAGGCAGAATCGAATCTGGCTTGTTTTCTTTTGTTACTTTGACGTTGTAGTCCCTTCTTTTTTCATTTATTCTCTTCCTTAATGTATCTCTTGAATCTTTCAGGTCGATTGCCTGTCTCTCTGAGCGATATCAATATTGAACGAAAATTTAATACAGCGGCAAGATCCCTGTTCCAAAGTCTACTAGATTGTTGGGACTTCAAACTATCTTGGTTTTTACATCCATTTAAAATAGCATGTTTATACTACTTTTTGCTGCATTCCTCAGATGTAATATCTTAAAAGACCATGTCGTTTAACAGTAGGCATCTTAAGTTGTCAAACTTTTCGAGGCTATCATCAATTCTAAAGCTTTCCACTCTATCGATCCCTTTCTAGTTATCCCGGGTAATTATATGTTATTGTCTGCTTTCTATCAACTCTACGCTCACTTGATTACGGCTAAGGTACAACTTCATCCTTGCGTCGGATAACTTTTGTTTTGTATTAATAATCTGCTCATATATCACATTCCTCCTTATCTTTACTTGTTGAATCTCATTATATGGCATCTTGTTTTGTGCCTCCTCAACAGCAGTAAGTGGTCTTGATTTATTTGCAATCCATTTCTTCTTTAGTCTTCTGACTTCATTATAAGAGCAAATCGTCTTCTTTCAACATAAAGCTCCCTAAGCTGCCGTTGTAGAACACCAACTTTTGTCTGTAATATTGTTGACCTATCTGAAACCTCACGCTAGTGATCATCTATTTTTCTTTTCCTATTTCCTTCTTGCTGAAATGACCTTATTGTGCCAGCAGGCGTTTCATTTAGTAAATATCCATTAATTCAACCAGTCTTAAGATCAGGCAAAACATACATATTGTGTGCAAATTCTAAGCCATAGTTGTTACATAAAGTATTGATTTCCTCAAGATCGAAAATAGATCCAAAAACAGCATCTTTTGATTCAGCGGCAACTTGACGTGTAATGATAGGGTTGCCATCAGTATTTACCGATTCCATTTCTTTACCTCTGTTGGGTCTTCTTCCTTGAGCAAAACAAAGCGAGTAGTGAAGGAGCATCTACTTTCAAAGCAAGAAGCTTATGTGATGCAATTAATGGTGCCAATTTTACAGTAAGCCTACTATATCCACAGCGTGTTGTCCTACACTGCTAAATATACATGAGTTCGGTACCATGACTCATTGTGGTCGGCTTGTAAGAGCTGCCAGAAAAACCAAAGTTCAGCAGATACTGCTAAAGCTAGTCTGATGTAGAGATACATTGGAGTTACAATAGTTTTGTTGGTGTAAAAGACTGACAAGCACTACCTGTGATGTCGTCAACGAAACGTTTCAATGTGTAGCATCACGTCAAGATTGATAAGGAACAGATATCTTGATGTAGAATACGAATTTACCTTGGTTTGTCTCTTTGCAAGAGAAAAGAGACAAAATGTGGTTATTGCTGTGTTTTAATTTTATGTTGTCAGTTAGATCAACAAAGATCATTCAAGAATAATTACAATCAATTCGTATTATATATCAACTAATAGCATTAGGTTAGACTTTGGTAATGTGAAGGCGTATAATGACAACATAGGTAGCGTCCAGAGGAAGTGCCCGTAGCATTAACCTTCTCGTGAATTTCTTCGTGCACGTAGTGTATATCCAAAAGTTACCAGCCACACTGTATACAAATTTTATCTCCATCCACCACTAGTACCCTCCCATTCCCACATATGATACACCCCCACCTTGTTGAACTTGCCCGAACAAATTAGTATAAAAACACTGCATGCCCAATTGGGTTTAATAAAAGATTGCTTAATGATATACAAAAAAATTTTATTTAGTTTCTGTGATGGTCACTAATAAAAATGGAGCTTGTCCAATAAAGCATTTCAATGGATGATTTATTGTTATCTCTCGAAACACCGACAGCCACCCTTTCTCACATCTCCTGAAAGCTAGCCGTCTTTCTTTCCATCACCATTCACACTCATACATTCATGTTTCCTAAAGAAAAGCAATAGGACATCTTCCTTTTTTTGTTTTCTTTAAATATTTCGAAAGGAAAGACATAAAAATAATTGTTATTTAAAATCAAAAAAGTGATAATCACAAAAAATAACTCTCTGTGAGTCATATTCAATGCATTTTATATTTATTCACTCCGACGTAACCTGGCATATCTAATTCTAGGGCATAAATAAGTATATATCTAATATACAGATCAATTAAAGTTTTGTATATACAAACTTGTTTATCATGGCTTGATTTCCTCTCTCTGTAAATATTCAATGTGATATCTTTACTATTTTCTTATCAGTCTTTTTGAAACTTAAAAGTCCGATAGTAACTCTATTAAAGCAACAAGGTGAGAAACAAACTTGTCAAAAAAACAGAGCTCTTTTTTCTTCTTTTTTTTTTTTTCTCTCTCTCTTCGTTTTCCTTCTTTTTGTCAAAGAAAAAGAATGTTATCCATAGCTCGAAAAACGCTATCTACTGTCACCTCTTTTTCTCGACATGTCCCTAAAAGATCCCTTGTGGTATCTCAACGGTTTGTTACTGAAAGAAGATACCATGCTTACTCAAATCCAAACGCAGAAAAGGTATTATCCATTTGATATATATGCTCAATTTAATAACACCCTTTTCTAGGAAACTATTGTCAAGTTACTATACAACATTGGCTCTCGTAAAGAAGTTGAACAATATCTTCGCCATTTTTCATCTGTAGAATCACAAAAATTTGCAGTTATCAAAGTAGGCGGTGCTGTCTTGACAGATGAATTAGAAACACTAGCTTCTGCTTTGACCTTTTTGCATCGTGTTGGTCTCTACCCAATTGTTCTCCATGGCGCCGGTCCTCAATTAAACAAACTACTAGAGGAAGCCAAGATTGAGCCTCAGTATGAAGAAGGTATTCGTATCACTGATCCTCAGACACTCGAAATTGCTCGCAAAGTCTTTATGGCCGAAAATCTCAAGTTGGTAGATGCACTCGAAAGACATGGTACAAAGGCAAGGCCAATTCCTGGAGGCGTGTTTGTGGCTGATTATCTCGACAAAGATAAATATGGATTTGTCGGCAAAATCACTGGTGTGAACAAGGAAGTAATTGAATCCTCCATTCGTGCAGGCGCCTTACCCATCCTGACCTCGCTTGCTGAAACTCCCACAGGCCAGATCTTGAATGTCAATGCTGACGTTGCTGCTGCTGAATTGGCTACAGTCATTGAACCTTTAAAGATTGTATTTTTAAATGAAAAGAATGGGCTTTATCATGGTGTTACTGGTAAAAGATTAGACGTGATCAATCTAGATGAGGTATTTTTTGCGATTATTTTACTCAACATGATCATTAAGACAGATATATTTCTATAGGAATACGAAGATCTTTTGAAAGAACCATGGGTTAAGTATGGCACCAAACTCAAAATTAAGCAATGTAAAGAACTCTTGGATGGCCTTCCTCGCTCATCATCTGTTGCTATTATCTCTGCTGGCCACTTGCATAAAGAGCTATTTACTGATTCAGGTGCAGGCACTCTGATCCGTCGTGGCCACAAATTGTTCAAGTACGATAACTTGGATCAGATCGATCCTGACAAGCTTCGTCGTATTATGGAAGTTGAAGACAGCGCTGTCCTCTCTGGAGAAACATCTGTTGCCTCTTATCTTCGCTCTCTCCAAGGCAAACAAGTCAACATTTACACAGACGAACCTGGCCAGGTTTTGGCTATTGTTACAAAGAACCCTGAAGACCCTAGTCAGCCTGCTGTTCTTGAAAAACTTTTGACCACCAAAACGGCTGTTTTGAATAACGTACCCGAGAACTTGTGGACAGCTATTCGTAAGGACCATGATTGCTTAACTTGGAGAGTAGAAGCTAAAAGTAAGGAGGGTAATCTTGATCCCTCTTGGCACTTTGAACGAGCTGATGGTTCACTCAGAAACCCCAAAGATCAATCTACAACATTCTTTTATGGCATTGAAGATACGGAAAAAGTCAAGCAAACACTTACAGCAGCTCAAAAGGTAGCTGCACCCTTGGGTGCTCGATCTTATTCTACATTGAGACAATTCCAGCAGCGCCGCGGATATGCCACAGCAGCCCAAAAGCCAAAGAACGTAGGTTTAATTGGCGCACGTGGCTACACTGGTCGTGAACTGATCAACTTATTGAATGCTCATCCTCATCTCAACTTGACACATGTAAGCTCTCGTGAACTTGAAGGAAAACCTTTGGAAGGTTATACCAAGTCCGATTTGACCTATGTCAACTTAAAGCCTCAAGATCTTAAGACGCAAACTGAAGTCGATGCTTGGGTTCTGGCTTTACCCAACAACGTTTGTACACCCTTTGTAGATCAAGTCAATCAAGATGTCAAGGCTGGCGAGTCATCCGAAAAGGTGCTCGTTGATTTAAGTGCTGACTATCGATTTGACGCTTCATGGACCTATGGTCTTCCTGAGTTCAACCGTGAAAATATCAAAGGCGCTACCCGTATTGCCAACCCTGGATGCTATGCAACGGGCGCACAACTTTCGCTTCGTCCACTTTTACCATTCCTTGACCCTCACTCTTCTCCTACCGTCTTTGGTGTCTCTGGTTATTCTGGTGCTGGTACCAAACCGTCCCCCAAGAACGATATCAACGTATTGCGTGATAACTTGATTCCTTACGCACTCACAAATCACATTCATGAACGTGAAGTATCTTACCAATTAGGAAGACCAGTCCACTTTATCCCTCATGTTGCTTCATGGTTCCAGGGTATTGCACTCACAGTGAATGCTCCCTTACAAAAAGAAATGACAAGTCAAGATATTAAATCAGCCTTTGAAGAATTCTACCAGGGCGAGAAATTGGTAAAAGTGATGGAATCAGGAGAGCCATTAGTACGTGATAATGCTAGTAAACATTTCGTACGTATCGGAGGATTCAATGTGCACCCTGAGGGTAAGCGCGTGGTGATTACTACAACCATAGATAATTTACTAAAAGGAGCAGCTACTCAAGCACTCCAGGTAAGAAAATAACTATATACCTTTTTCTTGTTCTAATATTTTGTAGAACTTAAACTTGGCCTTAGACTTTGATGAGTACGCTGGTATTCCTATGCAATAACTTAATCATCATATTACCTAATAAAAAAATTTCTTACTATTCATGCTGTACCTGATGTACATTGATACAAAATGACGTAGGGTTAACTTTTCTTAGATACTTCTTTTTTTCTTTTTTTTTTTTTAAAAAAAAAGACTATGTTTTTTTGCTTTACCTGTAAGTCTCTCTTTTTTGCTTGATGGAAACATAAACTTATTCTATATAGTTGGTATCGATCGTTTTAAACGTAAATCGAGAGGAGCTGTTTGGCATTGTCCCAATTGCCAAGCTCATGATGTTTATCTTGTAAAATCCAACGAGTGCTTCACTTTTTGCTTTGTTCCATTAATACCTTGTGGAAATACGAAACAACTTTATGAATGCCAAACTTGCGGTTGGATTAATGTCTATCAACCACCTGCTTAAAAGGGAAAAAGAAATAAACCAAACTACTTTCATTAGGTTCTTTTCTTCTAATTGCAAATTAGTATTGACTTTATTCTTCTTTTTTTAATAAATCCCATTACTCATTCCTTTTTAGACAACCTTTTTTGTTATGCATTAGAATAGAGGAACTTGTGAGATTAATCTGGAAAAAGAACAAGTTTAGCGCATGTATCGAATTGAAATGGAGACTCAAAATTATCTGATGTTGCATCTAACGTTAAAATAGACAGCAGTTTTGTATATGAAAAAAGTTAGCAAGTAATGAATGAGGTTTTATTAGTTTCACATTTGAATTAAAAAAGCTTAACAGAAAAGACTTTTTTAAAAAATGCTTGGGCAACATTAGAAAGCTCCTGTTCTAACCTTGCCTTTGCATTTGTCTTTATGCTCCTGAGGGCAAGGGCATTAACAAATCTATTAAATATCAGTTTAGCAAGACGTCTACTTAATCATACTAAAGCTTACTCTGGATACTGGCTCTTCTTTATGTGAATATCCATATGTCCGATATTGCATCTACAACCAAGGACTTGAGTACTAAAACCTAAGTATTCTTCAGAGATAGTTTGTATCTTGACTTGAAAGCTTATATTCTTAATATCGATGGCTGCTTCCCCTGAATCTTCCCAAGGCGGTATACCTTCCACCTTCTTATATTTAAAATGAGGGACTTTGCATGTTAATGAAGCATTGGTGCTATGTATATGAACATAAGACGTGTTAGCCTGATTATATAGAGTAAGAATATATACATACAATCCATAAGTGGTAATATCTTTTTTGTACAGCCCGCTTGCGGAATCATCTACTGTACTTATTATATTAGACCATGCACGCTTTGGAATAGCATTACTGAGGTCAATCTCCACATCATTAAACGTAAAATGATAGCTGCCAACATCAAATCTAAACAACATAAAAAACATAAGAAACTTTTAACACTATAAGTAAAGTACATACACTTCCATATGTTCAATGAGCAAAGGTCCATGTCTCTCACATCTTGTCAAAGCTGTATTAGAAAATAATGTATAATGACGCTCTTTTTAAACTTACAATGCGGGAAACTGCTTCATAAGGAGAGAGTAATAATTGACTTGAAGTGTTGGATATTTTCTCTCCATATTGATAAACATTTTGCTGCACAGTTGCTTGATTAATGCGACTTGTAAGGGTGCAAAGCTTCCTTGAAAAGGCTCAAGAAGAGAAATGATTTTGGAAGTTGCTTCACGAGGGTCCCACACATAAGTGCCATTATCTTGTGTTTTTTCATAGATTGCAAACAAGTGCTTCGTCATATCTTTTACTTGCTCGTAAAATGATCCAGTAGTGACCTTGTTGATTTTTATGTTGCTCCATATACTTTTTATAGGCTTGTATGATATATCATTGTAACTTGTGATCTCCAGCATATTTGACATCAACTGATTAAAATTATCCAATCCGCTTTGGTACACACTGATGCTTACACCTGTAGAAGCACTAGATATAGGTAATTTTAGCAAGGACTTTAGAGTTGTGGCAATGTCGCGAGCATCAGAGTTAACAAGTCTATCCACGTTATCAACGTTTTCGTCCCTCATTTTGACGAGAAGGCAATGTATACAAGTGATAAATGTCTCGACTGCGTCCATGTATGCGGGGTTCTCAATTATATAACTGATGGTCGATTCTACAACCTCGAAAAGGTACATTTGATTGATAGACTCTATTATACATTGAGATTAAGCACAGTCTATGTATCATTAAACATCTTTTGTTTACTTTCGTAAAGAGCCTCGATAACTTGAGCTGACAGACAAATATACTCTTGTAAATCATAACACTCAGTAAAGGCATGAGCCAATCTCCATCCAAGCGCATTGGGATCATCTGCGTTAATCAGAGAAATTTCTATCAAACCAAGAGTTTTTTTTTTTTAGTAACTTGCAACTTCATACATTTATTAATACCAATGATTACCATTTATTACAGGTAAAGGATTCCTGTAATGTATTCTTCCATAAATATTATTCCATTGAAGATTCCTGTCGGTTCTGCAGCGCTTTTTGTCCCATTCCTTCATCCAAATATCAACCGAGGTGTTTATGAGGTTTAAAAAGCTTTGATCATCATGACGATTCGCATTGAAAATATCTTCGATATATTGAGCATATTCAGCCTTTGATGCAATCATACTTTGCTTCTGTAACTCTCCAAGGGTTTCATCGTTTCTGTAAAAACCTTTGCCATTCCTATACTGTACTTGATCGTCGTGGAAAGGTTCCTGGCTAAAGCTCTTCCTGATAACAGCATCGTAGCTTGTGTTCCCTAATGTGATGTTTGAAATAGTACCTAGTTCCTCTGGAAGCGCCTTAGATGGTATAGCCTGCTTTGGAGTCAATCCCACTGGTTGTATAATTTCTGTTTGTTCAGAAAGCACGCTCATGTCGCTAATTCTACTGTAGTGAGTATTTAGTAAACTGCTTTTTGCTTTTACCATTTCACACGGTGCTCACTTACTCAACACTGTAGGGCTCCATAAGTAGGCCTTTATCATGAACATCTTTTAAAATCATTTGAGGTTCCTTCTCAGGGATCTCTGTATACTCCTGCTCTTCTACTTCTTTTTGTTCTTTTATCTCTGGTTCATTAACGTTTAATTTCATACTTTGCTCCTCGCTTTTTCTTTTTGCTTCAGTATTTTCTCTTGGCTTTAATTTTCCCTGCATATGATTATTAAATTTATATCAATCTTTTTTAGCTTCTGTTTACTCGTTCTGCTTGGCTCATTTATTATAGCTGTTATGAATACAAAATAAAAACAAGAGAGAACAGAAAAAGTATAAAAGCGTCGCCTCGATGTACTTTTATTTTGAATAAAGTTGATTAATATCAAAAACTGTTTATCAGTACTCTTTTCCAATTTATCATACTTAAAAGGAGAAAATAAAATATTATATCAGAGAAGGAGCATGTTCAACCTGCTTCTTCTGTATGTTTAGTTAAATACATAATCAGAACATTTGCTATAGCCTTTTTCACTGTTTTTTTTTTTTTAAAAAAAAAAAAATGGCAATTGAACGAAGCATCGTAAATTTTGGATTTGTGTGTAGGTTAGTTTAAAGTTTGAATTGATTTAGTTGTTCTAAAGAGTTGTTGAAAATATTGATAGTATGTCGATGTGTGACCACCAGATCTTCTTGTAAGATCAGACAAGATTGTAAGATAATGGTTTCTTGTGATAAACTTGTAGAGATACAATGAAGATATATTTGCTTCAAGTGACTTGTATTTACTTGAGATAATAGTATCAGAAGTTTACTTTATACACAGAATAAGATTTATTGATAAAAATATAAAAGAAAATAAAGTAAAACAAGTAAAGTTAAGTGAGAATAAACAGAGGCTATTTATATTAACTCTTGGTGCTGTGATTCGATTTCCATTTGATGACTTGAAAACTGATTGAGGAATTGAAGTACACTTTACGAGTTGAAGTTTGTTTCATGAATTGAATCTCATTTGATATATTTCCGTTTTAAGTGGTCTACGTAACAAAGATATATGAGCCTTTTCTTTACAATATTTAATGACACTACAGCAGGTTTACTTTTTCATTTAATCCGATTTTTCCAATTTTATGAAAAAGCAATTTAAATGCCCTGTTCAGGACCCACAGGGTTGACACTGTTGTAAAAAGGTTTTGTTTGGGTGGAGACTTGAGTGTAAATTGAGTTATATAAGAGTTTCTGCCGCATGTCCACCAGATCTTAATAGATCAAAAAAAAAATAACTTGCGTTATATAAGAGTAAAAGTAAAAATAAAAGTGAATCCTACTGATACAAGGCTTTAAGGTAATCGTATCGGTAAATAAGAGTGATAAAGAAAAGTAAAAGTATAAAAGAGTAACAAAAAGTACTTTAGAATACCAGATGTATTAGAAAGTAAAGAGTTCAAATAAGAGAATATAAAGATGAGTGAATTCTACTGAGAACTGACTAACTGATAACTGAACTATTTATCTATTTAAAAATATATTGATTGTATTTATACTAAAAAAATATTAAGTTTGTTTGCTTATATTTCATGAGAGACATGAGTTTCCTCTGGGTCGTGAAGTTCGTTTCCTTCATGAATTTTATAAGGGTCATGTAACTCGTCCGTTTCAACTTCGCTTTTGTTACATTGTTATTGGGTGTTAGTAGTAAGGTTAAAAAAAAAATAAGTTTTGTAAGTAGGATCTGTTATTGTTGTGACCACCAGATCTTTATATAAGATCAATATAGAGCAATATAATGCTAAGTCTTGAAAGATAAAATAATAAAATAAAGGAGTTATTTAAGCAAAATGTTGCTTAAGATATAAGAAAAGCTATTGTGATCAGAAGATTGAGTCTTAAGATGTTGTTTATTTCAAGAATGATTTGGAGATATTTATACTATTTGGATAAGTAAATATGCGATATAAAATAAATGGTAAATGATAAATAATAAATGATATATGATAAATCATAAATCATAAAAACTTGCATAAGACATGCAGAGTACAAGATACCAAAAAGGGTATCAACATTATCATCCATCGTTTCGTCGCAGTAGCTATGCAAAAATTCATGGGTTTGGTTGATAGTAATTTAAGTAATTGATGATGATCAAATGCTATTACAATGTAATTTTTGTTATGGGTTGTAGGGATTGTTGTTAATATAGAAAGTTTTCTTGAGATTTATAAGTTTAGGTGCTTGAAGTGACCACCAGACCTTTTAAAGTAGATCAAACTGAAAAGTATAAAGTAAAGTAAAATATAAAAAGAGATCAGGAACTTTTATAACAAAAGTTATGTCCTGTTTATAAAGAAGAAAAGGGAAGTTGGTTGATTGATTATCTTGGTAATAATTCAATGATTTTTTATTTTCAACAAAAAGGTTTCATCCTTTTATATTATTCATAATACTTCTTGGATAAACTTCATCCACTTTTACCGAAAAAGGTCTTGATCCGAGAATTTTCATATTTCCGAAAAGTTTCGGAAATCAACATGAGTCGGAAGACAACTTATGTCAGATTCCTCTATATCACTTGATATAGTGTAATTTTGTTGAATTGGATCGCTACAACAAATCATTAAATAAAAATTCATTTAGACAAAATTTTCGCCTTGCCACACATTCCATCAGGTACAAAAAGAACAGTTCAAACTCCGAAAAGACCGGGTTAAAAAAAGAACGTCACCTGCAGGATTCGAACCTGCGCGTCCAAAGGACAATGGCTTAGCAGGCCACCGCGTTAACCACTCCGCCAAAGTGACTGTTGTTTCTGGAAGAACATAATATATATATTATGACATTTTTAAAAATCACGTGATTGTCACGTGACAATCACGTAGATATGGAAATATGTTCTTTACTTTTTTGATAGCTGGTTGGTGGAACTGGCTGCACAGTAAGAAATACTTGGTGAAGAAGTGTAAAGAATGAAAAGCGGCAGTAGAAAGCGACTTCCTTAATTAGAAGATAAGTTATCAGTTTAATCAACAAAGAGCCAAAGTCATTCAAGAGTAATTTTATATCAAAGGATATCCCACTGGGCCGCCTTAGGTTAGGTAGATGCTTTGGTAGTGTGAAGTTGTATAGTGATGCACATGTAGTGCCCCAAGGAAACGTCCGTGACATTAGCCTTCCCGTGGATTTCCTCGTGCGCGTAGTATTCACCAGAAAAGCGCAAAGAAGTACGGTAACTTGGATCTTAACATTTCTCCTCACCAAAATTTCTAGTTTTGAATTATCTAATTTTTTGATTCATCTTGCCTACTAGGACCTTAACAGTTGGCTGGCTAGGAGAATACCATAAGTAATTTTTATTCAAATATAAGAAACCTGATGCTCTCTCTGATATAAACGAATTACATAGCAGACAAGAAGGATGAATAGTTATCTGTATTAAATGTTCCCGTTTTTCGATTTATGTTACTTCAAATGGGTTTATACTTTGTAATCAATGCATTATACAAGCCACTTTATTAGGTATAAATGAATGCTACATCAATAGATAAAATAGCATTTTTTTTTTCTTATGAGCAATTTATTGGCTGTAGAAGCTAAATTGGAAGCAGAGTCAAAGGCATTCCAAGCTATTCAAAAAGGTTTATTACATAATAGGTTGTATTCATCCATGTTAACTTGAGAAAACTATTAGAACTTTCAAAGGTCATAGAAACAAGACAACGTTTAGAATCACAACAGCAAGAAAATGAATTAGTGAACAAAGTAAGGACTTGTTTCGTCGCTCAAAAGAGCATGTATTAAACGTTTTATGATAGGAATTCGAGCATCTGGACAATGAGAGCAACATTTATAAACTTATTGGTCCTGTTCTTGTGAAGCAAGAAAGAACTGAAGCAGTAACTAATGTCAAAAATAGATTAAATTTGATTTCTAGCGAAATGTAAAAAAAGGAGAATAGTATTTGTGTAATGGCATTAACTGTTTCATTTCAGTAAACGCGTAGAAGCTCAATTAGCTGATTTAACTAAGAAGTCAGAAGCAAAGAAGCAAGAGGTATATTGATGATGTGATAGGCATACTATTGATGCTTATTTATTCTTATAGATTGCAAAATTACAAATGGAATACCAACAATTAGCTGCAGCAGCAAAGAAATAATAATAAAATGATTATAGTTTTCTAAAATCGAATATGTCAGACCACATCAACGTAATCAGTCTATCTTCTTCTTCCTCTTCTTCCTCTTCGTCCTCTTCGTCGTTCTCATCTTCGTGTCTTTTGTTTTTCAGTTCAAATTTACCACCTTTTGTGGAAGCTTTTGTAAAGCCTTGTAAAAGCTCAATCACAAGTGACTTATCTGATATACACAACTCTTTTAATGTTGCTTCTTTCCAATCTGATATTTCAGGGGTATAATTAGCAGTTAGCTCAAGTGTCTATTAAAAGTTAGTATTGTTCATTTGATCATAGTATTCATTCTAACCTTAATTGCTAAATGATCTCCAACCGATGGTAAGTTGCTTTCAAAGTCAAGCTTAGGGTAGTCTTCATAGTTAATTGGTTCATTAGTAGCAGTCGGCTCATTTACGTGAAGCTCATTTTCATTATTCTCAGCTGTATTCTCTGTTTCTTGATTCTCTAATATTTGTTCTGGCACGCTCTCTTCAATAGGATTTTCTGCATAAAATATAGGTGCGACTTCTTGCACTGCATATGTCTTTGGTGGCCGCTGATATTTTTGATTTCTTTTTCTAGTTTGTTCAGGCGCAGCTTCAGAATAAGTAACAAAAGCACGACCATACTTGTTTTTTGGATCATTGTTCTGTTGAGTATTTTCTGTAGCCAACTCAGCATCCAATTCGTCATATATTTCAGCAGTGGGTCGACTTGGAAGCTCTTCAGGAAGCTCTTCTTCAAAGTGGATATGTACTGTCTGTTCTGATCGCTTTAAATGTTCTTTCTTCTTGTTCTTATTTTGCTTAATAAGATGTAAAGGAGGCGGAATGTCTTGTTGTTCTGTAGAGCTTGGCATGTTTATAGAAGGCTCATGATTTAAAAGCTGTTCCTGAACACTCTGTTCAGTCGTGTCCGCTGCTACACTGTTTTCCTGATTCAAGGCAGCAGCTTCGCGGTAGAGTTTCTTTAATCTTCTACGTCTTGCGTTTCTACTTTTTGTCCTTTTTAAGCCTCCAAATGGGCATGAAACTTTCTTGATTTTATTTTTTTCTTCTTGTTTGTTCTTCATCAACTCATTGACGTTATCTGCCAAAAGCCTTTTTAATGATTTCAACTTTTCATCCAGTTTCTTGCTGTTATTCTTCAACTTCTCTACTGTCTTTAATAGTTTCTTATTTTCTTCCTTATTCGTTACTGTAGATGCCTTCTTTTTATCCTTCTCAGTAGACTTTTTTTGTTTTTTAATCGTAGGCTCATCTTTTTTATTTTTGGCTATAGATCATGTATGAGTAATAATTGAATAGATTTCTTTTCTAAACTTGCCTTGTCTTTTCATGGGTGCAGGTTTCTTTATCTTTTCCACTTTTAAGCTATATTATATATAAGCAAAACGAGGACCATGTAAATTAACATTTATAATTACCAAAGTGTGTCTCCTTCATGAATGAGATCTTTTGCAATGCAACGAGGAAGTAAAATAAAATCATCCAAAGTAAGTACTATTTCGCTCGCCTCTGCTTCAATACTCAACTCTTTCAAAATGCTCTTTTGCAATTGATAAATAGTCTTTTCCTCATGGACAACAAACCAGCATCTTAAGCGAAGAGAGGGAACGACTAATTTAACGCGCATATGTTCAAATGTAAAAAATAATAAATGTAAAAAATATAAAAAAGTGACATCTTTTTTTGCATAAATGTGCAGGCACGTGACTACGGTGACCTTTTTTTTTGTTTATTTCTTTTTCTCATATCATTTTTTCATAATTTCTTTCTGTTTCTTTGCTTTTAATTTTTATTTTTAAAAGAAGGTAAACAAGTAAAGTGCAAGGATGAAAAGTATTAAAAAGTCACAGTTAAGCTGTAAAATATGGATGTATGTAGTCATCAAGTGCAATATAATGGATTATGTGCAGTGTGTGGCACTCTTTTAGAGGGGTAAATATAGTCTTGGTGTAAATAATAATAATAATAATAATAATAATAATGTCTATTAGTCTATCCGACGACGAGCATATTAATATGAGTTATGATAACATTGGACTTACTGTTAGTCGAACGGTAAAGTAAATAAGCTATGTTGGTCTATATTGAACAACTTATGTAACAAATTAACATAGGAGGCAGAAAGACTAGAAGTAGAAAATGCTAAAAGGCTTTTGCAAGTTAAAAAACTGTCACTCATCTTGGATTTGGATCAAACAATTGTTCACGCTTCCTGTGATCCTCGTATCAGCCAATGGAAGAACCAAGAGATCCGTCGATTTACTTTACCAAGAAGCCCTATTGTATATTATATCAAATTAAGACCGGGCCTTACTGAATTTCTCAAGGAGATCGACAAATTGTACGAGTTACATATTTATACTATGGGAACTAAAGATTATGCAAAAGCTATCACAAGAGAGATTGATCCAAATGGATATCTATTCAAGGAACGAATCTTGTCCAGAGATGAAAGTGGCTGTAAGTAACACCAGACTTAACTCACTCATATGCTTACGTTATGACAGGTTTGACACAAAAAAAGCTTCAGAGAATATTCCCTTGTGACACTTCAATGGTTGTTGTATTAGACGACAGATCTGATGTTTGGAGTTATTCACCCAACTTGGTTCGTATCAAGCCATGTAAGTTAGTCTCAACCAATACTTATTTTCAATGTACTCATGTATTTTATGTTAGATGAGTACTTTGTAGGAACTGGTGATATTAATAACCCAGCAAGGAATAAGGTAAGTTGGTCAAAATAAAGATGTAACAAGATTAAATAACTTGACAATGTTGTATGTAGGAAGAAAAAAAGCAAGAAGTGACTCCTGATGCAACGATAGATACATCAGAGAAAGCAGAAGCAGTAGAATCAGAAAAGCCGACTGAGAAGGCAGATGATGAAGATGCTAATACGACTGTTCCTTCTACTGCTGCTACCACTGATACTCCTGCCATTACTACAAATGAAGACAAACCCAACGAAAGTAGAAATGGAGACACAAATAATAATGTAAAAGAGCGCAAGGAGGAAGATCCCAGCATATATGATGATGAGGATGTAGAATTGTATACAATGTTAAATGTACGAGCTTTTTTTATTTTAGTTTTATGTCAACGTTGGAGAGTTCTCATCTGTTTCTTTAGATATTAAAGGAGATTCACAGACAGTTTTACAAGAACCCAGACAAGGCAGATGTTACCAAAATTATACCCTCAATGAAAAGTAAAGTCTTAGAAAACTGTGTTATTTCTTTTGCACCTGATGTGATACCTGTATACCTCAAGGACCCTACACTTTCATGGATATGGCAAATGGCTACTTCCTTTGGTGCAACATGTTCAACTGATCTGACAGGCAAAACAACTCACTTAATTGCTGTGAAATGGGATAGTAAGGTTAAAGCAGCCAAGGAATACGGGCACTCAAAGATTGTGACGCCTACTTGGTTACTTGATAGTACAGCACGATGGAAGAAGCAAGATGAAGAGATGTATGCCTTGCCAGATGCAGAATTATCCGACATTGAAAACCCAGATTCAGTTTCTTTAGAAGATAACCTCTTTGATGAAAAGGAGGAAGAGCTAATTGAAAATGTAGATTGGGACGAAGTAAGTAAAGAGGTAGATGATTTTATGAATGAGAGTGGAATTGATGACGATGGGGACACAACTGATTCAGAGAGTACAACACATACACTAACAATAAAAGAAGACAGGTAAATATAATTTATTGTAGAACAACAGTGATTAATATCAGTTGTTTAGCCCAACGGATAATCTACACAGAAAATGGAAAAGGAAAAGAGAAGCGAATATATCTTATGAAAGCAGTAATGAAGATGAAGACAAATCTAGACTAAAGAAAAGAGGAAAATCACAGTTATCCAAAGTTACTACACTAACAAATGATGACGATAAGGAAGAAGACGACGACCACAATAATAGTGGCAATAGTAGTAGTAGCAGTAGTAGCAGCAGCAGTAGTAGTAGTAGTAATAGTAGTAGTGGTAGTAGTAATAGTAAAAGTGGCGCTACTAACAAACAAAATATTGCTGAAAATAGTAACAATAATAATAATACTAATACAGCGTACGAGCATAGTGGAAGTTCAATAAAAGATGACATAGAGGATGATGTTACTACTGCTACTAGTGACGATGATCTTGATTCACTTGCTGGTATACTTGACCAAGAGTTAGAATAAACAATAAAGCAAAAAGGGATCTACATACACACCAAAAGAAGAAACTCCGATGTTATTTTAATTGACAGTGCGATCATTTCTTTCCTTATTTTTGTTTTTAATTTTCCTTACTTTCTTTTTTATTTATGCCTTCGAAACATAGACAAGAAGGAGAGGAAAGAGAACCACTGATGGGTGATTCCTCATCCTTTGATATCAAAGTGGATGACATTAGTCAGTTGTTTGACCCAAAGAGTGACGAACAGTTACAAAAGTTAGGCGGCGTTGACGCTATTTGTAAAAAGCTAAAGGTCGACCCTTCCTTTGGTCTTTCAGCCGACGAAGGTAGTAATCAAGATGCATTTAAAGAGCGTCAAGAACACTTTGGAAGAAACGTACTTCCTGAACCAAAAAGTAAAACCTTTCTTCAGTTACTATGGGCGGCTTATAATGATAAAACACTTATTATGCTAAGGTAAATGACGTCAAAACTCACTCATGTATTTTTCCCGTCTTACATAACAATACATAGTATCGCTTCTATTGTCTCGTTAGCTGTGGGAATCTGGGAAGACTATTCTCCTCGTCATCCAAAGGATGAGCCTCGTGTAGGATGGTAAGCATTATTAAAAAGTCTATATATAATTTTTTTTCCGATATTTATCATTTTTTAGGGTTGAAGGAACAGCCATTCTCGTTGCTGTTTTGGCCGTAGTCTTGACAAATGCTATTAATGATTACCAAAAGGAGGCTCAATTTAAGAAGCTCAACTCGAAGAAAGAAGACCGTGTTGTTAAAGTATTACGTAGTGGCCGTGAACAGCAAATTAGTGTTTATGATCTTAATGTCGGCGATATTTTAATTCTGGAACCCGGTGATATTATACCCGTGGACGGTCTCTATCTTAAAGGCCATAATTTGGCTTGCGATGAATCATCAGCCACTGGTGAATCTGATACCATGAAAAAGAACGTGGAAGGCCGCGGTGATTGCTTCATTCTGTCCGGATCCAAAGTCCTCGAAGGCGTTGGTCGTGCTGTTGTCTTGGCAGTGGGTGAACATTCTTTTTTTGGAAAGACCATGATGTCGATGCGTGGCGATGAGGCTGAGGGTACGCCACTGCAAATGAAATTGGATATACTAGCTGAACAAATTGCCAAATTGGGTTTTGCTGCCGCCGTCCTCATGTTAATTGCCTTGGTTATTAAATACTTTGTCACAGCTGCTTTGGCTCCCGAGTTTCCACCTGCAGGTGATATTGCAGCCTCTATGATTAGCATTGTCATTCAGGCTATTACCATTATTGTTGTCGCTGTACCAGAAGGCCTTCCTATGGCTGTGACGATGGCTCTGGCTTTTGCTACTACTCAAATGCTCAAGGACAACAACCTTGTCCGTGTCTTGGCTGCTTGTGAAACCATGGGTAATGCCACTGCCATTTGCTCAGACAAGACAGGCACTCTTACCCAAAATAAGATGACTGTCACACACGGTACGCTTGCTCAAGAAACGTTTGAAAAACAAGATGATGTGAAGAACTGGGCAAACAAGGTAGACAAGGATCATGTTCTGTCTTTACTGTTTGAAACTGTTGCTATCAACTCGACTGCTTTTGAAGACAAAAACGAGCAAGGTCAACTTGAATTCATTGGCTCCAAGACTGAATGTGCCTTGCTGGGAATGACCAAGGCTTTAGGAAACCACTACGAGGACGTTCGACATGATGCTACTGTTGCCAAAGTTTATCCATTTGCCTCCAAAAGAAAGACCATGACCACCATTATCCAGACTAAAGAAAATTCAGCCCGTACCAAGACCCAGTCTGATTACCGTGTTCACACCAAGGGAGCATCTGAAATCGTTCTTGAAGGATGCACAAAGTACTTGGACAGTAATGGCGAGACGCATAAGCTTGATAAAGAAGCTATTGTCAAGTGGAACGGTATCATTTCTAGTTATGCTGACAAAGCGCTTCGTACTATTGCTATTGCTTTCCGTGACATCTCCAAATCTCAATATAAAAAATTGAATGATGATGAACCACCCATAGAAGAATTAACATTGATTGGTATTGTCGGTATCATGGACCCTCTTCGTCCTGGTGTGGTTGAATCTGTTTCTGCATTTAGACAAGCTGGTGTCTTTGTTCGTATGATAACAGGCGATAATTTGAACACGGCAAAAGCCATTGCTCGTAATGCTGGTATCTTGACTAAAGGAGGTCTTGCCATGTCGGGTCCTGAGCTGCGTAAAATGTCAGTTGAAGAGCAAAGAAAGGTTATTCCTCGTCTACAGGTCTTGGCTCGTTCATCTCCTCAAGATAAGACCATTGTTGTCTCTCGTCTTCAGGAACAAGATCAGGTTGTTGGTATGACTGGTGATGGTACAAATGATGGTCCCGCTTTAAAGATGGCTGATGTCGGTTTTAGTATGGGTATTGCTGGTACCGAAGTCGCCAAGGAAGCGTCTGATATCATCCTGATGGACGATAACTTCAACTCAATTCTGAAGGCTCTTTTATGGGGTCGCGCTGTTAATGACGGTGTTCGCAAGTTCTTGACTTTCCAATTGACTGTTAATATCGCTGCTGTCGTCTTATCCTTTATTTCTGCTATTGTCTCAGAGAATGCAGAAAGTGTTTTGAGCGCTGTTCAACTTCTTTGGGTCAATTTGATCATGGATACCTTGGCAGCCTTGGCACTTGCCACAGAGCCTCCTACAAATGACTTACTGCAACGCAAGCCTATCTCAAAATATGCACATCTCATCAACTATCGTATGGCTAAAATGATCCTTGGACAGGCTATTTTCCAAATTGCTGTCAACTTCATCGTCATCTATTTGGGTGGCCCTATCTTCCACTTGAGCGATTCTGAGTACGACCAAAAAGTGCTCAGAACAATGGTGTTTAATATTTTCGTCTTTTTACAAGTATTTAACGAAATCAATTGCCGACGTATCGACCAGACCTTGAACGTGTTTAAGGATATGTTTGACAACTGGATCTTTATCGCAATTCAAGTACTAGTTATTGTTGGTCAATTCCTTATTGTCACTTTTGGTGGGATCGCCTTCAAAACCGTGCCTCTCTCACCTCAACAGTGGGCAATTACTGTTGCTATTGGTGCGCTCTCTCTTCCTGTCGGCTTCATCATTCGCTTGCTACCTGACTGCGGTGGACGTAAATTTAACGAAGAAGCAAAACCGTTGGCCTCTTACTCTCGTATGCATTGGGAGAGTGCTATAGGTGAGGTGCGTGAGGAACTAAGAGTGTATTCTTTGCTCCGTCGTCACCGCCGTACAAGAAGTCGTGAAGTGCCTCCTCCACAGAGAAAGCAAAGGTCTATACCTTCCTATGGTGCAACGGAAGAAAATGAACAGAACAATAGGTTTGCTCAGCTAGTAGCCAATGCTAAAAAGTTTAAGCAGGCAGCCGAGGATGCTGAAAGAAGACAGAATGGAAATAAATAATTGTGTATTTTCCATCTAAATCTTTTCTCTCTCTCTCTCTCTTATCCTTTTTAATTTTTATGAGCGATTCTTTAAACACAACTCAGTTAATTGACTTGATTGAGACACAATTAGCACGATCAGCATGCTCTAAAAGTAGTACAGTGTCATTTGTGAAGGGATTCATACTTGGTCAACTTAGTGTGATCATTGTCATGATTCTAGTTCTTCGCTATTTGTTTACCGAGGATGTCAAACGTGTCAAAAAGGTAATTGTATATTCAATACAATGATAAGCTAATGTACCATTTAATAGCGATATATACCTTCACGTCCATCTTCAAACACAGTACCTTCAGTTGCATCAGCAGCAGCAGCATTACCTAATGATCATGTTACTCTAAAAACATACTACGATGTCATACACCATCCACCCGAAAGCACTGATTGGCTCAATGTTTTGCTGGCTCAAGTCATTCTACAGTATCGGCAGGATGCCAATATCAATAACCGTCTGAGTCGATCTTTAGATAGAGTATTGAATGGAGGTGTTCTACCAAGTTTTGTTGGGCCAATTCATGTTACTGAATTAAACCTGGGGCAAGAGTTTCCTATATTTAGTCGCGCACGTATTAGACCATCAGATGAAGTAGGATCCATGGTAAGATAGAATCAGAAAAAAGAGAGAAAGAGGATAGTGGTTTACTTGCTTTAATAGAGAGCAGAGATTGATTTTGAATACAACGACCAAGTCACCTTGGGCATTGAAACACAGCTTATCCTTAACTGGCCAAGACAAGCATTTGCTGTTTTGCCAGTGTCTCTTGTCCTTTCTGTCGCTCGATTCTCTGGCACGGTAAGATTAATATGTAATGTTATATAAAGATGATATAACTCATTATTTAATAGCTTACTATCGAATTGATGAATCCACCAGAAACAACGACCAAGCCAAAGATTCCAATTGAAAGATATATTGCCATTTCATCTTATTCAGATTTCATTCTAGACTTACAAGTTCAGTCGTTGATCGGATCCAAAACTAAATTAGAGGATATTCCCAAATTGACAGACTTGATACAAACAAAACTAAGAAACATGTATATTGATAAGCTGGTTTATCCTCAATTCTTAAAGGTTAAAGTACCAAATATGTGGAAAGAAGAAGAAGAAGAAGAAGAAAGCACAAAGGATAGTATGGTGCCATTGTAAAGAAATAAAATTACGCTTTTCCAAACACATGTTTTTTAATTCATTTTAAAATATACACAAGTGGAAGAACTGGGATCTATCTGGAATAAGGTTTAATTGAATCATTCAGCGGAAGATGTACTATTTATCATAACCTGAGGGTTTTAATGATTTATGATGA
The DNA here is from genome assembly GCA_025529335.1 of Rhizopus sp. PT2906. Taxonomy (NCBI): domain Eukaryota; kingdom Fungi; phylum Mucoromycota; class Mucoromycetes; order Mucorales; family Rhizopodaceae; genus Rhizopus; species Rhizopus sp. PT2906. The sequence goes on along the minus strand of JAMYHX010000002.1, from coordinate 345,982 downwards.
ATCTCTGTGGATAATAGACTATTTATATCAACAGTATTATTGTTGCAGGTTTTTAGAACATGGACGCTTGGGTAGTTGTGCTATGTAGGCTTGTTTGCCTTCAAAGTCAAAGCAGTTGATTTTCGTATCATTGTTATTGAGAAGCAAGTTGATGTTATTTATAATACATGCGCTAACGCGAGAATTTTTGTTCAGTTGGTACTTTAGTACATCCCTTGATACATTATTTCTTTTGAGTTCTTTCGCTTTTTTGTGATGTCATTGAATAAATAGTTTTATCTCGGAAACAGAAGAATACAAGTAAATGGAGTGAATCTCTTTGTAGTCCTTTTATTTCCTTGTCTCCTATGTCGTATTTACCCTACAAATACTTAATCTTATCGTATGAGATTACTATAAATCTGTATTCAAAGAATGAGCAATACAAAGGTACTGGGACAACCTTAGGCTAGGCAGAGTCTTTGGTAATGTGACGTTGTAAAGTGACAACATAGGTAGCGCCCGTAGCATTAGCCTATTTCCTGGTGCATTTTCTGGTGTATGTAATGTTGGCCTTTTTTTATTGTCATTACTTCAGGGCAACCATGCTCATCAACAACACGGCCCTGTCCGTCTTCATAAAAAAAATTGACTATTCATATTTTAGTTGAAAAAAGAAGAGGAGGCTTTATATGTATAGTATGGATTTGCCAAGTTTTTTTGTACGACAGCTTTTCCCCTTAACAGGACTTTCGATTTGCCATCGTGCGAATTGATTTCTGGGTAGGATACGATTTTCATTTCGGAAAAGAGTGTAGTAATTGTTGTACGTTATTGCGAGTGTATCGCAGGCGACTGGCAACGATTACCTATAATTCCTCAAACCATTTTCAACGACAAACAGGTGCACATTTGGAGTGTTTGATAATTCTACAAAAGTGGTTGCGAGTTGATCGATATGATTATACCTTGCCAGAATGAAATCAACTTTATCAAAACTACTACGAATAGTCCTTGTAATGGTAATTAAAGACTCTGATCAAAAAAGTTTGTCTGTGGGTATTTCAAAATGAAGTAATTGACAAATATCTATGCTTTGAAAAGTATTTCCTTTATAAAAGCTGAGATCGTCTTAATTTTCTGCAAGGAGTTGTCTCTTTGGGTGGTAGCTTTACAGAACCGTTCAAAGGGAATAGATACAGTATACCTACGGTTGCGCTCACCAATTCTGATTTTGATAATTTCATTTAAAGTGAAATTGTAATTTCGACAGCTACGGCTTCTTGCAGATTTGTGCACTTCTTCTTGACAAGAACTACACGTTACTCTGCTAGTTGAAGCTGATGCCGCTGCTGAGATAGATATATACGAGTATAGTACATCGAAGGTATACAAAAACAACCTTCATTTAATATCGATAGTCATATAATAAGATATCATTTTTTTATAGGCTTGTAACAGCTACTTGGTAAACAACTTGAATAATCAAAGATGTGGAAGTGGCAAAGATGAATACAAGATTCACCAAATATTGATTTGCGAAAGATGTAATATTTTTTGGAATCGTGGTGTCATGGCCGCTAAAAATATGTTTACTATTACTGAATCCTTCTGGAACGACAATGATCGCTCTAATGTCTTCCAACGACAAAGCGCCACTTCCAATATGGTTGCCGCGTCTCACTCCGATGAGACGATGGCTTAAAGACGCCTACAGGTAAAAAAGATAATATTTTTGTTTGAACACTGCAGCCTTTACAAGTGAACATTTCATTCTCAGAAAGTGACTTTCACCCTTTCTGATAGACGGAACTTAAATTACAGCGAATCAATTGCAGTCTGAAAGAAAATTTATTTGGGTCATCACTTTTGTTGTTATTTTTTCTTTTTCTTTCTTTATAAAAATGTATAGACCTCCACCAGGCAATTTCATACCTGTAAGTGACATGTTCTATTGATTACAACAATTAGGCTAATATGAAAAAATAGTTTGCACCTAGACCTTCTAATACGCCATCACCTGTTAGCAACAGTCCATATATTTCACCTACTGCCTCACCATGGCAAAGACCACCTGCGTTATCCCCTGACCCATCTGTAAGATTGTTTGACGTAATCATGTTTGTTTATTTATATTATATTTTAGACTGTCTGGAGAGAACATCAAACACCCGAAGGTAGAAAATATTGGTACAATAATATAACGAAACAAAGCACTTGGGAAAAGCCCGAGGAATTATTAACACCCGAAGAAAAGGTATTGAAGGCTTCATCTTGGAGGGAATATACAACGCCTGAGGGTAAAAAATATTATAGTAATATAAAAACAAAAGAAACTGTATGGGAAGTGCCTCCAGAAATAAAAGGTAAATAAAAGAGATATATGCTTGTATATATTAACCATACTCAATCCATAAAAAAAGAACAATTGGAAAAAGCAAGGAAAATAGCGAATGAAATGTAAGCAAATAAAGAAAAAAAAAAAAGATAAATTATTCACTCTTTATAAGGAAAAGTATACCAACACCACCAATTATTCCTACCAAATCAACACCACCGCCTGTGACTCAAACAATAGAACAACCTATCCCTGAATTTGATACAAAAGAAGAGGCTGAAAAGGCATTTTTTGGCTTACTTAGAGAAACAGTGAGATAAATCCTATACATTCTATATCTTAACACTAATTCCTTTCGTATTAGGGAGTAAAATCAAATTGGACATGGGATCAAGCCATGCGCGCGATTATCACTAAACCACTCTATCGCGCTTTAAAGACAATTGGTGAACGAAAAGCAGCTTTTCAAGCCTATATAGATGCAGAAGCTAAGCGGGAACGTGAAGAAAAGGAAGAATTTGAACGACAACAAAAGGCTAGTTTTATGGATCTACTTATTCGTCACAAGGACATGATTAAGCCTTATACACGCTATACTACATTTGCTCATCTATTTGGCGATGATCCTGTGTTCAACAGCATCAAGAGTGAAAAGCAACGCGAAGCCTACTTTGAGGAATATGTGCAAAATATGCAGCGAGCCGAAAAGGACAAATTACGCGATTTACGAAAGAGTAGCATGGAACAATTCAGCCAATTACTTCGCTCTATTCCTGAAATTACCTACCGTACACAGTGGAAGGAGGCTCAGATGCTCTATATGGAAAAGTTACCAAACAAAGATTTGAAACAAGTGTTTCAAGGTATGGATATGCTGGATTTCTTATCTGTATTTGAGGAATATAATAGATCATTATGGGAGGGACCAATGAATGAATTGAATAAGAAAATGACTCAAAGGAGAAGGAGAGAGCGTAAAGCTCGTGAAGGATACAGAGTATGTTTAAATTAAATATTGATGACACATTACTCATGCCTTGATAGGAGCTGATGCAAGGATTGGTTGCTAATCATAAAATTAATGTACGTACGATGTGGAAAGATATTTATCCTCTTATCAAAGATGATTCACGGTATCTTGAAGCTGTGGGTCTTCCTGAATCGACTCCTTTAGATATGTTCTGGGATGTCGTCGATGACCTTGATGAGCAATTGTATCAGCAAAAGAAATTAGTGTACGATGCTTTAAAACGAGCCAATTTTGATGTCACGTTGGAGACATCGTTTGATGATTACTTAAAGACGCTAGATGACACTGTGACGTCTGAAGTAAATCAAGAAAATCTTGTGTTTATCTTTGAACATTTACAGTTAAAAGCTGAACATAGATTGAAAGAAGAAAAGCGAAGACATGAAAAGAAGCAACGTAAACGTATGGACGTACTTCGACACGCGCTTAAGAAACTTCAACCGCCTATTCAGCTTGAGGATACCTGGGATAATGTTAAATCAAGAATTGAGGAAATGGAGGAGTATAAAGACTTGGATGATGAAAGCTTGGCTCAAGAAGCATTTGAAAAGTTTATGAAACGACTAAAAGAAAAGAATGAAGAAGAAGATGATGAGGAAGGTATGATAAGAGAAGGTGAAGAAGAAGAAGAATATCACAGTGTTAGTAGCCATCATCGTCGTAAGCGAAGAGATTATAGTGTAAGTGATGGGGAAGAAAGAACAAGACGTAGAAAAACCAAACATTCGGGTTATGGAAGTAGTACAGAAGAAGGTGAAGCACTTGATGCTTATGTCAAAAAAAGAATGTAGTTTGTTCATGTGTACTAGTGTTTGAATGAATAAACAAATCTTTAAAAGTACGCTCTGTTCGGAGTTTTATAAAGATAGTCAGTCACATTTGACTGGCCAATGAAAATTTTTCATAAAATATGGTATATAAGTCTAGAAAGCTACCTCTGACGACAAAACTACTTTTTTTTCTTCTTCTATTTCTTACTGTTAATTGTAATAGTTTTATACTGTTTACAATTTTGCACACATAACTTCTTAATACTGATATTCCACTTTTTTGTGCGTGTGTGTGTACTGCGTTAACATTACAATATACATATACAGTAACTATATTATTTATATTTGACGGTAATATTATCTTTTTCTATACACAAATACTGCTGAAGCATACCTCTTCCTTTCTCTTTTCTTTATTGCTTTTTTTTTTTTTGTCAGTATAGAGGACAAAGAAATTTAAAAGGGGAGGCTCTAGTTTATCTGCTTTCATTGTATTTATATATATCCCTTTTATATTTTCTTAAGAGAAAAAGAAGTCTTTAAGGAGATATGTATATCTAACAATTAAGCACCAAAACTAGTGAACGGAAAATACATCAAAATAAACGTAGTAATATGGATGAGAAAAAAAATTCCTTCCCTTCTCTCAGTCTCTAAAGTGTGCCGGGAGTACCACAGGACGGAGAGCTCTGGCTATAGCTGTTGAAGTAGAGTAAATATTTGATCCAATCACGTCACTGCATGGGTATTACAAAGTATGCAGCATAGAGCTGAGGTTGAGATTTCATTATGACAAATTGCATAAAAGAGAGAAAAAAAGAAAGGAAGAGGATGCTTTGTTTTGAACGGGTTACTGATCTATTTGTTTTGTCTACGTTAGGAATCATACTTGGAATATGACACATAATAATAATCAAGCTTATCTTGGTAAACACACACACGTTTATAAAGCAGTAAGCATTGATTTAACTCTTTTTATATAGACTCAGGAGGTAAACATAGTTCATTGTAATTCTTATAGCTATCTTATATCTTTTCCGTATGATTCAGATATGCTGAATCTGTATGGCATACAAAATAAAGATGAGTTAAATATGTATCTTCATTTGATCAAGACTGCTTCTCCTTTTGAGTACATGGATTGCCTCCTCAAGACCAACAAACCAAATATATTGAGCACACTTGGTGAAAGTGAAGTGGTGGCTACTGTATTAAAAAATGCTATGGTTGAAGCTGGAAGAACAAATGATTCCGAACAGGTTAGAATTGCTATAAAGGTACACTTTAAAGCAGTGGATAAAACCAATGTACTAATCGTCTTAAAAGGCTCTAAATACTGTTCCTTTTTCTCCAGAGATATTAAAGAAGTTTGGATTAAAAACTACCTTTAGCAATTTTATTAAAGGAATAAAGGGCGATAAGGAAGCATGGCAGCATGCACAGAAGCTTAAGTTTAAATGGATGGGATATGATCAGCCATCTAAAGGTACTACTTCACCTGATGGCATGTATGCTGCCACATCTACTGGTTCAATTGATGCATCGAATGATGATTATGATAAAACGGGTATGCGTAGATTAATGCGTTTTTGTTATCTTTATTAAACTCATATGATAGGCTTATCAACAAATAAGCCAAAGCCAAGACTTGCTATTGATAAGGACCCTCCAAGAAATGCGGTCACTAAACCAAAGGCATTACAAGACACCAACTTTTTTTCAGGGTTATTAAACAATAGCCAGCCAAAGGGTTATAGAATACGTCCTGCTGTACCAAAGCAACCGCCTGCTTGGAGTGCTTCTTCACAAGCATCAGGTGGATCTACTGCCCCTCTAATGGATGTAAATAATAACATTAATGGTAAAGGTGCACACACATATAAAACATATCATGCGCTAATCTTGCTTTTTTTTTTTTACCCCTTTAGCAAATAATAAGCCTAAGTCAGCCATTGATTATAAGCAATTGTCTAATGGTACACAAACAATGCAACCAACAAACAATGATCATGTTTCACAAAATGCTGCCATTATGTCTACTAAGCCAGCTATAACCAAAGCAAAAAAGAGAGTTCAATTCTCAAGTGACTTGTGTCAAGTCAGGGTGTATCATCCTGATCCAGATGAATGGAGCGCCTTTGTAAGTAAATATAAATGATCCAATTACCCGTTTATACCAATTGATGTTATGATATAGGATGCTTCAACTGATGATATATTCGAAACCTTTCCTTGGCATATGCCTCCAAAGTTAACTTTTGAGACAGTTCCTGAGCCAGTGACAACACGTCAACGCATTGAAACAGATGAAGTTGTATACCATAAAAATCGTGAACGTAGAGTATTAGCTGCAGTCTATATTATGGAAAGTTATATTCCTCCTTCCCCTGCTGAACCTGATGAAGTGCCAAATCCAAATGACAATGTTCCAATCATCCCCACAGATATGGAGGATATTTGTGAATCATCTAGCAATCAACTGCATGTAGAAAAATCAAATAATATACCCCAGCAACAGCAACAACAAGCAGTCTACCAACCAGTCATTCATCAGCAGTACCACCAGCAGCCTTCACAAAATCAAATTTCTCAGCAACTATATCAACAACAGCCATATCAGCAACCTACTTATGCTCCCTATAAGCAAAAGCAGCAATATTCACATGTCTCATATCAGCAACAACAGCCTGTTCAGCCTAATTTAAATCGTAAACGAGCAGCTGCCTCTGAGGACATGATTCAAACCATGTTGGATGCACATCCTTGGTAAAGTTTATGAAGTATTTAAAAATAACACAAGCCTAATTGATCTCGTGTAGGCTAGCAAATTCTTTAAAGGAATTATCATTTTTACAAGGAGATGGTGAAATGGAAAAGGTGTGAATTTTCATATTTTATCATCTGACCTGAACTAATCAGTCTTTCTTTATAGATGACGCCTTCTAAAAAGCAACGGCAGTAGAGCTATTTTTGGTTTTGTTTGATTAAAAGTTATGCACCCATACAAATATGATTTAGACTTTCATTATCTTTGTAGAAACAAAGCAAAGTGGACGAGTCTATGTAATAACAAGTTATTTACATGATTACACAATATGTCATTCATTTTTTATTGTCTATGCTGTAAATATACATTTTCTTTTATTTCATTAAAATACAATTTTTATAAATATATTCTATTATCTATACTTTAACCAAAGGGTTCCAGCCTGCCCTCATCACACGTAAAACTAGGCAAAACAGTCCACCGATGGCCATGAGGAGACCACCCCAGACAGCAGCATAGGTGTAATTGGGAGGCTGTGATCGATTGATGATGGCCGAAGCAATAGGTGTGCCAAATAAATAACCAAACGTGTTTGTAAAATATAGCAGACCATTGGCTGGAGTAATGTTTTCGTAACCAGCGACTTGGGGTAATGAGGCAGGAAACAAGGTAAGGTAACCAGCCCCAAAGAAACCGTATAGGACGGCAAAGACCCAAATGGTAGCCTCTGAATGAGCGTTTGTCCAGATACATAGCGAGAAGATACCAGATAAAAACGTACACAAAAATAATACATTCACGCGACCAATGCGATCACTAGTGAATCCGTTTACCAACTTGGACACTGCGTTAATAGCAGACATAATAGCGGACAGGTTTGTGCCAATCCATGGGTTTAGGTGCAATGAGTTTGCATAGGAAGGTAATAAAAATGATGGTACCTGCATTAGGCAAATCATTAGATCAAAACTCTTTCTCTCTCTCCCCCTCTGCAAGAGAGATGTTCTTCACTATTGTATACTTACTAAATAGCCAAACGTGGTAATAAATCCAACCAAAAGCAAGATGTCAAACTGAAAGTTTTTCAGTAATTCTTTCTGTCTCAACAACATATTCTTCACGCTCTTTTCTTCTTCCTTTTTCTTTCTAGACGGTGCTCTAACAAAGATTGTGGCTAATACCAAAAAGAAGAATGTGATAAACCCAGAGATACGAAGAGCCCATCGGTAGTCAAGCGCTAAAATGACAGCTTGACTTATATTAGACATGATCAATCCACCTACACCTGATCCGCACATGGTTAGACCAATGGCTAATCCTCGACGACTCGAGAACCATTCTTGAGGAGCACTAATACATGGAAACCACACAAATGAAGCACCTAAACCAAACATGACACCTTGAGTCAGGTACAGATGCCAGATCTATGAACGATGAGTCACTGCTACAATGATATCTATGACTAGTTTTACTTCATGACTGATGCTTGCCAACATGAGTGCCAAAGGACATAGGATGGTAGCAATACATAGCATCTTTGTGTATCCCAATTTACAAACTACCCACTCATTGATAGGACCGATAATAAAGAATAAAGCAATACAGATAGACCCGATCCATGATAGCTTTGTCATTTGGTTGACATAAACGTATTGATTATAATGCCTCAAGAACAAACCCCAAGAGTAATTGACTCCATATCTAATATTACAATAAGCTATTTTACTTTTATAATTCAATTCATTCACTTACATGGCAAACATGCCCTGGAGGAAAGCAAGGGGGAGAAGATTATTGTTATTTTTAATATATAAAAAAAAAGTCGTATCACTTACACAAAAACAACCAAATACAACTGACCACGCAGCTTTACCACCATTAGGTGCATCGTCTACGCCTACTTCTTCAATTGTTTTCTTATTTTCACTTGATTTCTGTTCCATGCTCAAAAAGAGAGAGAGAAAGAAAAAGGAAAGTGAGCTTGATGGGGGAAAAGAGGGTATCTGAGCAGATCACCAAAAAAAAAAAGATCAAAGAGGTGTAACACCACTTTGAGTCCCCGGTGATTGGCGATGTATTGATTGGCTGTACCCCAACCTTATTTTAAAATGAAAGAGATCAAAAGTCTTTTTTATTAAAAGATCTTCATGATTAAACGTTAACCTTCCTTGCTAATTCACTCATCATGTCTAATAAATCCTGTATCGTGAACTCCAAATGTACACCAGCATCAGGATAACATTGTCTTATCAAATTTTCCATTCTTTCATGCTGTTGAATAAATTCCTCTTGAATACCACGCCAAACAACTTGTAGTAGCCCTTCTTCTTCCGAGAAATGCTTATCCACACGCTTATACAATTGTTCCAAAGATTTCTTGATTTCTTTAGGAGGATACATCATGATGACCTTACGTAATTGTGATTTGTTGTAATTCATATGGAATGAGACCTCTTCAGGGGTGCTACTTGTTCGTGTCATTGTCTCGACACCTTCAAAGAATTCTAAAAGTCTTCCAAGTGGTCGACGAATGATGACACGAATATAAGCATTCAGGCTATTATCATATTGAGTCTTGGCATGCTTGATCCATTTCTCCAAAACATGTAACTTGTTTGTACGCAAGGTGTGGTACATATGGTGCATATTTTCTATTATTCGTTAGTCTTTCTTTATTTTGCTTTTATTTCACTTACCAATATACATTATGGTTGCGTTTAATTGCTCTTTGTCATCTCCTGTCTGATCACTTTCTCGTGCAATACTATCTAAACTTGCCATCATGGTCTGTATTACCTTCTCATACGCTTCATTCACTACAGATCGCGTTGCTGATTCTGGTTGAACGTGAGCAGCTGCAGCTTCTAATCGCATAGCAAAGAGAGGGAACGTCCTGAAGAAGCTTAAAACGCCTCTTCGTTTCTTGCTGCTTACTTTTATTTCTTCAATGATTCGTGTTTGGTCGCTGATAAAGCTTTCAAACATGCGCATCAATCGCTGAGACAAGGAAGCACATAATTTTAAAGCAAACTCTTGATCAGAACCTTCCCATCTTTCTTGTTGATACTCGACAGCGGCCAGCATACTTACAGCCAATCTAGAAAAAAACGTAAGCAGTTCTTTCTTTAACTACAATTATGATGTGCCTACGTTGGATCAGATTTGACACCATATTCTAAAAGACTAACCATGTTGGGCTCCATGGTTTCGAAAATCACTTCCATCCATGATAAAATCTTTTTTGATATTTTTACATCTCTGATCTTGTCTCGACGACTATACAAATCTGCCTTGTTTGGCACCTGTGAGTATACCATACCACGTTCCAAGAATGATCGAGTAGTTGCCAGTTCAAACAGGTCACTCATGTAGTTCTGTTCTCTACAAATAAGCATAATAGCCTGATTCATCATTTGTCCAAAAGCCTATTTATATGGTTTGTATATTGACTCCAAGTATTATGTGTATTTACCTCATCTGCAGCCTTCTCATCTTCGTCAATACTAGATCGATTACTCGATGAACCATCCGTAGAGCCACGTAACATATGACGATACCGATGCGGCTTCAAGTTTTCGGTTCCTAACGTAGGTGCATAAGCTAATGCACGAGCAGGACGAGATTCCTCAGGTTTAAATACTATATGGATGTGAGTGACATGATAAATTTTCTGTTTGTTCTACTTACAGTACTCGAGCTCATCGACATCCCTTTTTCTTAATGTTGTATAAAAACCACGTATGGCCTCAATCAGTTCTCGTATATCGCGTTCATATAATGGCGCTACTGCTTGGGCATAGCACTAGAAAGTAAAAATGAGTATAAATAAATCATTACTTCTTTATCTTACTCGCTGTAGTTCATTATACATTCTTGGCTCCATTTCCTTTTCCCAAAGATTGAAGCCTTGGAACTTTATCAAGTGATTTTCTATTGTTTCATGAGGCTGTGCAGTACTTGATAGTGTTTGATTTTTCCTGTTCCCTGTAGGTGAGGATTTTATCCTCTTTTCTTGATATAATCTGGCCTGTTTTTTTAAAGGGTTTAATTAAGTTGGTACAGTTATATTTGCTATTTACCTGTTGTTCAAATTGATCCTTTAAAAACTTGAAAACTCGTTCACTAAACCGATTTCCATGCACATTATATGCCTCTAATCGTTCTTGTACGGCAGCCAAGTCTTGTAATCCATCAGGTAGCTTTGTCTTTAATACCTTTTGTAGTGTTTCTGCTGATTCTTGAATGCGAATCACATCATCAGTTGTATCCATTGGATCAAACTGCAAGCTATCCAAGCATCGTTTGGGTATAGAAATAGCATTCTATTATTATGTATTAGTATAGGCAAAACACAGTAATGAATACTTACAAGTAAATGATCAAGCTCGGACATGAGTGCAAGCTGATTTGTATTCAATATTTGAAGTGCTCTATTTTGTATTTCGATTTCACGTATATCATCTCCCATACTCTATGTGCACTTGTATTAGTAGTATGCTCAGCAATGTATAGCATGTATACTACATTAAGTTCTGCAGCATAAAGCGATAACCAGCTTTCCATACTATCTAGTTCAGCTAATGATTTGTCGATATGATCCACAATAGATCTTACTCTCTCATCTGATTGTATGACAGCATGAACATTGGCCTATATGTAATATTACAAGGTGCTCTACAGACAGTATTCTTAAGACTTACAGCTTCTAACGCATGTAATTCACCTAACAATTGCTTTTCAAGCACTGCTGCGCTTCCATTTGCTTTCCAATTGAAATCTGTCAATAATTCCTCTACATTCATCAAGAAAGCACGCTCAGCTAGTTTATCCTGGATCTCTTCTGCCTTTTTCTGTCTCTCTATCATCTTGTTAGCCTTTTTTTCTTCTTCTTCTTTTATATAAACGACTTTACCCTTTTCTTCTTGAGCCTTTTTCTCTCTCTTTTCTCGTTCTCGTTTTGCTTCTCTTGCTCGACGTTCATCATTTACTCTTGATTCATGCGTCTCTATTAATAAAATTAATATCATTCTCATGCTTTTACATCTTGTGTACCTGTAATAGGTGCAGAGACAGGGGAAGTGATTGCAGGGGTTATTGGTGAAGATATCTTTGGCATAGGTGAAATAGGCGTTTCAACTAGATGGCTGGTGCTGGCTGTAGGCGAAGTGGAGGGTTCATCATTTAATGTAGGTGCAGCAGGATCGGCCAAAACTTTTCTTTATATATTAAATTTTCTTGAATCTAATGATGATATATATATATCGACTTACATCGCAGGATACGTGATTCATCAATATTGACAAGTCTCGGCATACGGCTGGCATAGCGTCTACAGAACTGTCTCATAGTTTAATACACAAGAAAATAAAGATACTAGACAAACTTTACATCTATTAAAAAGGCCAAAAATATCATCTTGTCTTTGCTCTTCTCAACTGCCCACAGATATACTTTGTTGAGTGCGATGGAAAATTGATGAGCCTATTTTTTATATGTGTCTGTGAGGAGGCTCAATATGACTGTAACTGCTTTTGGTTTTTTACATCGACAATCTGAATTTGTTTAATGTCATCTAGTGCCCATACTTTTCCAATACTAAATGCCCCGTTCTGGTTTCTTTTTACTTTTGATAGTCGTATTGTATTCCTTTTTTCTAAAACACAGTGAATAGGAGACACATGTATTAAAACCAGACTTACGTGATAAGCATAAATACCGAGGTGTTCCTTTAATGTCTTTACTTGTCTCAGAGGACTGAATACCTTTATATGTTTTAACATGGATAATCAGCTTCTCCGAAGATCCTGGAGGAAATAAGCTTGTTATAAGTGCTTGTCTTATGCCGTCCATATGAGAAAAGACAAAGGAGGAAGAGATAGATTTACAATTTTGGATTCAAACGCCTATTGAATTCATCGCTCACACCGTGACTTTGGCTCCCCTTTTATGTCGACACCCAACTGTATATGTGTGTTCTTTAGATATTGGCTATCTTTTCTTGTGTTCTATAAAGATGGTAATAGGAGAGAAAAAAATAAAAGGGAAATTTCAGGATTCATTCAAATGTCATAGGTTGTTTTGGCTGCAGCAGTTGTTACAAAAAGTGGAAAACGTAAACTTGTTATATAGACAACATCTGTCCTTATTTAACTCATCTTACAATAGCTGTTATTTCTCGTCAGTTTCGCCAGATGCCACGTTCGCGCATTGAGGGACTATTGGCATCCTTTCCTAAATTAACAAGTACAGGGCAACAACATACTATTGCTGAAAATGAACACGTTCGTTTTGTTTATCAGCCTTTGGATGAATTGTTTATTGTATTGATTACCAACCGTCAGGTAACTAATGACTATCATCTTTATATTGTAGCTCATTTCTTTCTTTCAAGTCAAATATATTGCAAGATATCGAATCGCTTCATTTGTTTGCTCGAGTTGTTACTGACATTTGTCGTTCGTTTGATGAAGCCGATATATTCCGCAATGCCTTTGAATTACTGTGTGCCTTTGATGAAATCATATCTGTTGGATATAGAGAAAACGTAAACTTATTCCAAGTAAAGAGTTCTATTGAAATGGAAAGCCATGAAGAAAGAATTCAAGAAATTATTGCCAAAGTAAGTCAACATATGACTGTAGGACCATTTTAACCATGTGTGTGCGCGTATCTAGAATAAAGAAGCAGAAGCTAAGGAAGAGCTCAAGAGGAGGGCTAAACAGTTTGAATTGCAAAGAAAAGAAGCTCAAAAGAGAGGACAAGAGTTTATGCAGGGAAATTACAAGTCAGGCAACAGTGGTTTCGGCGGAGGCTTCAGTGGTCAGTTCTCTTCTTCTTCTTCATTTGAAACAACAACATCTGTTAGTGTCGTAAAAGAGAGTTACAGGTAATAATGATGATATAAATGAAGTAGAGAAAATTAATGATTATATAGTCCTGTGGAAAGTAATGTGGATACACCTACTTCAAAACCAAAAGGTATGCAATTGGGTCGTAAACCTAAGGCAGCCAATCTTTTTGAAGCTATAAATGAATAAAAAAAGAGGTTTTATTTTAAGTTTTAATGCATGTAAAGTATCATGATCTCTGCCTCTCAACATCGTTTCAGGAGGCAATATCCTGAATCATTCGGCCCAGCATTTGCAAAGTTCTTTTCGAACTGAGAGGCTCACAATTCATTCAGCTATATTCTGATGTGGTCTAGGCGAACTAGAATACAGGCATCACGTGTGTTCTCTTTCTCTCTCGCGGCTAGATGACCCAAGAAAACCGTTGATTGAATATGTGGCAAGCCTTTTGAAGTCAGTCACAACTCATCATATATTCCAAATGCACCCTTCTTCATTCTAGAATTTATTTCTTACTGCGAAAAGTAAAAATATGCCACATAACAATAACAACAGTAATCAAAATGAGGATTTCGAAGCATTTGAGAGTATGATCAATTCTATGATGCAGGGAGCATTTTCAACGTTATTCAGAGATATGAGCCATCGTCTATTTGAACCGGTGACTACAATCATAGATGGAAACCATACTCAAATAAACAGTCAACCTATATTGGATGATTATGAAGGAAGTGACTTTAGAAGACTAGCTAGGAAATCAAAGCAGAATAGAAGAGCTGAAGAAATAGTAAGGGAAGAACGAGAAGAGAATGAAGTACAGCCGGCTGTCAATTATAATGCTATACCACCAGCAGTGGGTGCTGTCACTTCCGCATTATCCAATACAATTGGAAGTGTATTTAAGCATGTATTCAGATATCCAGACAACAATAATAACAATGCTATTGTCCCAAGCAATAATAATAATGTAAATAACAAAGTAAATGCTAATTTATGTTAGCTTATCATCAACTCATCCCTTTTGATAGATAACTCAACAACCTTCAGGCATTCAATGGTCTTATAGCTCTACTCGGACAACATCTCAGCCTGATGGCACACAAGTAACAATAATAACACGAAAATCGAATGGAATAAGTGAAACAACAAAGCGGATTCAATTCCCGGATGGGCACGTAGAAGAAACGAAAGAAATAAACCATAGCTAATTTTAAGTTACCGCCATTAGCATTTGGTAAGCATAAAACCCACTAAGGGAAGAATTATTATTCCGCAGTTATGTTTTATATGAATATAAATGCATTACGCCAGTCTTTTCTTTCTTTCCTTCCATTGATCAAAACATGTTTGACCATAACAACCCTGCTTCTTATAACCATCAATACTGTCAAGTCAACGGTATTCGTCTACATTACGTTGACCAAAACCCTACTTCAGATAAGGCTTTGTTATTAATTCATGGATGGCCAGACCTGTAAGTCATTAATTACGTGAAACTGTGTGTATAACATATCAATCATTACCTTCCAATTCAGTTGGATTGCCTGGAGAGAACAAATCCCTTTCCTCGTCAACCTCGGTTATCGTGTCATTGTTCCTAGTCTTCGCGGTTTTGGTGAATCCGTAAGTTGGCATGTTAGTTTTTCTTTTTATCTAATCTTCTTGTTAGGATGCTCCCGAGGATCCAGCAGAGTATGGCTTAGGTGTAGTCAGCAAGGACTTGGCCGGTCTTTTGGACCATCTTCAAATACCCACTGTTACTGTCATTGGCCATGATTGGGGAGGAGCTGTCACCTGGCGCTTCGGTCAATTCTATCCCGAACGTGTCAAGGCACTTGCTAGTTTCTGCACACCCTACGTTCCTCCTGCACAACATCCCACTACCTTGGAAGAGATCGTAAAGACTTTCCCAAACTTTAAATATCAACTCTATTTGGTCACGCCCGAGGCTGAGCAAGATATGAACAATAATACTGCCAAATTCTTTCGCCGTGTCTTCCGCCCCATTGGTGACATGAAAGAACCATTGATTGATCCCGTTAAAGGAACACTAGCCGAAGGACGCGAAGATAGACCTCGACATGAAAAGATTCCTGAGAGTGTCATGAATTACTATGTTGAACAATACAAGAAGCGTGGTGCTCGTGGTGGATTGAACTGGTATAAGCAAACTCATAATAACTATGTGCAATGCAAAGGATTGGATCCTATTATCCGCAAACCTGCTATGATGGTTATGGCCGAAAAGGACGCTGCTTTGCCTCCCTCCATGGCCTCCAGAATGCCCGAATTCATTCCTGGTATTGAAATGCACCTTGTCAGTGATTCTGGTCACTGGATCCTTTGGGAAAAACCAGAAGAATGTAACCAACTCTTAAAGAACTTCCTCGGCAGAGTAGATCCTGCCAACAAATTGTAATAAACTAAATTGTACAGTGCTAACGATGCCAAATGGCGTTATTGCAAATCATATTGGACGTTTTAAAGCTTGGATGGAGTTGAACGAAAATAGTGTACACTGTCCTTTTTTATTTCTTTTATTATAAATCAAATACTGGTAAATTAGTTTTTGCGCCAGCAGCTAAGCATAAGTTTCGCTTGGTAAATTGCACAATGTAAATTGGCGTATTTCTAGTGGAAAACGTTGACAGATGATCATCGCTGATAATAGTAATAATAATACATTATTAAACCTTTAGTCATTCATTATTACAGATATTACCTTTCCAACATATTCCTTTTACTCTTTTTTGCGTTCAAATCCATGAGCAATGGCTTCATCTTGTCTTTTTTATCCTTTGCTTTCCCATTCAGCTTTGTCCTTTTAAAATCTGATGATTGCTCTTCTCTAAATTCATTTGGCGTGTTCTTATTCACATCCCACACTCTCACAGTCCCATCTCCGCTTCCCGAGACAAGAATGGTACTATCTGCATTAAATGTAATCGAATAAATAAACCCTGTATGTCCTGTCATCGTCTTGAGCCGTCTGCCACTTCCCAAGTCCCATAGTATAATATTAGTGTCTTCCCCTGCAGATGCCATCCAGCGACCATTGGGTGATATAGCCACTGCATGAACTGAGCCAGTGTGTCCAGTAAATACTCGAACACATGTACCTCTTTGAACATCCCACAGTCGTACCGTTTTATCACAAGATCCAGTGACAAGGTATTTAGAATTGGGATGAAACTTTACTGTCTATATAGAATAAAGTAAGAGCCTGCATTATTATGTTGTATGCTCCAAGTACATTCACGTCCGATAAATGCCCTGCAAATATTCGCAAAGGATGCACATGATCACAACTCCATAATCTTGCTGTCCGATCATGTGAGGCAGTAGCAAAGTAAAATCCGTACGGTCCAAAATCTACATCCCAAACGGGATAGTTGTGACTTTTGTAGCATACCAGGTTCTTGTATGTTTTAAGGCACCATAATCTTACTATCAAGATGTTTTATTATTGTTTTAATTATCTCCTTTTTATTATTTACCTGTCTTGTCTTCTGAACATGATATAAGATATTGGTTATCATGACTAAAGCTTAAGCCAAAAATAGGGCCAGAGTGACCTACTAGCTTCTTATATTGTGTCCCTGGGAGATCTTTTGATAGCAATTAGTCTTGGCTTACTGACAAAGAACTGTTTGCCTTACTTTTGTCCATCTCATTTCTATCTCTTAGTTTCTCTCCTTTTAGGTTCCAAACTTTGATAAATGATTCCGAAAAGCCTCCGGCTATAAGCGTTGCATCTTCGGATATAGCAATGCAATTGAGCCTATAAAATGATCAATTAGCACATACAATGGCACCATAATAACTTATATTTACTGATCCTGTGTATGATGGAACGTATAAAGGCAGATATTTGGCTGCGCGAGGCTCCCTAAAGATACAAGCTTTCTTATTTCATTCAATGACTCTATTTCTGCTTGTACATCTGTATTTTCACTATTGACATATGTATGAGTACCAGTAAAAGTGAATGGGGGTTTTTCTTACTATGGCAAGATAAACGGTTCATCCAGTTCCATTGCTTCCGCTTCTGATTTAATTCTTGTTTCATCCATACTCTACGACATTCTTTTGTATTTATTTCCCATGTCTAATCAATGAATGCTTTTTTGATATATGGCTCAAACCTTTACCTTCCCCTGATCGGATACTTCGCCTGCAGATACCGGTGGTAGTTTGTTTATATTCAAATGCTGGTTAACAATCCTCAAGAGCGTTTTATGTTGACTTTCATGAAGGAATCGATAAAACAATTCGAGTGGAATAGGTGATAGTTTCACAGTATATTTATGAGCTAATTGGTCCTGTATCGAGGTTGTATTGAAAACTGCATTCAATTCGTCCTCATGCATAACATGATCTTGTTTAAAAGCATGAAAAAAATCATTTGCTGTGAAATTTACAATAATTACGATTGAAATGTTTATACAAAAGAGACAAAAAAGCTTACCATAGTCAACAAGTCCTCTTGCTTTAAATTGTAGAAAAATGTAAATGAATATTGGATACAGTAGAGCTTGGAGTTCATTCTAAAAATATATAAGATTCTATTAAAGTATAGATTCCATAAGCATTTACCTTGTATATATCAAGTGCATTCATTATCCATTCTCTCAAGTGTTCATAGCTTGATTGGACAGTTTCAATGTCTTCAAAATCGTGTTCTTGTATTGATTTTAACAAATCACATGTGTTATTGGTAGTTTTGTATTGTTGTAATAGATGATCCAAGGAAATGCTTTCCTGCTGTATTGTTGACGCGCTATATCCTCTCTTTATAAAGTAATTTGAAACGATTCTTTCGACATCTGATTGTGAAGGTAATGTGGGACTGTTTAGTGGTGTCTGTGAAGGTACTGACATGATGCGTAAAAGAAATAAAAAAAAAGAAGGGCCAGTGGATGGATTTTACAGCACATTAATATTTAGTGCTCCGAATCGCAACGCTGAAAGAGTTTTAGGCATATGTGTATCGTTGCTTTGCTTTTGACATTGTTTATTTCTGCTAATCCATTGTACTGTTGTTCATTCATTCGGTTGCTGTCTTGTAGATGCTTTCGTATTCAATCTAACTGTGTACTCTGCTCTTCCTTCTAGCATATTTTTTTTTAAAGAAAAGACAAGCTTACAACTTGATACTTTATCATTCTTGACTTTCAGCTGTATGGATAGGAAGCAGTAAAGGAGTCATGAGAAGTAAAGATCCAAAAGGATTTTCTGCTTTTGACCTAACGTTGGACGGATTAAGCATAAAAGTATATGCAATGGTTTTCGATCCTGACAACTTCTCCTTATGAATTTTATCCAGTTCATCTGAGTTATGCGATTAAGCAATTTTTTTTATTTATTAAACCCAAGTGAGCACGCAACATTTTTATATTGGACAGTTCAAAGAATGAAAGAGGTATCTAAAAGCCCTTCTGAGCTTGAGAGTAAAAATGCGATGACTTGAAGAGAGGGGCAGAGAAGTGGATCTCAGGAAGGGAGATTGTTAAAGTAACAAAAAGTAGAACTCATGTCTTTTTTGATGGGAAAGAGCTCAAGGCATTCGTTACGATCAATATATCCTTTGTTAGCAAGGAGACTGGCTACAGCCTGCTTGACAGGACCTTTAAGGTAATCGGGAGTACGAAGGATATGACAGATAAAAAAGCCACGCACCCACAAGTGCAATATTTGGTCCTGCAAGTAAGGTATCTTCGTCATATATTTGCCCCAAATGGAACTCCCTCACTGATACAGTCTATTATACAACACCATTTGTTCAATATTTCCAGGAATTATCATTTCCGCTTTCTTTCCTTCTTTGTGCCTGCATGTTGGAAATATGATCTCATTTATCCTCTGTCTATCATGCAGCCCATCTACAAAGCCTTTGATCATTTTGGATTCAGCCCAGATTTTTCCTCATTATCTCTTGCAAACATCCTGCTGTTACCTTTAGCAAATTTGTTCCTCTCCATTCCAGATTTTTGCCACCTCAGGGTTTTGACTTCAAACTTTTTTATTATCGATGATGCAACCGAACGCCTACGTTTGCGAGTGAGAAGTAAATACCCTATTAAGTCTAGCCTGTGTCAGCGACTGTACAAAGATATGTCACAACACAGAACAATACGATTGCAGTTGTTCCTCTGGGACGTTATTCTGCAAGACGTACCACATATCACAGAAGATCAAACTGCTGATACCCTTGTACTGCCATTTCAACAACAACCGTTGCGGCAACAATTCTCCTCCATTCAATTTAGACGGCTCTCAGACCACTTCCTTCTATGCCAAGATTCCTCATTCATGTGTCTCGCCTCAAGATGTTCTGGAAAGCGGATATGCTACTACAAGCGCGGATAGTGTGGTATAGGGTCCTCCGCTCTAAATTGCTTACAATGGCTTATTTATATCAGATTAATGTCTTTTCTTCCCCTCAATGTCGAATTTGTCAAGCGAATGAAGATAATATTGCCTATTTTCTGGTTTTTTGCTCTTTCAAACACCCGATATCACAATCTATCCTACAACCTTATTATGCCAATATGAACCTACAGCCTGCACATATGCTCGCTCTACTGCGTACTCTAAAAGCATCTCATCTCATCCATCCTTCACAAGTTCACACTATACTCACTATTGTCTGGATTACGCTGTAGTTATTATGGATCTCTCACTGACAATCAGTTATTCAGAACATTCCTTTCCCTTCCTCTCTTTTGTCAAACAGTGTCTCGCAGGAATCCATATTCTTAAACAAGCATCCATTGCTTGAACGGTTACATTTATTTTCCTTCCTTTCTCTTCTTTTCTATGCTCCATATACTGTTCTTTTACACTATTCCCAGAAAGGGATGTCGCACTGACTTATCGCTTTTTTGTATAAATTGTATTATAAAAACTGTAGAAATGCGACTTTACTTTCTGAAAAGACTGTACATTATTTCCAGAAAGTAATGTCGTTCCAAGATGCCGTATTTTGTATATTTTGTATTATAAATTTTCGGATTATGCGATATTACTTATAGAAAAAACTGTACATCTTACAATAAGAGCTTTTTTTCCGCTTTCTATACGTTACACGCACATTTACAAACAAATAAAATATATATATATAACTTCATTAAACCTCAATGCCACCTAGAGTTTGAGGATGCAAGCCTACTGTACCTGTTCTTTCGAGCGAACAGGTCCGAAGTTTATATAAGCAATTTGAGATCCAACGTCGACGGCTCGTTTGCACCAGTTGTCAAACAGTGGACTCCTTATACCGCAGTGAAACTTCGCCAGGCGACCCCCTCAGCCTAGCTTCATTTGTAAATGCTGTAACAAGAACTATGATGCCCCTACCATGGCCAACTTGCTTCAGTTTGTTTCAACAACTACTGAAACACCTTCTGATGCCAACGCCCAGAACTCATTGGAAATTTCTGGGTCATCATCCCCGAGCCCCGAGAACAATGGTTTGACATCCAGTGTAACCATTGCCGATTTGCAATCTACCATTGAAAAACTATATGCCGAACTTAAACAGACCCAAGCTGAGCTCAAACAAGCCCAGGAGGAAATTCAAGCATTGCGCATCCAACAAACTTTTGCTGATTCCTGGCCCTATACTGACTTAAACGATTCTCAGTTCCCACCTCTGCACCCTCCCTCTCAACCACTCCCTCCTTGGCGAGGCACAGCCCGGCTCAATAGCATCAAAACCTTCATGCTCGAAAAACGTCAACAACGTCGAATCCAACGCCAGGAAACCGCTGCTCGATTTTTGCAACCACCTTTCGAGAACCAAGGTTATCAATATATCTACACACCGACTAAAGCCCGTGTACCCGTCGGGCAATTGAGAAACCGTCTTCGTCAACTGGACATTAACAATAGCCGTATTCTTAACATTCATTACCTCACCCACAACGTTGTGGCTCTCCTTGTCCACAGCGATTATGCGTTCGAACTGAAATCCCACCTCCAAAAATTTAAGGTACGCACCAAGGGCGATTTCAACCCTTGCGACGGCTCAATCCTTATGGATCACAAATATGAACATTGTTCTAAAGAAGAACCGGACGACTTTGCCTTTATGTACCATAGTGATTGCGTGAAGAAAGCCCTAACCTATATCCGTGCTCCAGTCAAGACAGCTGTAGCCCGTTACTTTGACAATCAAGGTTGGATTAGCAAATCCGTCCTTGATGAAAGCCTTCCTACTAAAGTCATCAACCCAACAGATGTCTTCAATGTTGATGAGGACGCCGCTATGCTTCTCTCGGATCGTGAGGAACCACCTCTCAACTATAATGACCACAATTAGCATATCGCTAATCAACGCCACTGGTCTACCAACACAAGCTATCTCACCACTCCTTAAATTAACTGAATCCTCTTCCGTTCTTTTAATTACCGAAACCTGGCTCCTCTCACCTAACAAGTATCCTACATCCTGGCAACAATTTCACACTTATGGTCAACCTATCCAATCAATCAAGAATCGAGGTAGTCTTGGTATTACCCCGTTAGTCAACCCTTCCTGTCCTTTCTCAGTATAATATATTCCTCCCAGGCATCCTCTACTAGCTAGGTATACCTTGTCTTTCGTTATATCGAAACACCTTGTCCATTGTCTCTACTTACCTCCATCTTTGTCACATACAGAAATTTCCAGCATCCTTGACTTACTACCCTTGGATTTAACCAATATTACATCCACAATCATCTGCGGCAGCATCAACGTACGACTAGGACATATTACTGGAGATACTATTCATACTCACCGAGGACAAATATTATATGACTGGATCAAATCACATGGTATGATTATATGGAATTGAAAGATTGGCCTATGGATCACCCACATATATGACTTTTAATGATAGCAGCATTATTGACTACTTCATCAGTACGACAGAACTACCTTATCCACAGCTACTAATCAGAGATGGCTTATCGCTTGATCCTTATCATAAGTTTATGACACTCTCCTTTCAAGTTGCAACACCATCCCTGAGAACCAATGCACCCAAACGAATCTTATGGCACTTAAACAAACTAAAAGATGACCAGCTCAGATCTCAATATCTGGAACACTTTTCTCATCTCACTAAGGATCTCATACCAACCAACATCCCTTCCTTTGACAACAGATCCTCCGCAGCGACATATATTGAGCAATTCAGTCGAGCCCTTTGTCAAGCGATCTATTTATCTCCGGCTTTGGTTTGTAAACATCATACAAGACGACCAGATATTTTTCAGCAACAGTTTTGGACACGCGAATTACAAGAGATCTTTGATCTAAAAGAATACCACTACAGGAAGTGGCGAAAAGCACAGGGAATAAACTGCCTAAAATATTGGCTGCTCCATCAAGAAACTAAAGCTAAATTGCGCAGAATGATCCAGCAACGAAGGCGAGAAACCTGGAAAGATTTCTGTAACAAAATGGAAAAGGGGGTGTATACTAAAACTATCGCAAGGCTGTGTAAATATGCAAAAACAGAAACCTAAAGCCCTCTTTTTCTACCATAGATGGCCTTGAATAGCAGCAGAAGTAATGGTTTCGCGCTTGCAAACAATCTATTCAGGACGACTACTCCAAGATATGGACGAAGATCATTCGTTACTGTATCACTCTACTCTTCTTTCGTAAGATACCTGCTCAATCTTACTGGATGATGTCAAAGACGCTCTTAGACAGTTGCCACCTAAGAAGGCACCAGGCCATGATCATCTCCGGCAAGAGATGCTCACTCCTCTATAGCCCATCCTTGCACCTATACTGCTGTTTCTGTTTCAGCTATGCTGGACATAATCTTACACACCTGCTGACTGGCGTCTGGTCCAAGTAATACCGATTTATAAGAGAGATGACCCGACCGAGCCTGGGAATCATCGACCTATTAGCCTCACATCTGTCTTCCGAAAGCTGTTAGAACGTAGTATCCATCACTTTCTGATTGATCACAGTCCTCCTTTGGACATAGCCCAAGGTGGGTTTTGAGAATCTAGAGGATCCTTAGACCAGGCCCTTTACCTAACAGAGATATGTAACATTCTCCGTCGCCATTACCGCATAACCCTATGGCATTCTTGGACATCAAGTCAGCATATGACACTGTGGACCGCCGCCAAATACGGCACACGCTAGAAAGGACATCACCTGCAGCACTCGTTAGCCTACTACGGAACTTATTTGACGCGGCCTGAATAGAAGTGCTACTCAACAATGCAACATCTACCCGCTTCTCACCAGTCACCGGCGTCTTACAAGGGTCAATCCTCTCTCCATTTTTGTATTCTATATACATAAACGAGCTATCTCGCCTTCTGCGCCCACAACCTATAACCACGGATATTCCCCCTACCGAACTTATCCTTAGGTTGAACTGCCCCCTCTATGCTGACAATGTGGTTCTTATAGCTGATAAGGCCGATATGCCAACTCTCCTCAAGTCTTGCGAAGATCATAGTTACAAGCCTGAGTACCGATGGAACCCAAGTAAATTCAATATATTAGACCCAACGCAACCGTTTCCAAGTTACATCTCTATGGCGAACCAATTCCAAAGCAACCTTCCTTTTCTTATTTCGGAATCCCTTTCGTCCTAGTGGCTATCTCGATGCTGCTGCATTAATCAATTAAAACAAGACCAAAGCCCTTGCCATTATGAACCAACTCTCAGCTATTGTTGTTCACCTAAAGGCTTTTCTCCTCTCCTTGGTACCCGCTTTTACAGCCACGTTGTTCGTGCTCAACTGGAATACGACTTGGCCATTACTAAGATCACCACATTCCTTAATAAACAACTGGAAGATGTTCAAAACGCCTGTTTGCGTCAAATTTTCGGTGGTTCTCACACATCTTCCGCCACGGTAATGCTACATATATCGAAGCTGCCAACCATGCAGAAACGTACTTATGCTCTGCAATCTCAGTTCCTTCTACGCTCCCTTGCTCTTCCAGAAGATGCTCTGTTACATCATCTTTTTCCACTTATTTGCCAACCCCGAAGCCACTCCCAATGGTACAAGCTCTCTAGGTCTCCCATTTGGAAGAGATGCTCCCCGACCTACAGTCCCTGGATCGTCGCTCTTTACGTTCGATACAACGAGAATATTGTCAAAACAGCCTCAACAATAAACGTTCTACGCATGTCTCCGTTCTTCTTATGCACTGTCGCCCAATTATCTCTCTCGACCCTGTCCTATGGCTACTTATGTTCAAGTCTGAAAGAAGTCGCTGCATATGTTGGCGCCTTGACTGGCTCCCTGGTGGTCGATACAAAACCTATCCTCGACACCCTGGCTAGTCCTTCACAAAAGCCCACACTATTCACTGTCTCCAGATGCACCGTAGACTCATGATGCCCCAAACTATTTCTGACCCATTGTCCTTCCTTTTAAATATGTTGCCTACCAGGAAACCTCGCTCTCTTAACACAACACTCTCGTGGAGCATCCGTTGGCCAGCTACACGTAGAATCCTATATGAACTCGATTACTTCTATCACGCTAAGCTTCGGCCTACTCCGCCCACTTACCTCGGGCAAAGACTCTTAGGATGGTTCCCCCTCTTCTCCTTCTCACTAGTATATCTTACACTTGACCCCATTCACTCCTTCCAAAAAATTTTTACCCTTGATCCTAAAAGGGGTCTTTTAGTCACCACTATCCTTCCTCTCTGAACTGCCTCAGGCGGGAAAGATGTAATATTACAATTGTGTGCCTAATTGAGGTTTTAATAATTTATAAATAAAAATCTGTTTAGTCGTACATCTTACAATAATTTAGTCACACTACTCCGCGATATGTGGCTCAAAGATAAAAAATTAAGGGAAGAATTGTCAGATATAATTATTCCGCAGTTATGCTTTATATGAATATAAATGCATTACACCAGTCTTTTCTTTCTTTCCTTCCATTGATCAAAACATGTTTGACCATAACAACCCTGCTTCTTATAACCATCAATACTGTCAAGTCAACGGTATTCGTCTACATTACGTTGACCAAAACCCTACTTCAGATAAGGCTTTGTTATTAATTCATGGATGGCCAGACCTGTAAGTCATTAATTACGTGAAACTGTGTGTATAACATATCAATCATTACCTTCCAATTCAGTTGGATTGCCTGGAGAGAACAAATCCCTTTCCTCGTCAACCTCGGTTATCGTGTCATTGTTCCTAGTCTTCGCGGTTTTGGTGAATCCGTAAGTTGGCATGTTAGTTTTTCTTTTTATCTAATCTTCTTGTTAGGATGCTCCCGAGGATCCAGCAGAGTATGGCTTAGGTGTAGTCAGCAAGGACTTGGCCGGTCTTTTGGACCATCTTCAAATACCCACTGTTACTGTCATTGGCCATGATTGGGGAGGAGCTGTCACCTGGCGCTTCGGTCAATTCTATCCCGAACGTGTCAAGGCACTTGCTAGTTTCTGCACACCCTACGTTCCTCCTGCACAACATCCCACTACCTTGGAAGAGATCGTAAAGGCTTTCCCAAACTTTAAATACCAGCTTTATTTAGTCACACCTGAGGCTGAGCAAGATATGAACAATAATACTGAACAATTCTTCTGTCGTATCTTCCGTCCCATTGATGACATGAAAGAACCATTGACTGATGCTATTAACGGAACACTAGCAGAAGGACGCGAAGATAGACCTCGACATGAAAAGATTCCTGAGAGTGTCATGAATTACTATGTTGAACAATACAAGAAGCGTGGTGCTCGTGGTGGATTGAACTGGTATAAGCAAACTCATAATAACTATGTGCAATGCAAAGGATTGGATCCTATTATCCACAAACCTGCTATGATGGTTATGGCCGAAAAGGACGCTGCTTTGCCTCCTGAGATAGCCTCCAAAGCGCCTGAATTCATTCCTGGTATTGAAATGCACCTTGTCAATGATTCTGGTCACTGGATCCTTTGGGAAAAACCAGAAGAATGTAACCAACTCTTAAAGAACTTCCTTGACAAAGCAGACCATGCTTGCTAATTGTAATATTCTGTATTGTATACCTATGATTCTACTTATTCCCTTTTTAAGTAAACATTGCTAAACTGTATTCTTTATATTGTAAATCAAATACTGGTAAATTAGTTTTTGCGCCAGCAGCTAAGCATAAGTTTCGCTTGGTGAATTGCACAATGTAAATTGGCGTATTTCTAGTGGAAAACATTGACAGATGATCATCGCTGATAATAATAATAATAATAATAATACATTATTAAACCCTTAGTCATTAAGGCGTTCAAATCCATGAGTAATGGCTTCATGCCTTTTTTATCCTTTATATTTAGTGCTCCGGATCGCAACGCTGAAAGAGCTTTAGGCATATGTGTATCGTTGCTTTGCTTTTGACATTGTTTATTTCTGCTAATCCATTGTACTGTTGTTCATTCATTCGGTTGCTGTCTTGTAGATGCTTTCGTATTCAATCTAACTGTGTACTCTGCTCTTCCTTCTAGCATATTTTTTTTTTAAAGAAAAGACAAGCTTACAACTTGATACTTTATCATTCTTGACTTTCAGCTGTATGGATAGGAAGCGGTGAAGGAGCCGATTGCGGAGGAGGGGGGGGGGAAATAAAAGGCTCTCAGGTGTTGTTCCACAGTTAGTAGAGGAAAGCAAAGCTAGAAGTGCATGCAATGGTTTTCGACCCTGACAGCTCCTCCTTATGAATTTGATCAATCAAGCAACCGTCACTTTCCAGTTCATCGAAAGCCTAAAGTAAAATGTTCAATTTATATATGGCTAACTGTAAGGCACTTTTACCTATTGTCAATAGAACTTGATAATTTCAAGCTTGTCTAAAGAAGAAGACGTACTAAAAAAAGCCCTGTTATTTACCTCATCTACACTTGTTCAAGCCAGTCATTACCTTCATGGTGAAGCAAATACCTCTCTTTCCAAAGGTGATACAATCATCTACTTTAATGTATATCAATAAGAATGATCTTTCGTTTCAAAAATGATTAAAGAAGCCATAGATTTAAGCTCCGTCGTGAGAAAATGTGATCGGCATTTCCCACGATACTTAAAGCGGATACTGTTATATTAAAAAAAAACAATTCATTTTTTTCTCTTCTTTTACCAATGCTTCTTCTACGTCGTTTACCGTAAGTTGACTTTTTATTCATAAAGTATCAAGCTTACATTCTTTTAGTACCACTCTTCGCCCCTTAACAGTTAAGCCTACGCTTTATCGATGTTTAACTACTGGTAATGCTCTTATTATCATTGCTGTTCAATGCCTAACTTTGTTCTTCTTTTTTTAGCTGCTACTCAAGCTGCTTGTAATCCCGATGAGCCTACTTTCTTACAATCCGTCGAAAATTACTATGATCATGCAGCTAATCTCAGTGACGTACAGTCACATACATTGGCTCATTTACGTGCTGTTGATAGTGTCCTACGTGTCACTTTTCCGATAGAAATTGAAGACGGAAAGTATGAAGTTATTGAAGGTAAGCATGTTTACCATTTGATCATATTTTGTTTATAAAACATTTTTAGGTTATCGTGCCCAGCATTCTCGACACCGTTTACCTGTCAAAGGTGGTATCCGTTTCTCTGAAGAAGTGGATTTGCAAGAAGTTGAAGGTATAAAATCAAAAAGACATATCAAACTGCCATTATTAAATCAAGCTTATTGTTAGCATTGGCTTCTCTCATGACGTACAAGTGTGCTGTTGTAGATGTACCATGTAAGTGTATAACCCTTTTTTTGTCCCTCTAATTGTTATTCAACGCATTATTTTATAGTTGGTGGCGCTAAAGGTGGTATCAAGATTGATCCTTCAAAGTACACAGTTGAACAACTTGAGAGAATCACCCGTCGATACACGATGGAGCTCTGTCAAAAGAAATTCATCGGCCCTGGCCTTGATGTTCCAGCTCCTGACGTTGGCACTGGACCTAGAGAAATGGCATGGATTATGGATACATATGCTCAATTCAATATAGGCGATGTTAATGCTGCTGGTTGTGTTACTGGCAAGCCTCTATCACTAGGTGGTGTACGTGGTCGTAATGAAGCCACCGGTTTGGGTGTTTATTATGGTATCCGTGAATTTCTTAGCTATCCTGAAGTGCAACAGAAGACAGGCGTTAGTGGAAAGATAGAAGATGTGTCTGTGGTTATCCAAGGATTCGGTAATGTAGGTTACCATGCTGCTAAATTCTTTGAAGAAAATGGGTAAGTGTTATCATAGTTACTGACAACGATTTTGTTGCTCACTTTTATTATACTAGTGCAAAGGTTATAGGTATTGGTGAAAGGGATTGTGCTATCTATGACCCTAATGGTTTGAACATTGAGAATCTCTATAAGCACCACCGTGCCCATAGGACCTTCCGTGGATATGATTCATCTGCTCAAATCATTGACGAGCCAACTAAGATTCTTGAAGCTGAATGTGACATCTTAATTCCTGCTGCTCTCGAACGTCAGATCGGTTTGCGTAATGTTTCCAATATTAAGGCCAAGATCATTGGTGAAGCTGCCAATGGTCCTGTTACACCTTCTGCACACTCCCTCTTGGAAGATAGTGGCAAGGTTATTATCCCCGATTTACTCTTGAACGCGGGTGGTGTCACTGTGTCCTATTTTGAGTGGCTCAAGAATTTATCCCATGTGCGATTTGGACGTATGAACAAGAAGTGGGATGAGCGTGCACGATCAAAGGTAGTTGCCCTTGTAGAAGAAAATGCTGGTAGACCCTTAACAGAAGCCGAAAGAAAGGCCATTGTACATGGTGCTGAAGAAGCTGACCTGGTTTACTCTGGTCTTGAAGATACCATGATTCAAGCATGTCACGAAACAAGACAAACTGCTCAAATCAAAAAGGTAGACTATAGAACAGCTGCTTATATCAATGCTATCCAAAAGATTGCCGCCGTCTATGAAGGCTCAGGTATGCTGTTTATGCATTAGACGAATAGCTTGTTTTTTCTCTCTCTCTATTATTATCTCATTGTCATTTTTTTGTGTGTGTATGAGAAAACTCACTGTATTCATAATAAACATATTTTACATTTGCCTTGAAAGGGCAAAGCGGAGGTTGATTCCTAACGTCATCTCTTTTTTCTTTCTTTCAAATAATTTCTGCAACCTCCCTCTTCAATGCTATCACGTCTATTGAGCATCACAAGGTGCTATGCCAAAAGATATCCACAGACAGCAAGAGTAGCTATTAGAACCTATAGCACTAAAAAACCAAGCAATGACCCTAAAGGCTCCCAAAGCTTTTTCGACAGAACACCCTTTTCAAGCAACAGTAATAAAAAACCCAACTCGACACCACCAGGGATGCCAAAGACCAGCGAACTCTTTGCTACAGCACTTTGCGCCTATATAATCTACCGGATTGCTTCACCTGGCGAAGACGGGCGAGAATTAACTTGGCAGGCATTTCGTAGTCAACTGCTTGATCGAGGACTTGTTGATCGCCTTGAAGTGCTCAATCGAGAAAGGGTTCGTGTCTATCTACGACCTGAAGCTCACTCCATGGGAATACCTCCCAGTAACGTATTCTATTTCTCCATTGGTTCTGTTGGAGCATTTGAAAGAAGTTTGGAGAATGCGCAGCGAGAGCTAGGCATTTCACCAAGTGAAGCAATTCCTGTTGCTTATCATGACCAAGCCAATGTAGCCGAAATGATACTTCAATTTGCGCCCACAATGTTATTAATTGGTATGCTATTCTACATTAGTAAGAAAGGCCCAGGGGGTTCGCAAGCAGGTGGTATATTTAATATCGGAAAAAGCAAGGCTAAAAGGTTCAACCAAGAAGACAAGGTGAAAATTTCGTTTAAAGACGTCGCAGGCGCGGACGAAGCCAAACTAGAGATTATGGAATTTGTCAATTTTTTAAAAAACCCTGCAGTGTATGAAAAGTTGGGAGCCACGATTCCCAAGGGTGCCATCCTTTCCGGTCCTCCTGGTACGGGTAAGACGCTTTTAGCAAAGGCAACAGCAGGAGAAGCAGGTGTTCCCTTTTATAGCGTGTCTGGCTCTGAGTTTGTTGAGATGTTTGTCGGCGTGGGCTCTTCCCGAGTCCGTGATTTATTTGCAACAGCCAAGAAAAACGCTCCTTGTATCATCTTTGTGGATGAAATTGATGCGATTGGTAAGACGAGAGGCAAGGGCGCTGGTCAGTTTGGCGGCGGCAACGATGAGCGCGAAAGTACATTGAATCAGCTTTTGGTCGAAATGGATGGGTTTGATTCTGATCAACACGTGGTTGTTCTGGCTGGTACAAATAGGCCTGATGTGCTGGATCCTGCTTTGTTAAGACCAGGGCGATTCGATCGACACATTACTATTGATCGACCCGATATTAATGGTCGCGTGCAAATATTTGAAGTACACCTTCGACCCATTAAAGCTGACTTGGACAAACAAGTGCTTGCACGTAGATTAGCAGCATTGACTCCTGGATTTGCTGGTGCTGATATTCACAATGTATGTAATGAAGCTGCTTTAATTGCTGCTCGACGTGGAAAAGATATGGTAGAAGAGAAAGACTTTGAGGATGCTATCGAACGTGTTATTGCAGGCTTAGAAAAGAAATCTCGCGTACTGTCGCCTGAAGAGAAAAAGACGGTGGCGTATCATGAAGCTGGTCATGCCATTGCAGGCTGGTATCTCAAGTATGCAGACCCACTGTTGAAAGTATCTGTCATCCCTCGTGGATCTGCTGCATTGGGATATGCTCAGTATTTGCCACAAGATCAGTACCTCTATTCAAAAAAACAGTTATTAGATCGTATGTGTATGACTTTAGGTGGACGCGTATCAGAGAAGATCTTTTTCAATACTATCACAACCGGCGCACAGGATGATCTTCAGAAAGTAACTAAAATGGCATATGCTCAGGTTACAGCCTATGGTATGAATGCAAAGATAGGCCCAATCTCCTTCAGCGATCCTCAAAATGAAAATAGGTTCCAGAAGCCATTTTCTGAAGAGACTGGAGAATTGATTGATAATGAAGTGCGATCACTTGTTTCAGAAGCTTATGATCGTACGCTTCGTCTCTTAACAGAAAAGAAAGATGAAATAGAGAAAGTAGCGCAGTTACTTCTAAGTAAAGAAGTCATTACAAGAGAAGACATGGAAAACTTGGTGGGTAAAAGACCATTTGATGAGCATACTACATATGATGAATACGTTAGACGAAATCCTGCTAATGTAAGTAATAAAATATTGAATATACACACATACTCATTGTTCTTCTTCATAGCCTTAATATTTTTCTACAAGATAATATCTTCTCACTTTCCTACTACTATGTGTGTGCCTTTTATTGTACTGTATTTGTAAAAATGTATGATATAAACTCTGTTGAAATGACAGATTCACCCAGCAAGATACTTTTTTTTATATAAGCATAATGTTGGTTATGTTCCATTTATGCCTTCCGTCAAGGTGCTCTTGAAGGTTTTGTTTTTGTTGTGAAACATTGCTAAAGCAGTCTCTTCATCAACTGTTCAAAGACAAGCAGTAGATTTTTCAAAAATATAACAGAAGCCTTCATTGTTCCCCCAAGTATGAAATGAAACAAAAAACCAGACTCTTTATAGTCAGTGTTTCCGTACACTTTAATTATTCTAATGAACCGTATTTTTCGATTATAGCTTCAAATATTTTTTACAATCTATTCATATGTCAACTGCTTATCTTTAATGAAGGGTGATATTAAGACACTACAAGCCTCGCAATAAATTGCTATGAAATACTCATAAAGTTACTGTTAAAAGTATATTTTATAAAGTATTGCTTTGACAGCAAGTATAAAATGTATTATAGACTTTATAAAATGCACTTACATTGGATGTGCAACGTGCCCTAGCATTATTCTCCTTTGATAATTTTCTTCGGAGCACTCCTACTTGTATCAAACAGTCTGCCGATAATGTTTGAATCCTCTTTTACGATGTGTATTCTTTTAAAGATCCTATATAAAACATGACTAGATTAGCTTTATTTCTCTCTTTACTTATTTCTTAAAGAGCAAGTTAATGCCCATATTTCCCATTTCTTGGGTTTACTTACGTTTTAATACAAGGGCAGTTGCGGATGATCAATTTGACACGATCTAAATGAGTTTGACATATAATGCATAATGATAAAAAGAAGTTCGCTTTGTAATAGTTTTGGCATAACACTCATCTTACTTTAAGTGTATATTTCATTCATGTATTTTAAAATATACAAGGATGAACTTAAACAAGGTGTAAGAGTAAAACGAAGCATATGTAATCAATTCATTGACCGATCGTCAGGGTTTCACTAATAGAAATAAATTTAGTAAAGTCGATGTTGTCATCGTCATGTATATCATCCATTCCTATTGTTTCTCTTTTTCTACCTCCTTCCATTTTCCTTGTTGTTGTTGTACATTGATGAGTCTATTAACAGCCATTTTTGCACTTGTTGTGCTGTTTACACTCAATGTATACACTTTAAATGTTACACATATATCAATGTGTCCTGCACTTTCACCTCGTCCAGCACCAACGAGTGCCCATGATCTTCGGCCAGATGATATAAAGGTGATGGGTGCCTTAGGTGACAGGTAACCGAGAAATTGTACGCGATTTCCCTCGCACTAAGGCTGTTATCTTTAGTATTACTGCAGGATTTGGTATAATGGGAGTAAACTTGTCTCAGCCTCCGCTGTTAGCAGCATTTAATTCATTCAACGAATATCGTGGATTGAGTTACAGTATAGGAGGAGATGAGGGCGCTTTAACAGTTCCGAACTACGTGAAGCATTATCAACCAAATTTGAAAGGATATTCGATTGATAGTCATATTGCCCTTTATTGCAGTGGTAAAGAAGATGAATATGTTGAGAGAAAGAGTGATTGACATAGTTTTGTAGTCAGAAGTTGTCCCGGAAGATGTAACGTTATTATTGAAAGGAAAATCGGTTTAGCCGTATCATAAGATTGACTTTTTGATTATTATAGATATACCTGAAAAAGATCGGCTTAATGCAGCCTTAAGTGGCTCACTCTCTATAAATTTGCAGCATCAGTTGGATTATTTAATACCTGGTGAGTTCTATATGTATATAATAGCACATGTATAAAACTAACACTGTCTAAATAGAGATGCATAATATTGCAGGAATAGATTTTCAGAATGATTGGAAAATGATCAACATTCAAATAGGAAGTAACGATATGTGTAGTTCATGTGATAGTAGATATACAAACATTACTACACCAGATCAATTTGCCAGCCATATGGACGCTGCTATTGAAAGGATTGTAACCAATGTTCCTCGCGTACTGGTTAATGTCATCGGTGCCTTTAATGTATCTCAGCTATTTCCTGTTACTGCTGGGCAGGCTTACTGTCGCCCTAAAAATAATGATACAAGTACCATCGGAAATAGAAGAGAATGTAGCTGTGGCTCTACTCCAGGCGGCCTAGAGCATATGGATTATCTTGCAGTTGGTAAACAGTTGCACGTAATTTCTTTTTTCATCATGTAACCTCTTTATCCAATAGAGTACAACAAGAGACTATTTGGTATTTATCAAAAATATCAACAAAACAAAAACGATAGCTTTGCTGTTGTCTATCAGCATAGCAATTTAAACATGACAAGCTTTCCTATAAACTTCTTTAGGTAAACTATAAAACAAGTATCACAGGCTCTAATCTACTCTTAGTAATATCGACTGCTTTCATCCTGGAATAGTTGGTCACCAATGGGTGTCAAAAATAGTATGGAATGAACTATTTCAACCGCAAGCTAAAAAACCATCCGTGTTTAACTTTAATGCAAATCAAACCATATATTGTCCCACTGACTCTGATAGAATAGCTACTAATTAACAATATCTATAATACTTGCAAATATATAAAATCTAAGCATATAAATATATACATATATACTATCAATATTCTACATGTAGAATTGTTATTCGTAAAACAGGACCAGTGTCAAGGAGCGGATAGACATCCTAAAAAGTTATTCGTTGTAAGATCTTCTATTCGTTATCTTGAGCTCCTTACAACAAAGTTCCATTCTCTCATGAAAAATAGAATGAGTCAATAATGCAACATGTGTTTTTTATTATTATTTCAACTATATACAGTCTATTCTTCTTCTTCTTCTTCAAAGTTTTCTGGCAAGTCATATTCATAAGCAGCATCCCAGCGCGACCCAGGGGCTTTTGCACTGACATATTTGATAAATCGCATAACACCTTGGTCTCTAAGAACAATAGATAACTCATTTTTTCCTGCTGCTAAGCTCAATAATTCGCCATCCTCATCAGCCGCTTTATAAGTAGCTGGATCCTCTTCGCCATCATGTGCAGCCATGTAACACTCATATCCACCGATATCGCCATCCTCCCAGAATTCAGGTTTGTTTACATGGCAAAATGTAACGTCCAGCACTCCCTGACCTCTTGTGTTGGTTGTAGCCAATGTATAATCATGTCCTGGACGGAAACGACGGATCTGACCACGATAGCCAACTGGCATGATTTGTACAATGGCATTTAACCATTGACGGAATGCTTCAGATTCAAATTTGGTGGCCAAGTACTGAAAGAGTTCATCTTTGCCAGTGGAAATCATAAAACGAGATCGATGAGGAGGGCCTTGAACGACCCAGCCTTCGCGTACGCCTGTACCATGAGGTGCAATACCATCCTTACCCGTGGCTAGTTTGTCTTCTTCGTCATATTGCTGTGTGATACGTTCTAATTTTTCAAGCAATGTCTCATTCAAGAATTTTTTGCATTGGACAGCAGATTCATCTAAAAAGGTTTCTGACAGCTTATGGATCATCTTTAGGTCCAGATAGTGAGGATTGATCCATTCCGCCAGTTCAGTCAGCATATCCTCTGTTAATCCTACTGTTTCTTTTTCTTCTTCCTCTACTGGATATTTTGTGAAGTTGTCACTGGAATCTTCTTGAAGTTGCTCAAGCGAAGACTTTGCCTCTCCTTCATTAGATGGTTCCTTGTATCCAATTTCGCCTTCTTGTGGTATATGAAACCAGCCAGAGATGCTGAGACGATTACCCGTGCCAATGACCTCTTCTACTGAGTGGAATGAGTGGCCGGGTTGAACAGTAAACATAACAAATTGATTCCATTGAGGAGGAATGGTCACTGTAGGCTCTGATGCGGGGATACCCTTTTTGATAACTGGATAGAGTTCAAGAGCTCCACCATCTTCAGGCTTCCAAGGGTTTTCGGGGTCTGTGAGATATAGAATGTACGATACTCTGCGAGTGCCTATCACATCATCGTGATTCAAAAGATGACAACCTGTTTGATAAGAGTTGATACTCATGTCCATCTTTGAGCCAGATAAAGGTCCACAGCCGGTGACATGAGAGATAAAGTTACGAAAATCCTGAGAATAAAGCGCGTTACGAAGTTCAAAAAGACTAGATAGCTGTTTCAATTCTGTTTCGGGAAGACCGTCCAAATTGGCCAAGTCGCCTGTTTGGTTGACCTAATACATGTAAGTTCTCTTGTTGTCATATCATTGCATTCCTTCTCACCTTGTAAATATCTGTTTCTTTAAGCGTAAAATGTAAACTGGAAAGAATTTCTTTGCGAACGCGCAATAAGAGATCATTATCACATAATTGATCAATTTTACAGTGAAGATAAGGCTTGGATTCTTTATAAGCTTTTTCTAACCTCGTCAAGGACTCAACAGTGAATAGATCTTTTTGTAATTTGCCTTCAATTTGGCTATCGTCAATTCTAGCTCGTTTATTTGACATTTGAAATATATATAAAAAAAAAGAAGAAGTAAAAAATCTTCTAGTGGCTCAGACTTTTATTTTTTCTGTCTATTGACCAAATAATCTTGCTAAAAATCCCTTGTTGCTTTCCTTGTTTGCACCAAGAGCAGATATCAATTTTGAATAGTATTTTGGATTACTTGCAGGGTATAGAATTGTTTCTGAAAGTGGATACTATGACAATGGTTAACTTGTTGGAAACTAGCAGAATTATAAGCTAACCTTTTGTTTAAAATCATTGTTTAATAATTTTTCAAGTGCAAATAATTGTTTCTCTGCTTGAGCAATGTCAAGCGTGCTTTCATTCCGAAAACTTTCTTCAACTTTTGTTGTCAACACTTGTTTTAAATCCTTATTAGGTCTCACTTTATCTACAGGCCATCGTTGAACAACCCTCAAGAATGAGCGATACAAGGGTTGAATCTCTGCA
This sequence comes from Rhizopus sp. PT2906, assembly GCA_025529335.1. Classification (NCBI taxonomy): domain Eukaryota; kingdom Fungi; phylum Mucoromycota; class Mucoromycetes; order Mucorales; family Rhizopodaceae; genus Rhizopus; species Rhizopus sp. PT2906. The sequence goes on along the minus strand of JAMYHX010000002.1, from coordinate 309,013 downwards.
GAAGTCATTTATTTAAGAAAAAAAGAAAAAAGATAATGTCTGACATTTAAAAATTTAAGAGGCAAGAGGATCTTTATCGTACGGTATACTGTCTTCTTCTATACCCAATTCCTCTTTTAGTTCATCAGGCTTTCCGGGCATATGCTCAGTTACTGTCTTGAAGATGGTTTGAAACTGTATAAACATCAGCCTGGCTTTCTTTATGATGTATATAGATCTTACCATCGTACGTCTCTTCTTCCACTGATCTCTATTGCGAGTAAACTCTTCGTCTGCTCTCTTTCTTTTCTCTGGGGGTATAAGTACTACGCCACTCTTGAGATGATTGAGCCTTTGCTCCAATTGCTCATTCTATAATATACGTCATAAGAGCCTATCAATCATGTATAGACTTACTTCTTGTTTATATTTTTGAATGAGTTCTGTAGCTTCTTTTGTAGTTACATCACTCTTGAGCTTTGATAGTTCTATCATTCAAAATGAATATAAGCTTACATCTATGTGAATAATTACCTCCTTCAAGTCTCTTATTTTCACTCTTGACTGTATTAAGTTCATCACTGACCTTGTTGATTTCTACCTCAAGACTATCTAATGTCTGCCCCGTTTCGTCACTTTTAACAACATCTTGTTTAATAGAATAAACGATTGACTTGCCATATGTCTTGGATATCACCTCTCCTTCTTCAACCAACTTGTCTAGTGCTTTTATAATATGTGCCTTGGAATATTTTGAGTGTAGGTTATTAAATACGTCGGCTTAGAGTCATACGTTGGTCACTATGTTTGTGTGTCTATATATCTTTTAATTTACTTGCACTATAAGGTCGGTTGACCTTTTTCATATACTCAAGGACTGCATGTTCTATTAAAAAAAAAGGAAATGCAATGAAAAAGAGAGAAGCAAAGAATCACTGCTATCCAGCTACCTTCTTCTTTAGCACTTCCACCTGTGGTTTTTTTCTTGGCCATGGAACTTGAAAGAAATGCAAAATGCTGGCAGTCGCATGAAAGTAAATCAAAATGACGCGCTGTGACCTCTTTTTTTTTATTCTATTGTATTTCTGAGAATAAAGCGCGACTCTGTGAGTTCATCTTCCTTGCCTTTTACTCTTTTGTCGACATTGCTTATTAAAGAAGCAATTATATAATTATTTCTCACCCTTGTTTTGATCATTATTTAGCTCATACGCTACTTCTTGATCGTATGTATTGTCCTTCAATTTGACATATGACAATGCGATGAGAGTATAGGTTAATCATAATGATCAACAATCTCAAATCCTGTTCCTCTATAAGCTCGAAACCACGACTATGAATTCTATGAGACTAGACTCAGCTTGAAACGATAATGTAAAGAAAGAGCAGGAAAGGAAAAAAAAAAAAAAAAAAAAAAAATAGGCTCCGCTGAATACTTTTTCTTTCTTTTTTTTTTTTTCACTTTTCTCTATTCAGCATGAGTCTAGTCGAATTACTTCCAAAGAATCAGAAACCAGTAGTTACAGCCCTTGCACTTTTAAGCGCTGTCATGACTGTTGCTTATCAGTATTATCGATCTAAAGGCATCACCTTATCAGAACGTATGTACTTTTTACTTTGTCAACGAAATATTGAAGAAGCTACTGTTGAACATGAACTATCATCAAATCAAAGTACAGTGTTGCCTATGTATGCTTATAATGTGTGTATATATCTAAATTTGAATAGATGAGCCCGATATCATTTCAGAACATACCCAGTTTATAGATATACGTGGACGTAAACTTCGTATCGTACATATTATTCATGAATTGGGAAGTAAAGTTCCTTTGATCGTATTTATTCATGGATTAGGCGGACAAGTAAGGTCCCCATCAAAAAAATGATAAGCTTCACACAAATTCATGTCATATCATAGGTATCACAGTGGCAACGTCAGATTGAATATTTTTCACAAACCGCACATATTTTGGCTGTAGATTTATTAGGCTGCGGTAAAAGTGAAGTTACAAAAGAGTAAAGTACCAATTAGGAAAAAACATAACGTTAGACTCATTTATTACAAAGTTGGGAATCGTATACAACAGAGGCTTTAGTTGAAGATATTAAGGAATTGTTAACAGATAGATATAAGTATCCTTCTACCGTTATCATTGCACATTCCTATGGATGTGCTATTGCTTCCTTTGTTGCTGCATGTCCCGAAATACGACCCTGTATGGCTGGACTCATTCTTATTTCCCCAAAGGAACATGTCAGTAAGAGCCAATTGAAAGGTCAACAAAGATTAAAGTGGATACCTGATTGGTTACTCGACATATTCCGAACAGCAGATCGAAAGGGTCTTTACTATTCGAAAAGTGTCAACAGATTTCTAGGGCCGGAAGTGAATGAATCTATTCGGAAAAGGCAAGTGTATATGCATGCATTTTTGATAAAGTCTTTACACATTTATTCTTTAGCCAACTGCTTTGGAATTTACAGAGTAAAACACCAGTGACCAAACGATTTTTAGCGGGCGCTCGACTTCCCACCAAAGATATCTATTCTCAGTTAGACATGGGCGTGCTTTTAATTGGAGGTGAGAAAGATCAGATCACGCCTCCTGATGAGATGCACATCATCCGGAAGCATCTTATCGGTTTGAATGCAGATACACCAGATCACCGTGTACCTGTGCCTCACATCATTCCAAATGTCGGACATATGCCTATGGTCGTACGTCCCGAGTTGGTTAATCCAGTCATTTCCGATTTTCTGATCCATCACTGTGGCTTGAAAACGCTGAGTGGCGCGTGGCAGATACTACATAAAACCAAAGGCGAGAACAAGTGGGATTTGAAAAATTATGAAAAGGTAAAAAATATAGATATGAATTGAAAACAATGACCAACATTGTATAAAAAAAAAGTGGGTCAATGTAGCCAATATCACAGACGGACCTATCGGACCTTCTTTATTTAGAGCCATGAAAGTGATGCGTCAAACAGATTCAAGCCATTCTCCTTCTGCTTTATTAGCAAAGTATCCAGAAATTCGATTTATCATCGACATCTCAAATGACACACCCCCTTATCGTGCTAGTGACTTTGAACACTCTCGCATTGAATATATCAAATTTAAAACTGTCAGTAAGATTCCACCTACGAGAGAGGAAGTGGCCAAGTTTATCGAGATCGCGGATGCTTGCTGGGCAAAAATCCCTGATGGTCAGATCGCTGTTCACTGTCATTATGGGTTCAATCGAACAGGGTTCTTTATTGTCTGTTACATGATTGAGAGATTAGGTGTCTCTGTGCCGGATGCACTCGAGCATTTTAAACAAGCTAGACCTCCTGGAATTAGGTAAGCTATATATTGCGCATATAAAGACAGGAACTGATTCTTTTTATATTATATAGACATGCTCATTTTGTAGATGAACTTTATCTTCGTTATGTATTGAATCAACGATAGAAAAAGTATTTTGTATAGACTAATTTATTCCAATGTAAATTCAGAAAGGGGAAGAGTTTATTTGTAAAAAGAGATAATGAAAAAGGAGAATAAAAAGAAGTCCCTTGAAAAAGCTGATCTTTGCTTCCCCAGCTTTTTTTGATGTACACACACATGTTTGCTCCTGAAAAAAGAAATGTTAATTGTACCCTTTTACAAGGAGCAGAATATATAAGCATTTGTTTCTTTTCTTCTTTTCTTCTTTACTTTCTTTATAATGCCTTGTCTGGGATCAAGAAAGAAAACCAGCCAAAAAGATTCGATTCATGGTAGGGCAAGAGAGAAGGAAATAAGAATACAATAATCAATTTGTAATAGCATCAACTATCAAACGATCCGAGAGCATCGCAAGTCATCAATCTGTACTGCAAATAAAGCAGGAATATGAAGAGTTGAAATCCAAGGTGAGTCATTACTATCTTCTTTTTTGATTTTGCTCATCTTTTTATTCTTTAGACCATGGAACAACAAGATACAATTAATAAGCAACTAGCAGAAATTGAGCAATTGAAAACACAACTATCAGCCACCTCTACAGAGGCCCTTCAGTTAGTCGAACTTGAACAAAAGCATGAAGAGATGGTATCCGAACTTGCTGCCAAAGAAGTAGAGTTGGAAGAAACTAAAAAGGAAATCGAATCTCTAAAGGAGATGCTCGATTCCTTACAACAGGAAGGCAAGACAGCTCAACTTTTGGCTGAAAAGGATAGGTTATTGAAAGAAAAGGAAGCTGAAATGGAGGCTATGCAACTCCAATGGGAAAATGAAAGAGCAGAGTTGGTCAAACCTGCCTTGGCACAAGTTACTTCTCAGTTGGAAGAACTCAAGGAAACTGTAAGTTTACAAGTACACAGTTCATAATCTAACATGTATATAGAATAAAGTAGTCATGGAACGACTGAATGAAAAGGAGGACGAGTTAGCTGAGCTCCGAGCACAGCTCAACAGGAAGGACAGAAAACCAAAATCAGGCATAACCAAAGATCAGGAGCATCAAAGGCGATTGAATCGGTTGACAGTTGACCTTGAAAATGATCGTTTACTCATGCAAAAACTAGAAGAACTCAACCATCAATTGGAAGTAAATACGGCCATCAAGTTTTGCTTTGCTTTTATCTCATCTTTTTATCATAGGCACAAAAGCAAAAGCATGAAGCTATCCTCGAGTCTCATGCCAAGGCGATGGCAGAGAAGGACAAAAAGTTGGAAAAGTTAAAAAAGAACCATGAATCCGCCATCCGTGAATTGGAAAGTGCACAGGCTCAAAACTTGAACAAACTTCAACTCAAGTACGATAAAGACATTGCTCTTTTGAATCAACGACTCAAACAGGCAGAAAACCAGGCCAAGAGCAATATGGATGACGAAGTAAGCAAGATATTGCATGAGTTTGAGCAGTACGAGCACTACCATTCGCTTCAGGTGGCACATTTACAACAAACATATCAAGAGCAAATATCCGCCATGAAGCAAGGACAGCAATCCGAACTACAGCAGCTCAGCAGTGACAAGAGCATTGTTTCTCCCAAGTTACGCAAGACAGGCGGGCCAGGTACTAAATTTAGATGGCCTGCTCCTGAAGCTTCTCAGTCTGTTGAGTTGCATCCCCGTGACCCCAAGGAAATCCACGTATATACTTCAAGCATCTCAACTAATTCTAAGCTAAAGCAAGAAGAAGAAGATATCATCAAGACATTAGAGACTAACAATATAAAGTTTAAAGTGATCGATGTCGCCAAGAGTGAACTTGCTTTGCAACATATGAGAAAGCAGAATACTAAATCTCGTGCCTTACCACAAATCTTTATGGGCGGCACATATAAATGCGTAAGTTTTTTAGTCTTTTAAAAAGGAGAAAAAAAAAAAAGAAGCTAATGTACAAAATATAGACATATGAAGAGTTTGCACAAGCTAAAGATGATGGAGCCTTATCCCAACTTCTTATACAATCAACCTCACCCATGCAAGAGGCTGTCAATAAGCTCAACATAAAGACAAATAATTCCTATCTTCCAACACCTATTTCTACTCCTCCTTCTTAATTTAATAATGTGAATACAAAAATAGTTTTGCTTTTTCAATAAAAGAAAGGATCCTAATAACAACTCCCCACTTTACACAAATAGGAGGGATGTCTGCATGAACTTAAGGTCACAGTGGCTTATTTCAAAAATCTACAATTTTCCCTGAACCTTTCTTTTTTTTTATATTTTTTTTATTCTTATATATACCACAAACAAATGCGTCCCTTAACCTCAGAAGAAACGACGACTCTTTTCGAGAAGCTTGCAAAATAGTAAAGTGTGGCTATGAAGATATAGGCAGATTTGAAAGTTCTAATTTTGCATTTTAGCATTGGATCCAACATTAAGCATTTAATCGACAGACCTGATGAGACTTATTGCTTCCGTTTACAAAAGAACAAAGTCTATTATGTCAGGTAATATCAATTATATACTTTTAGATTCAAGTTTGCTGAAAAAAGAGGGTAATAGTGAATCTATGGTGAGAATGGCAGTGAGTGTGGGACGTGATCAGCTTGCATCAGTGGGTACTTGCTTTGGCAAGTTCACAAAGACTGGAAAGTTCAAATTACACATTACGGCACTTGATTATTTAGCACAGTATGCAAAGGTAAGGGAGCTTATACGGTATATAAATATAAATAAAGCTAATATTATATATAGTACAAGATCTGGATCAAACCAAATGGTGAAATGCCTTTTCTTTATGGTAATCATATCGTCAAAGCTCATTTAGGTAGAATTACAGATGACACACCTGAACACACTGGTGTTGTCATTTTTTCCATGTCTGATTCACCACTGGTAAGTAAACTCTTTGAGACATAAGGGCAATCATTTTAATGTGTGTCAAAAATAGGGATTTGGTGTGACAGCACGATCAACAGTAGATATGAAGAAACTTCAGCCTACAGACATTATCGTATTCCATCAAGCTGATGTAGGAGAATACCTTCGTGATGAAGATACACTGTTTTAATTATGGATTTGTAAAATATAAAATCAATTTTAGAGTTGTATAAAAAAATTTTTGTTCATGATGCCATTGATGACACTTGTCGTGTAACCTATGCATTACCATGACATTACCATAGTTTCAGCCCTGAGTTGTATTTTGTCGATATAATTTTTTTTTCTTTGATTGTTTCTTTTTTTTTTGGTTACTTTGTGGTAAAAAGGACCCATTTTTAGAGTACCGTCTTCCATAAAAGGTAATCATGATGTTTCTATGACATCAATTTTTTATGCCGTCCACTCGGGATCGTTTTTTTTTCTTACAGTAGATCAATTTTTTTATTTACTGTCCTTTCTTTTATTCTTTTTTATTCTTTTTATTTGTGAAAAAAAGATAAACTACTTTATGTAAATAAGAGATGTTACATGCTTACATTGTATATTAATATTATGCATTGTAGATGGCTGAATTTGTTAAACTTTCGATTTTTGGTACTGTGTTTGAAGTGACTACAAGGTAGAATGATGAAGAAATACATATAAAATAAACGCTAATACCTCAAGTATAGATATGTAGACCTACAGCCTGTAGGTATGGGTGCATTTGGTTTAGTATGGTAGGTTACAAGGATGAGGTATAGACTGGATATTGAGACATTATGTAGTTCTGCCAGGGACCAGTTGACTGGGATGAATGTGGCTATCAAGAAAATCATGAAGCCATTCTCCGCTCCAGTGCTAGCAAAGAGAACCTATCGTGAACTCAAGTTATTAAAGGCATTAATGCACGAAAATGTAAAGATGAATATGCTGTGTTGATGTTTAAGCTAAATAGTTTTACAGATTATCAGCTTAAGTGATATATTTATTTCTCCCCTAGAAGACATGTAAGTTTTTAAAATGGTATGTAAAGACTTATGCTAATAGACTGTAGATATTTTGTTACCGAGTTACTTGGTACAGATTTACATAGATTGCTTCAGTCCAGGCCCTTAGAAAAACAATTTATTCAATACTTTTTATATCAAATATTGGTAAAACAGACAAAAAGAATATCCATAGTCAAAGCTCATTAAAACGTGTTTATTAGAGAGGTCTAAAATATGTCCACTCTGCTGGTGTTATTCATAGAGATCTGGTAAAATGAAACTTAAGCTATATGATACATGTCTAATATGTAGTCTAGAAACCAAGCAATATCTTGATCAATGAAAATTGTGACCTCAAAATTTGTGATTTTGGTTTAGCACGTATTCAAGACCCTCAAATGACCGGTTATGTGTCGACAAGATATTATCGTGCACCTGAAATTATGCTCACCTGGCAAAAGTATGACGTTGCTGTGGATATTTGGAGTGCTGGATGTATTTTCTCAGAGATGTTGGAAGGAAAGCCTCTGTTCCCTGGAAAGGATCGTGAGTATACAAAAAAAAAAGGAGAGAGAGCAAAGGTTGCTTACATCATTTAAATAGACGTACATCAGTTTTCTATTATCACTGAGCTCTTGGGTACACCACCTGACGATGTCATTGCTACCATCTGCAGTGAAAACGTAAGATATATACATGACTCTGCGTATATTTACCAACATGTCTATATAGACCTTGAGATTTGTAAAGAATCTTCCTAAACGTGAACCCGTTCCCTTTAGTCAACGATTTGCTGGACAAGACCCTGAGGCAATTGATTTGTTAGAAAAGATGCTCACCTTTGATCCTCGTAAGCGTATTACAGCAGAGGAGGCCTTGTCTCATCCTTATCTTGCACCCTATCATGATCCAACGGATGAGCCTGTTGCGCCAGAAAAGTTTGATTGGTCCTTTAACGAGGCTGATTTACCTGTAGACACTTGGAAGGTGATGATGTATTCTGAAATTTTAGATTTCCACAATGTAGACAATACAGACACTATGAACTATTTAGGCACACCGCTTACCGGGCCTATCTTGGAAGGACAAGAGGCTGCCTACATGCAACCTCAGCAATAAATAGCATACTTTTATTTTGAACCTCAGTCTATATTACATTTTTTTGGCTGTTCTTTTTTCCTCCTCTTTCTTCTCTTTCTTTGAAATGACATTAGAGCAGGATCAACAATTGCTAGAGAACGTACCTGACGAACTAAAGTTAATACAGTGTATAGATGTTATTCAGACCACCAATGACTTGAATACATGTCTTCAGGCTTTAAACTACTTGCGCGGAAAGGCAACCAAGCATCAAGACACCGAAGCTAAAACAAAACTCAGTCTATTGTATACTGAAGATCACAAGTACATTACCAAAGATTCAGCCGAAGTAATTATTTGGTCGAGAAGTGTCTTTGACAAGCAGTTATCTCAGGCACTCCATCAATCCTCTATCGCTTTTACAACCAGCCGACACACAAGTGGAGTTCAAGTCATCCACGAAGGCACCGAGAACGACTCTAATCTGTGTTATTTAGCAGGTCTACTGTATACGAAGGGTATTGGATTTGAGCAAAACCTCGAACGCGGTATTACCTTGTTGAAATATGCAGCTACAGAAGGAAAGCTAGGAGAAGCGGCATGTGAGTTGGGCAGGATCTATGGAGACCGATACAGGTACTCGTATCATCAGCTTGCCGACTCTGTTTACTGGTTTGAACGAGGATTTGAATGTGGCAGCAATCAGGCAATTGTGGATCTGGCTTATAGTTTTTTTGAAGGAAGTCAGGATGTGCCCAAAGACGATGCTCGTGCGTTTCGGTATGCAAAGGATGGCGCATTATCCAATGACAAGTACTGTCAGTACATTGTGGGACATATGTATTTGAAAGGTAGAGGTGTAAAAGAGGACGCAGCAGAAGCGATGAAATGGTTGGATGCATCAGCCAAGCAAGGCTTTACTGTTGCACTGGAAGAACAAGTGGCGGTCTATATGCATGGAGCAGGCAATGTGCCTAAAGATTACAAGAAAGCATACCAATGCTGTACACAGAGTATAGCAGCTAATATACCCTATTGCCAAGTATGTCTAGGAGACATGTACCGAAATGGATGGGGAGTGGAACAGGATTTTCATAAAGCGTTTGAATACTATCAAAACGCAGCATCCACACAGCAGTCAGATATACCTTATTCACATGCTCAGCATATGATTGGAGAAATGTTCTTGCATGGCGAAGGTGTGCCCAAGGACTTGGCAGTGGCCAAGGAGTGGTTTCAGATCGCGTCTACTCATGGCTATGAACCATCTCAAATCAAGCTTCAGCAAATATCAATTTTAGAGCAAAATTTACTACAGCAGCAACGAGAAGTATTAGCAAACGGAGAAGGGACGACAAATCAAGAAAAGAGATCCAGTCGATGGTCTTTGGGCTTTTTTAGAAAATAAAGCTTATACCATTTTTATGTATAAATGCTGCATTTACTTGATAAAAGAGGAAAGGAAGATAGGAGGCAGGGTAAACAGGCCAAGGTTACAGAATCCATGCTATGATAGGAATAAGTTACCAGTAGCTGTCTTTAGTACTAAAATAATTTTAAAAAAGATGCCGTGTCAAGTTGAAGGGGATAGCAAACAGGATATATCTGAGAATACGCATCGGAGAGAAAACAAGACATGATCTTTTAATTATTGTCACAGCTAACACAAACTTAGAATATCAATTGTAAGGTAATATAATAAATTATAACTCATATCAAGCTTGACATATGTATCTTTACCTTCATTTAAACATTGTAGTTTGTCTTGAACTTTCAAAAGCTACATGGTATATTATAAGACAAGGGGACTTTTGCAAGTGGTATTTTTTAAATCCCCCTTTTTTTTCCAAAGCCAATATCATTGATTTATTCATGTCATCGTTTCTAAAATGATCATTGTTTAGCGTTTCGATACTTTACATGTGGTAAAGACGATCGTAATCCTTGATCAAATAAAGTAATTTTTTCATTTACAGTTAGTGTAACCATCTGTTCACTTTCCTTCCTTTTTCCTCCCTTTTTCTCTTCTTCTTTTTCTCTCTCTCTCTTTTCTTTATATAACGGATGGGCCCCTTTTCAGTTTTATCAAAGGCAACACAGCATACAAAAAGCACCTATAGTTCAAAAAGGTATAATTAGCCAAGACGAGGCTCAACACTAATAAAATATATAATAGTGCCAAAGTAATAGTAGACATAGACGAACCACTGGTAGAACCTAAATTTCCAATAAAACAATATGAATATATTGAAGGCCGAAATTATCGGCAGACTAAAAAACCCAGTGAACAATTTTTACCATGCGATGATGAAGAAATTGAGAGACTACAGATAAACCATTTACTATTCAAGTAAGCTCAACAATAACAAAAAATAGAATAAAAAGCGATTGATGTCATGATAGATCTTTATTCATCACACCTTATTTCTCACCTATACAAGATCAGCTAAGGAAGGGCATTAAAGTACTTGATGTATCGTAAGTGGTATGTTGTAAAATCAAAAGCATATATATATCTTTTATCCATGCATTAGTGCTGGCCCTGGTTGGTGGATAATGGACATGGCTAAACAATATCCGAAATCTCATTTTACGGCTGTGGATGCTGTCATTTATCCTATAAGGTATATTAATCAGCATATAATTTAAAATTATTATTCACGATAAAAAGTTGCCCGCCAGCCAATTGTCATTTTCGACTCATGGACATGTCAACTGGACTTGCATTTCCTGATAATACCTTTGACTACGTTACTCAACACGATTGTCTGTTTAGATACAGTCAACAAGATTGGGAAACAATGATACCAGAAATCGTACGAGTCACAAAGCCAGGTGGTTTTATTGAATTTGTAGAACTTGGAGGTTCCATACAGGATGTTGGACCTAATCTATCTATTTGGATGATGCGTCTGACAGTTTCATTACAGACAAGAAATATTAACCTCAAAATTGCCTCACAGCTTGAGTCAATGATACAGTCGTTTGATAATGTTAGACATATAGAATCTTCGCATCGTTCAGCGCCCATAGGCTGGTATGGTCGAAATGGTGATATCATGCTGGAGTGTATACAACGACTATTTGATTCTATAAAACCAAAATTATGTGAAGATTGGTCAATGAATTTAGCAAAATACGATAAAATGGTAGAAGCAGCAGCTGCAGAATGTAGAGATTTTAAAAGTTGGTGTAATATTCATTATACAATCGCACAAAAGAAGAAAAAGTGATAAAACGATATTTCTATTCTTTAAATAATATGTAAAATAGCCCACACAATAAACACACCTTCTCTATTATCACACAATATGATACTCATAATAAACCTTTCCTTTTCTTATATGATATATAATATGTAATTTTTATATAAAAAAGGTTATATATAGATTTTTATCCAAATCTTCTTTTATGTATAAACACATATATGTAGATAAACATATACGTGCCATCTTATACACGCACACACACACACACACACATATATATATATATATATATATATATATATATACGCACACACACACACGCACACATGTATACATTTATATACATATATAATTTATACTTATTTTTTACAGGGCAACTGCTGCAGTAGTCGCTGTCACAGGTAGTTCATTATTTGCCTCGTTGTTTCTCTTGGATTTCTTGTTGGTGGCTGTATTGCTGTTGTTCGTACTTGTACTTGGCTAAGTATTAAAAATAATTTATATAATCAAGTATTTAAACAAGGTATTAATACGCATTGCCTTGCTCATGCTTGTTTACCTTTAATGTTCTCTTTCCTGCTGTATTCGATTTCGTCAGCAAGTCCCTTGGTAAATCAGATTGGTGTATTGCTTCAACATGAACAGCCATATGCCGGCTATTGTATTCTGGCCATAATCTAAGTGTATTCTTAAACTCTTCAATTGGTACACATATATCAATCGTTAACTGCGCTTTGCCTGTATGTGTGTATATAAATGAGTCATAGGAAGCACGTCTAGTGTTTGATTTAAACCTGCACGACGGATGTATAATCCAATGTAGAACGTTTTTGAATAAATCATTTTCCCAGATACTGTATCATTATTTTTGTTGTCTGGTTTCCTTCCTAAGCTCATGGCACTGACATCACTTGCATTGTTACATATATGGTTCTCGCTAAAACCATCTACAAAAGGATGTACCAACAGAATAGGGGGCACTGCTTCCAACTTGATCACGAACTGCCTTATCCTTGCTTCTACTAGACCAGCCCATTTGAGTTGAAGATTGTAGTCGTCTGCAATCACTGTGATCTGAAGGTATTGATGATACATTTCAAAGAATCTATGAGGTTGAAACAGCTGTGACCATGTCGTAGATCCAGCTATAATCTTCTCAACCATCTCAGCTGCTTGCTTCAGTTCGCCTATGATGATGCGCTGTGTTGACGGTGTCACATTGTGTGTCGCGCACATACTTGGATAAGAAGGCGTAATGATTGGCATGCGATGACAACGATCAACAGGATTTAACTATATCTTTTGTCAGTTTGTTTACCCTTGCTTGTCCTTGTCACACACCTTTGGATTCCAAGGTTTAATTGTAGGCACAATAGGTCCATCTTCTACTGCTTTTAATAGTACAGGTGATGGCCATGGCCAAGTGATGAGTATATGAAAGAATTTGTCAATAACTGTGCTTGCAGAGGCATTAGGGTAGAGCTGACATATTCGAGCTACTAGTATCGCCCAAGCAACACCTCCTAAAAAGCCTAAAACGTTTGAATAAATAGCTTTTCTAGTTGCCCATAATTTTATACAACGTAATACAGTCCTAAATGTATCAACATTAGGTACTAGGTCCAAGATATCGTCTGCTACTCTTGTTCCATTTAAGCTTCGAACAGAGAGTGCATCCAGATTTCGTAATAGGTTAGAATCTTTCAAATCAATATCTTCTGGTATCTGATCCACATTCAGTCTTGCACAAATAAAATCAATCTATTGTTTGTAAGTCATGGGTTTGTAGCTATCAATAGCTCAACTTACAGGGATATCGTTGAATTTAAACTTGATGAGTGGTACATAAGCGTTGGTTACAGCCTATAAAGAGTAAGGATACTGTGTATCTTTGGTAATAAATAACCTTACTGTAATATCTGTTATATGTTCATGTGTCTTTAACAGTTCAAGCATGACTGTAAAAAAGTCAATTCGATCCACATATTTTGGAAAGACACATAGTGTGTCAATATCTGCATCTATGTATATTTTGGTATTAGCTTTTGAAAGAAGACATCTTCATATTTCTATACCTGTTGCGTTTACTCCTAAACGATAGCTTCCATATGTAAACACCTTTCCTCCTGCCTTTTTAGCTAATTCAATATAACCTTTCTTCTCATAAACCATTTTAACAAAACGTTTAGTCAAATCATCCAATGACTGAAGCACTCGACATCTAAAGTAATAATAAAGAAAAGAGTCAACAAGATGACAATTTACACAATCCAAAAAAGCTACCTTTGCTGGGCTCTTTCTTCAGAATCATATAAACCATATAAATTTAACGTTTTTTCTAATTCTATTGTTAATTGAGTATCACGTGGGCCTGGCTTCTCTAAAGACAAAGGTTTTGTAATGCCAGGGTATACTCTATTCTCTTGCGATTCCGACATTATTGTGAAGAAACAAAAAAAAAAGAGGGAGTTGTCAAAAATGAGAGAGATATTAAGATGAAGTGACAGTCACGTTTACATTTCAGACAGAAATAGCTTTTCTTTCTTTCTCTCTCTCTCTTTTTTTGTTCTGGTTAAAAGATGACCGACAAACTTCCGCCTAATTTACTCAAATTATTTGCACCTCGACCACCATTACCTTATTATCCTCCTCTTGATAAAGATCCTTCAAAGCGCGCTGGCTGTAGAGTGACTGGCATCGCGTCCTATGTGCCATTGTTAAAAGACCATGATCCTGATTACGTGCCATGGAAATCATTGGCAGAAAAGCGCAAAGAAAAGGTATTAAATCTATGAATATCATGTTAATCTTACACTTTTTCTTTCTCTCCTTAGGCAGAAGCTAAAAGGAAAAAAGCAGAAGAAGATTTGCAAAAGGCCTTGGCTGAATGTAAAGAACAACGAAAAAAAAAATACATAATGAGAGAGCCTAACTTGTGTATTGGTAGATGATCCCGAAAAGGATGAAAATATCACTGGAGACCCTTTTAATACACTCTTCGTCACGCATCTCAGCCCTGAATTAACAGAAAGTGATTTACAAAGAGAATTTGAAGTTTATGGTCATATAAAGAAGGTAACAAAAAAATGTCAAGCAAGTAAGACCATGTGCTTATTTTTGTAGATTCGTCTTGTCCGCGATAAACAAGGAAAATCTCGTTGCTATGCTTTTATAGAATTTGAAAGAGAAAAAGATATGCGTGGTAAGTGCGAGTTGTATGATGAGATATTAGGTAGCTAAGGCCAATTCACAAATAGCGGCATATAAAGATGCAGATGGACTCAAAATTCTTGGACGACGCATATTAGTAGATGTCGAACGTGCTCGCACTGTGAAAGGATGGCGGCCTCGACGATTAGGCGGAGGACTTGGTGGAAGAGAGCAAAAGGCTACTAATACAAATAGTTCTTACAAAGACCGTCATCATGACCGTGGCTATAGTCGACATGGTTACAATAGAAGGGACGATGACAGAAAGAGATCACGTATGCGTTCGAGAAGTCGAAGCCCAAGAGGTTACAGAGACCGTGGGGATAGATACCGTGGCAGAGACAGGTCAAGAGACCGTCCTAGAAGAGACAGATACTAATCCATTGTTGTACATTTGAACTCTGCAGCAAAAAATAAATAAAGAGTTATTTCATATGAAGTTACACACACCACCATATTTCCCACTATTTTTTCTTTCTTTCCTTCTTTCTCTTTATGTCAGCGAGCGCAAGTGAACAACGTATCGAGGAGATCACAAGTGCCTTAAAGGAACAAGTGGACAAGATACCCGAGAGACAGTTTATTCCCCGTCAGTTGGATAAGCTATCGTCAGAGGCCAACGGGAAACAACATAATCTAGAGAGTTCAAGTGCTAATCTGATCATCTCAAAGGGAGAAACGGTCATCAATAGACTCAGTCCAAGGGAACAAGAAAGAGAAGGTAATATAATAAGTGCCTTATTTTTATTTACTGACTTGTTACTAGATGAATTGATATTGAAGGGATACAAGCACTTGTTTGATAATCAATTCATGCAGGCAAAGGCTATCTTTGAAGAGAAGGCAGACAGGTATACATATATGTTATCTTTTGTGTGCCCTATTTCCTTAATATTTCTATAGAGATCCGCTTAGTGCCCTGGCATTATCCACAATGGCATTTTTAAAAGGTAAATAAAAGTAAGACTATAATATGATGATTACTTATATATTATGATAGCTATCATGGTAATAGAAAACAAATGGAAGAAATAATGGCAATTATAAGAGAATAACGCTAATGATATATATATATATATATATAGACTTGTGGAGAACAAGATCATAATATGGCATTAAAGGCACTACATACAACCTATGATATAGCATATTCACAAATAGACGCCTTTAAGCGTCCATCAAAGGTGATGAGCTACTTTGCTGGATACTATAATTACTTAAGAAACAAGGAAGACACATCTCAGACAGCTCCCAGTAGTCGTCCTTCTACTGAATATCCCCCTAATGGAGTACTGAGAGCACATGTTATCAAGGCAGAGTGCTCACTTCAGATTGCTATTCTAAACTTACTTCATGAATCAGTTTTGGACTATCTCAAGTGTGTTGTGTATTTGAAAAGAGGTATATACACATGACATAATAAGAGGACCATACTATAACTCTTTATAGCATACAATTCTTATAGTTATGTCTGGCAAGAGTATCAAAAAATGGGTGCAGATCATTCAACCTTTATGGACGCCAATACTATATCATGCCTCCAGTTTGGGTAAGATATATAATGCATTCAGTAAGAGCAAAGTATAAACATACTCGTAGTGTTGGTTCCGTTCATTTGATCTTATCCGCACTACCAGCAAAGGTGTTGAATGCCATTTATGCTTTTGGCTGGAAACCTGATAAACAACTAGGCTTTCTTTTATTGAATCAATGCGTCGAAAGTAAAGGAGTGAGGTCTTCAATGGCCATTGTGATGTAGGGTTCTAAAGGATAAATCGTGTATCCCTTCTTGTCTAATGCTTTGTATTCAGGATGTTGACATATTACTCACTTGCCATTTCATCTGCCCCGCGTATTCTTTCAGACACATATAAAAAGACAGCCATGAAGGTATATTAAGAAAAAGAAAAAAAAGAAAATGGATACTCATCGTGTTCTCCGAATAGATGCTTCTAGACGCTCAACAACACAATACAAATTCTGTTCTTTACCTGTACTTTGCTGGCATCATGGCTCGTCTTGGCTCAGATCTGCCATTGTCAACACAGTCTTTCTTACATACAACAGAACTAAGTCGTAAAGAGTGGGCAGAAGTAGCCCTTTCGAATGCATGTCGACTTGAAATTGCCATTAATCACATGATTACAGGCAATTGGAGCCATGCTTCTAGTGCCTTCAATTATCTGTTTGAGCAAAGGTACGGATCTCCTGCGTTCTATCGATATATGCAAGGTGCTTGCTATGAAATGATAGGGGAGAGAGCACAGGCTATTATCTTGTTTGCAGAGGTTCCCAAGTTGGTAGTCAAGAAATTAGGTGGTCGCTTATCAGATATAGATGCCTATGTGCTTCGTAAGGTAAATATGTTTCAGAAGAGTGGATTTCAAAATTTGGACTTTTTTGTGCCTGCACTGGAATATATGTCTATTTTTAATCTGCTTCCTTACATGACACATGAGTTACTCGAGGTATCATTGGAACAACTCAATCGTGGACTGGCTGCTATTCAAAAATGCGAAGAATTAGAACAGGAAGAACGAATGCAAGAAATCGCTACAGAGAAACCATTGCCAGATTATTTTAATGAACTTGCTTCTCTTTTTGTAATCAAGGCAACTGTTTTAAATATTCTTGGTCGCCCAGAGGAAACGGCTTTGGATCTAAACTGGGTTATTGATCACCAAGATTGTATCTTGGACGATACTTGGACTGTACCTTTTGCCTTATGGGAGGCAGGTATTTCATGCTGGATACTTGACACTAAAGAAAAAAGCCAGCAGGTCTGGAAAAGAGCAGTAGATTATAGTCGATTTGACTTCGAACATCGACTGGCTATCCGTTTAACATTGGCTCTTACTCACATCGAAGACTTCACAAAGGAACAAAGCTAAGCTATATATTTCCTTTTTTTTTATTCAAATAAAATCTAAAACTGTGCATCTGCAATTTGACCCTCTCGTAAGGCTCTTTCTTCAAGATATATTCCTCTTTCGGTCCATTTCCTTTTACTCTGAAGGTTGTTTAATGCATTGTTCATCTTTTCCTTTGCTTTTCTTTCTTCTTCTTCTTGTTGTGCTCTAATTTCATAAAATTCTGCAGTTGCTTTGGCATAAGCTTGTCTTTCTGTCATGTTTTCATGTGTCATCAAATGAAGTTGATACTTGATCACACTACACAATAGTTATTAATACTTTTCCTTTTTTTTTCCTATTATATAAAAACATACGCTTCACCATCGATTTGAGAAGGATGCATACCATCCAACATGAGTTTACTGTAGTCAGTTCGATTAATGCCTAATTCGTTTTCAACCAAAACTTTGGGTCTTGCAAGTTCAAAAGGATGATCTTTATAAAACTGCTTTCTTAATCTATCTTCAGGATACACAATAGCGCGTGGTCTAGGTGGAGGTGTACGTAAATGCTTTTGAGAGTAACGCTGTCTATTGACTGTCTTGTGTGTAGAGAATAAGTTCTTTTCAATGTCTGTTTGTCCAGAGACATTGATTTCTTCATTTTGAGATCGAATGACACTTGGTCCAGGAGGAATGGATTGTACTACGGGAAGCCATACAGGAGGCTCTTTCAGTAGACGCCCTTTTAACAAGCTGGATACATGCTTGGCAATTTTGATAGGTGCTGCACGATATGCCATTTTATATATTTGTGAAAAAAGGACCCCTACTGTTGAAAAAGGGGATACTTTTGTACCACGGTATATTGATACTCCGTGGTGGCTTGTGTCCAGATTTGCGACTGTGAGCCAAAGACTTACCTTGCTTCACTATTTACAACTATAAGTACACAAACATACAAACACACACATAAAAAATACTTTTTAATACATTTAACAGTGTGGCTGCTATTTTCGTTGCATGTTTGTTTACCTGTAAGGCTTGATGATCCCCTCCTTCTTCTTCTCTCTTTCTGACGACAGCGCGGGGTTTCCCTCACGTGATACATCTTATTCAAATTCCTGTTCTATCACTGGTGGATGATTGCATATTACTTTCTTCTCAATGACAGACTTTCAAAGTATATCGTTAGATTCAAGGAAAAACCCATCAAAGACTAAACAGTCATCTCACTTGTCGTCATTCAATCCAACTTGCAACTCTTCTAACGAACATTCTAATGACTTGATGGAAAATGACAACATGGTATGTATATTAGACTCTTGTTTTCTAAAGTAAAAAACTAATCCTATTAGATAACCATGGGAAAATGCATGTGCTGTAACAGGTAGATATTGAGCATTATTATTATTATTATTATTATTTTCTGACAACCCCACTCCCTCTCAACAGTGACCTCAAATATCCTACGATCGTATCACGATTTCGATGCCCTGCTTGCGATACCATCAATGACCTTAAACCTCATATCCGAGATCAAATAGGAAATCAACCACTTACACTTAGATCTTTAAAAAAGGCAGTCAACGAGTGTAAGCAAAGGGAAAAGACGAAAAAGATGAAAAAAATTAATTTGGGTGATAAAGAGCGAGAAGAGATATATGAGCCAATTGAAAAACTACTTGAGACAGTATTTAGTAGCTGGGTCAGCTTGAATCATAGCTTCTTGACTGTAAAGTTATCTTTTCTTTTTCATATGTTGTGTGTTATTTATAGTAATTGAATAGGAAGAAGAAACGACACTAGAGACAAGTGGGATTGATATGAATGAAGTACGAGATGCGTATAGAATCATTTTGAGTCTGGTAAAGAGAATGCATAAATGCATATAAATGTATTGAACTTGTCATCTAGCCTGTTAATGTTATACGAGGTATGATGTCTGCAACCGATCGCTTATTGAAACGACCAGCTGTTCCACTAAGAAGGATGAGTGATATCCGATTTTTATTAATCATACTCGAGGTAAATAACAAAAAAAAGAAGAGTAAAGAATAGTGTAATAATCCATATTTAGAATCCATTGTTAGCACAACATAATTTCCCTGCAGAGACAAAATATCATCATAACCTATTAAAGCGCATATTTGGTATTCTCAGCTGCCTTAGTCATGAATGTCACCACGCTTTAATAAAATGGTTTACAAGGTAAAAATACAAATGAAGCATATATATATATATGTATATATTCAAAATAGCTCATGCTGAAATAGATACCCCGTCAAAGAATTTAATGCCAAGATCGAGTTGATACACGCATTCTTAAGTCATCGGATATCTCGAGCAAGAAAGAGCCATATGACATTACCTACATCTTATGAGTCTGATTGGAAAATGGCTAGTGCGGCTCGAGTCATGGCACTCTTGTGTAATTATGCCCACATTGATCCAACTATAACCCTTTTAACACATACTTTAGTTACAGCAAACAATCAAACAAATAAGGTGCCCATATGCAGTTTCTATAACACTATGGTAGACTATATCAATCTTATGGGAGACTTTGAACTGTGGCAATCCGTTACTAGAAAATTTGCGTTTTGCCAATATCCGTTTCTGATTAGCATGGGATCGAAAATGAAAATTGTAGAGTTTGACGCAAAACAGCAGATGGAGACGAAATGGAGAGAGGCATTCTTTAACATGTTGTTCTATCAAAAGTTATCTATGCCATATCTAATCCTGAGAGTTTCCAGAGACAATCTAATTGAGGATTCTCTAAGACAAGTAAGCAGAATCATTCTTTTTGTTTGTTTTACTCATTTCTCTAGTTGGCACAAAACGAACTCGACTTGAAAAAATCACTTCGCATTGAGTTTATCGGTGAAGAAGGAGTGGACGCTGGAGGTCTAAGAAAAGAGTGGTTCCTATTACTCGTTCGATCCCTATTTGATCCACAATATGGCATGTTTACCTATGATGAAGATTCAAATCTCTGCTGGTTCAACCCCACAAGCTTTGAAAACGAAGATCAATTTTTTCTAGTTGGCGTTGTCTTGGGACTAGCTATTTATAATTCGACTATTCTAGACGTACATCTGCCTACTGCTTGCTACAAAAAGTTACTAGGCATGCCTGTCGGATTGACCGATCTGGGTGAGTTTCGTCCTGCGCTCAAGAAAGGATTTGATCAGCTACTAGAGTTTGAGGGAGATGTTGAAAATGTGTTTTGTTGCTCTTTTGTAGCAGAAATTGACAAGTACGGTCAAAGAATATGTATACCCCTGATATCAAATGGCGAAAATATCATGGTCACAAAAGAGAACAGACACAAGTTTGTATCATTGTATACTGAATTTGTGCTAAACACAAGTGTCGAACGACAGTTTGGAGCGTTTAAACGTGGATTTTATCATGTTTGTGGTGGAAATGCTCTTTCGGTAAGTGAAGATGATGTAAAGTTCTAAACTAATATATGAAAAAAAGCTTTTTCGACCAGAAGAAATCGAGCTACTTATCAGAGGAAGTGATGAACCATTAGAGATTGACGATTTAAAAGGACAAACAGAGTATATTGGATTTGATGAAAATGAAGAGACGATAGTGTAAGATAAAATGACACAAAATAATGATTTGCTCACATTTGCTAGTAACTTTTGGAGCATCATGAAGGCGATGGAGCCAAAGATGCAACGCAAATTACTCATGTTTGTAACTGGAAGTGATCGTATACCAGCAACAGGTGCAACCCAGATGCACCTCAAGATCACCTGTGGTAACAATGGAGATAGTGACAGGTAAAAAAAAAAAAAAAAAAAAAAAAAAGAGGTGATCAAAAGAGAATTGAAATGGAGATTAAATATGATGATAGATTACCTTCTGCGCATACATGTTTTAATCAACTGGTGTTATATAAATATCATACAAAAGAGAAACTAAAGAGAATGTT
Organism: Rhizopus sp. PT2906; assembly: GCA_025529335.1. NCBI lineage: Eukaryota > Fungi > Mucoromycota > Mucoromycetes > Mucorales > Rhizopodaceae > Rhizopus > Rhizopus sp. PT2906. The sequence continues at coordinate 287,390 of JAMYHX010000002.1, read as the reverse complement.
ATATACAGCCATACTAGAAAGTCAAGGGTTTTATGTAAAATAAGAAAAGAAAAGAAAAGACAGAGAATTATCTTGGGATTATCTGGCTATCGATGTTATCGATCTCTGTGTTTCTTTTTTAGTGTAAATAAATGAATTTGTGTATTTAATGAATACGTAGGTAATATATACCCTTTCCCCCTATTTAATGACTATATATAAAAGTGGATAATCTTCATATCTATGACATCAAACTATATGAGTTTAAATGAGCTTATCGCAGTAAAAAAAGATCATATACATTCGTCACACCTCTATTTGACATGTAAACCCTTCTTTAAAAATTAGATAACCGCTACCTTATAAATATTAGTCCTTTTTTTTAGCTTTTTCTTTTCAGTTTTTCTTTTCTGCGTCTTGCAAAAAAAAAAAAAAAATGCTGTCTCAAGGCTTATCTTTCATCATCTTTAACGCGTCAAATCAACAAGAAGTACAAGAAACTATCAGCTTTTACGAAGCTATAGGCTTTCATGTCGTGTCTGATAAGGCGTATAAAGAAAGAACTGTCTGGCTAAGATCAAAATCAAATACAACCATTCAGCTTGTATTAAACAGTAAAGCAAAGAAGCAAGCTAAGCCAAGCACAGACAGTGATTGGTCGTTGGAAGAAATTGCTCTTGCTTTCTATACAGAAAATCTTCAAGTAAGCCCATGGTTAAAATTTTTTTATTTATGCTCCTAAACCTCTTTCGAATTGTAGGAAATCAAATCAAAGCTTGCTAATACTCCTGTACAGGATCATAGTAAGGATGGTGATGTGAAGCTGTACGCTATAGATCCTCTCAATAATATAATCGTGTTTACCAACAAGGCAATTGAAATTACCAACAACGCGGTTGAAGCTATCAACACGGCCATTACTGCCAATTCTCAAAAGAAACGTCAAAAGATTGCCGTACTCACTTCAGGTGGTGATGCTCCCGGTATGAACGCTGTTGTACGTGCTGTTGTTCGCTATGGTATCACTAAAGGATGTGATATCTTTGCTGTCTACGAAGGTTATCAAGGTATGCATATATTCCCGCTTCTTCCCATTTTTTTATCAGTAGTCCCTAACTGAGTTTCAAAGGCCTTGTGGACGGTGGCGACTTGTTGAAAAAGATGGATTGGAAGAGCGTACGTGGATGGCTCGCTGTGGTAAGTTTACAAACACAGGGAAAAGAACTTGGTATTGAGGCAAATGGTCTAATATAGGGTGGTACTACAATTGGTACAGCTCGATGCATGCCATTCAAAACGCGAGAGGGTAGACTTCAAGCTGCAGAAAACCTGATCAAGAACGGTATTGATTCACTTATTGTATGTGGTGGTGATGGTTCACTTACGGGCGCTGACCTCTTTCGTTCCGAATGGAGTGGTCTAGTCAAGGAGTTAAAGGAAACTGATCGTATCAATATAGAGCAAGCCGAGACATATAAGCATTTGACAATTGTTGGTCTTGTCGGATCCATTGATAACGATATGTCATCCACTGATATTACCATTGGTGCTGTCACATCGCTACACCGTATTTGTGAAGCTGTTGATTCAGTCTCTACCACTGCTTTATCTCACTCCCGTGCATTTGTTATTGAAGTCATGGGACGCCATTGTGGTTGGTTAGCCCTCATGGCCGGTATCGCTACAGGAGCCGATTTTGTTTTTATTCCTGAAAAGCCACCACAAGAAGATGACTGGGAATCAACCATGTGCTCTGTGATTGAACGCCATCGAAAACTTGGCAAGCGAAAGACTGTTGTTATTGTGGCTGAAGGTGCCATCGACAAGAATCTGAATGCAATCAAGGCCGAGCATCTCAAGGATATCTTGACGAACCGTCTTGGCCTAGACACACGTGTCACCATCCTTGGTCATACGCAACGTGGTGGTTCTCCTGCTTTCTTTGACCGTCTGTTGGCTACTGTGCAATCTATCGAAGCCGTGAACGCCGTGCTGGAGGCAACACCTGATGCACCCTCACCCATGATTGGTATGAGCAACAACAAGGTCACTCGTTACCCTCTGATGGAAGCCGTCAAGTTAACACACGAGGTAGCTGAAGCCATCTCTCGAAAGGACTTTGCTCATGCCATGGCCCTTCGTGATCCTCAATTTGCTGAAGAGTATGAAGCATACAACGCCACCACCATCTTGGACGATAACTCAATGGGTTTGCCCAAGCACAGACAGATGCGTATCGCTGTTGTTCACGTGGGTGCACCAGCAGGTGGTATGAATGCTGCCACTCGTACTGCCGTCCGATACTGTCTCAACCGTGGTCACACGCCCATTGCCGTCTCTAACGGTTTCGCAGGCCTCGCTCGTGGTAGCATGAAAGAAATGAGCTGGATGTCTGTCGACGGCTGGACGGACTTGGGTGGATCCGAATTAGGCACAAACCGAGCTGTTCCAGGCAAGGACATTGACATGGGCATGATCACTTACCAACTTCAGCAACATCAGATTCAAGGTCTTTTGGTCATTGGTGGATTTGAAGCCTATGCCGCTCTTGATCAATTGCAAAAGGCACGTCAGCAATATCCTAGTCTCCGTATTCCAATCACTCTCATCCCTGCCACCATTTCCAACAATGTTCCAGGCACAGACTACTCTCTCGGTTCTGATACTTCCTTAAACTCCATCGTTGATTCTTGTGATGCTATTGTTCAGTCAGCACAATCGTCACGTCGTCGTGTGTTTGTTGTGGAGGTTATGGGTGGTCGTTCCGGTTACTTGGCAGTTGAGGCTGGTCTTGCCGTTGGTGCCAATACGGTCTATATTCCAGAAGAGGGCATCAGTCTCTCTCGTCTTCAATCTGACGTGAACCACTTGAAGGCCATGTACGCAGATGATGATCCTGATCGTTCTGAGGGCAGAATCATTCTTCGTACAGAAGATGTTTCCAAGACGTACACAACCGAAGTCATCTCAAATATACTCAAGGACGAAGGCGAGGACATGTTTGATTCTCGTACAGCTATCCTTGGTCATATCCAACAAGGCACATCACCTTCTCCCTTGGATCGTATCCGTGCTACCCGTATCACTGTACGAGCTATCCAGTTTATTGAAACCCATGCATCCGAAGCACTAGATCAGGCACAGCAAGCAGGCAATGCTGCCCCTGTTGAACTGACTAATACCAATCAATCAGTGACAGTGGCTGGTATTCACGGAAACTCAATTGTGTTTAGACCTGTGACTGATTTGATGAAAGAAACTGACATGAAGAATCGTAAGCCTTATAATGCATGGTGGGCAGAACATCGTCCTATTATTGATCTCTTGGCTGGCCGTGGTCTTTTTAGCACCTCTCAATAATTTATTATTATATAGAAATAGAGTACTTATCTACTAAATCAATATAGAATATGTATTAAATAATCCTTCTGTTAAATAATCTATGGTTCTTCTAATCCATGTATTCCAAAGTCTAATACAACCAATTGTGTAGCTCCATCACTAAGCAACAAACAGGTTAGATGACTATAGACCTATTTTCTTTCTTTACTTTACTTTTTGACAGCAGCAATACATCTTCTTTCGTTAAATGAGATGCGCCAAACACTTTGCACGTCTTGTATTAAATCATGCATGAGTTCGCCTGTCTGTGTATTCCACATCTTGACGGCACCTTCTGATCCTGATATGATTTTGTACTGGTCATGCTGAAATGCGGTGATCGGCCCTCGGTGACCGGCAAAGATACGGCGACGATCACCTGTGGCAGGGTCCCACGTCCTGAGGGTGTGATCAGCGGCAGCACTGACTAAGCAATCGTCCACTAAGCCGATCAGTCCGACCAAGATAGCATGGCCTATATATTTATTCATGTGATTAAAACGGTCATATGAGAAAAAAGAAAATATACCTTGTAGCACAAATTTACACTCTCCATCGTCTAATCCCCATATTCTAACTGTAAAGTCCATACTTCCGCTAATACAATGCCTTCGTTTAGGGTCGATAGCTACACAATACACTTTCATTGTGTGTCCTTTGAGTATATGCTTTGATCGACCCGTAGCTAGATCCCAGACGATAACCATATAATCATAGCCGCCACTGACTAATGTATTACCGTGAACAGCGATATCTCGTACAGCGTTTTCATGTTCTTTTAGAGTATATTTTAGATACCTCCTCGAGATAAAGTCATCTTCGACTGCATCAAAAAGAGGAAGAGGTAGATCGTTCAAGTTGGGTAATTTCCAAACACGGATGGTCATATCTCTGGAGCCGCTGATGATGAGTGGCTCACTTGGCTGTAGCTGATTGTCTATCATGGTGGGCATAACAATCTTTAGACAACGTACGGTACTGGTATGTCCGCGAAGGACGAAGCGACAGAGACCCCGCTTGATGTCCCACACACGCACGGTGCGGTCAATGGATCCTGTGACGAGTGTGTTGCCGACGTACTCTAATGCCCAAACATCGCCTTCATGCCCCTCCATCACATTTTTTAGTTGGCCCGTGTTGATGTCGTACAAATGAATTCTGTGGCTGTCGGCAAATCCAGTAATGATCTTTTCATCGTCGAATTGTAAGCAGGTAATCAAACGGCCTTCATGGCCCTGTAGTAGCAACTTGCGATGTTTATTCTGTGTCCAATTACGTCGCATGATCGTATGCCGACGGACGATGGCTTTGTAAGGGTTGGTGACAGAATGAAGGATACAATATTCCTCTTTTAAAGACGGAGTAAAGTTGTTCTCAATCATTTTCAATCGCCAGGTCTCTGTTGCATTATCAATAAGCTCTCTCCATCCATGGCTTACACCAGAAGCCCGACAGAGTGAAGGTATATCGAGAAAGGAAAGTATGAGGTGTGCAGTCTTGATAGGCACCGACAAGAGAATGTCTTTCCGAGTACAATCAAGAATACTGTCTCTCACCACTTTGAGTGTATTTCGATGAGATCTTTTCAATAGTTGAAAAAGGGCATAAGTCTGTATTTGCTCGGGTAAAGCATCAAATGTATCTTCCATTGTTTCTACAGGCCAATCTTGCTCTATATCCGAGATGGGTGAAGGTAGTGCAGAGTTGGGACTTTCGGGTATGATGTCGTCAGCATAGATATCTTGGTCCTCATCCTCGTCATTGTCGACTTGATTAATTAGTTCAGTACGTTTACAACTCTTTTCATTGTCTTCTTCATCCCAAACGGAAGCTGTTCTTTTTCTTGTTGGCAGTGTCTTAAAAAGTATAAATATACATAAAGAGGTTGTATATATAATAATAATACTTACATTAATTTCTTCAAATGTACATGATTTGCCATTCATTTCAAAATTAAATCTTTTTAAATGTAAAGGTGTCTCTGTTGAAGCTAAAGGGTATAATGGGCTTGATTGTAATGAAGGAAGTGTGATTGTACTTGTAACTGAATGAGATGCTGATATATTATTATTATTACTACTACTATTTAAAGTACAAGGACTGGTATTCGTATGCATAGATGGTATAAATTCATTATTTCTAGCTGTATTATTTGTATTTTGTTGACTTGGGGAAGGTAATGGAGAAGATAGTTGCAATTCAGTTATTGAAGTTGGAATATCTCTCATTTAATAAGTAAACAAATAGAAAAAAGTTCATCGACAGAGTTTGAAATGTTGACTAATGAATAGAAAATGATTGGCTGATTTTATTTTTTATTCCCCCAGTTTATCAGATTCTTTTTTTTTTCTTCTTCTAACGAGGGAAGGATGTCAAATAATAAGAATAATACAGCTATAGAAAAATTGATATCAGCTTGTGCTGGTGCTTTGATTACTTCTCTTATGGTGACACCTATGGACGTCATCAAAATGAGACTACAGACACAACAACGTACAGTTCCTAAATATTGCTGTACTGCCCTGAGCCAATGTAATCTGACTCAACCCATGACTTTATTAAAGAAAATACCCTTTAGAAAGACCAAGTTTCAAATGGCCAATATTCATGAATGTGCTATTGCACAACAGCAACCTTTGATATTTAGAGGAACATTTGATGGCATATACAAGATAATAAAGTATGAAGGTGTCAAGGCTCTTTGGAAAGGATTATCGCCTGCACTTGTCATGTCAATACCAGCTAATGTGATATACTTTGTTGGATACGAACAATTAAAAGATTCTATACCTTCCCAAGACTACGCACCATTAATAGCTGGAGCGGTTGCACGTACAGTTGCTGTCACCATGATATCACCTATCGAATTGTTTCGCACTAGACTTCAAGCGACTGTGGGTGCCCATGATTTTAAAAGTAAGCCTACATACTTTGTGTGCAATACACTTATTAACTGTTCTCTCTATAGATATTTTAGGAGGAATACAAGATATGGTCGGTCAGGATGGATTGAGAGCATTATGGAGAGGATTACCGCCTACATTATGGAGAGATGTACCATTCTCTGCTATCTATTGGATGGGCTATGAAACATGTAAAAGGCACTTTGAATCAAGTGTAAATGAACTTGAAGCATCATTTCTGGCAGGCGCTGTTTCTGGCATGGTAAGGTTTATTGTTGATTATTAATATTATGTACTTAACATTCACTAGTTTGCTGCGGCAGTGACAACACCTTTCGATGTAGCCAAGACAAAGAGACAAGTGAATGCGACAGGACATGTCAAGGTACCTGAGATACTTGAACATGTTTATAAACAGGAAGGCATTCGAGGCTTATTCAGAGGCTTGACTCCCAGAATAGCTAAAGTGGCTCCATCTTGTGCGATTATGATTAGTACTTATGAAATGGGTAAAGTTTTATTTTTATCCCAACATGAGTCTTTGTAAATATATCTGCTTTTTTTTTTGTAAATTATTCCAAGTTTATTTAATATATTTATATATAATCTTTATATACACACACTCCTTCATTCTTCACAATGGCCGTCTTAATTGCTGCAGTAAAAGCTCTAATTCATGTATTCTTTGCTTATGTTGATATACATCATGTTGCAATTTCCTTATTTGTTCTACACTTTTGCGTAGTATTGTGCCTTTGTTCATCTTATTTTCTTCTGCTGAGTCAGGCAAAAGTGTTCCAAGCTCTTGTATTCTTTCATTAATATTATCCCTTCGTCTTCTTTCAACTACTAAATGTTTATTATTTGTTATATTGTTCATTAAATCATTTTACCTGCATTATGAGATTCTCTTCGTCTGCGTCTTTTTTCCATAATGGCTTGCATACTAAATAAAACATATAAATAAAAAGAGAAAAAAAGGAAATATATATATATATACTTACTTGGCTTGGTTTATGTATTCTTCATCAAAACTATGACTATCATCCTTTTGTTGTTGCTGTTGTTGTTGTTGAAATAAATCATTATTTTGAAACGAAGAATAAGATGAGGATGCTCTTAATCTGCCATTGAAATACATGGGTTGTGCCTGAGGAGGAGAGGAAGAAGGGGATTTCCTTGGATATAAATCGTCAAAGACATAGTTATCTTGATAGAGTGAATCATTATTAGAATAATTCAAATGATTGCTTGAATGTTGAGCTAGTAAGTTAACAACAGAATCATTTGGAATGTCTTTAAATGTAGAATATGTCATGGGATTCATTAGCCGTGATTTATCGCTTATAACCGAGTAATTCATTATATATAAAAAAAAGAAAAGATTTACGGAATGAAAACGCGCGCGGGCCAAGTCCTTTTTATATAAAAAGGTAGTGTCACTTGCCTAAAATGGCGGGTCATTCACACTTTGTTGTACAACAGCAAGAAAAGAATGTTTGGATAAAACTAGTTTCATCTATATTTGAAGCAAACCAAAACAAAAAGGGGGAAATAGTATGTCATTCATATTTTTTTCCTATTCGTTACCATAGCAACAGATGGTCAAAGCGAAAAAGAATGGGGGATGAATAGGCACGGGACTCTACTTTTTCCATAAAGAAAATCGGAAAAAGTAAAAAGGTTCTTTGTTTTCAATAGGGGAAAGTCAAGATTGGAGAAAATGAGTCATGGGTCTTTTGTAACTTTTTGCTTTTTCTGTTACAAATTAACCTTTTAAGCAAAACTAAAACGGGAATTCCTGAAACTGTTTTTATTTATTTACACAATCTGTAACCGTCTGTGTAAGTTGTAATTTGCATAATTATTTACACTTTTTTAATCTCCTTCATCAAGAGAGACTATCTCTGTATCAGAATCACCTTCATGATAGAGTGTAACTACGAAACAATTATAGTCTGATTATATAAGCAAATATATCTAACTTACCAGAATTGAATTTGGCAAATGGATCCTGCAATGACAAGGGTGTGCATCTCTCTTCTTCTGTTATACTTGATTCTCTACATTCACTTTCTTTTTGACAATAGAGAGGTACATCAAAATTACTTCCAGGTATAATAGGAGGAGTCATATGCCGTAAGAGAGCAAATTTGATCGGTTTAAAAAATGGATGAGCCTTGACTTCGGATGCTCCTGCTTTAGATCCTAATCTCCTATTTTCTTGCTTTGCAAGTAATTGCTTTATAAGTAATTTACAATGATAAGATATCGCCTGCGGTTCTTTATTTCTTTTAGTCGTTGGGAAGCTGATATCCATTTTTATAATATTGGAGAATGTCTCATTTCGATTGTACCCCTTGAACGGCGTTGTACCATACTAAGCAAGGGTAACGTTAGATCGATACAGATACATGCTGTATAGTCTTACTAGCATCTCATAGATCAGAATGCCTAATGTCCACCAATCGACACTACTGGTATGTCCCCACCCTCGAATGACTTCAGGTGCAATGTATTCTAATTAATTTTAATTAAAATAAAGGAGTGCAAGTGGGATCTTTGTATTACCTTCTGTACCCACAAAACTATTTGTCCTTAATTGTGCTATGCATGATCTTGTATCCAATAAGGGCGGCTAACAATAAAAAAAAAACATTTAATATATAAATGCGCGCCTATTCATACGACTTACAGCATTAGGAGTACTGTAGATCCCAGGTGGGCTTACAGGCAATGATTGTTTACTGAGATCAAAATCGGCCAGCATCAAATGTCCACTTTCATGGAGTAAGATGTCTATATAAAGAAATCATTACTTTCTCTCTCTCTCTCTTCTCTTTTATTTTTAACATCTAGTTTTTGGCTTTACTTACTCTCTGGTTTTAAATCTCGATAGATGAAGCCTTGAAGATGCAAATATTCTAATGCTGATATTACTTCAGCAGCATAAAACCTTGCCTCATCTTCACAAAGACATTTTCCAGGCCATGATTGTAATGCTCGAAAAAATTCACCTCCTGAGCAATACTCCATGACGAAATAAACATGATCTTGACTTTGAAATGAATGATAGAGTGATACAATGAAAGGGTGGTTCGCACTTGATAATATCTCTTGTTCTGCCAAGACTCGTTTGACTTTATTTCGACGTATCATTTCCTTTTTTGATAAAACTAGATTATGCCACATTAGCTAGTGAATTACACATGATAAACCATACCTTTCATTGCCACAAGCCTATCTGTTCCCTTTTGCTTTACGAGATAGACCTTGCCTACATCTCCTTTGCCTAGTACCCGTATCTTTGTGAAACTATAGTCATATATCAGATTGGTGAATATGGCTGCATTCATTGTTATTTTTACCTGCTTGGGCTCACTTCCACTTGTCTGATCTTGACACTATTGGCAGCATACGATCTTCGGTTCATTCTCTTTGATAAATTTATTTTTTTATCTTCGACTGAAACGATTGTGGTAGCTAATGACGTCGTTGTGGATGAATAGCTCTTTTTTCTGTCATATGTAAACCAGCTATTGCTCTTTATTCCCATTTGATGATGTAGATTGTCGAAATCTTTTGGAATACCGAATGACAGAACCGCGTCCTCAGGCCTGGTAGGTAATTTGTGACCATGCATCGACCGGATACGTGAGCAATAAGGTGTGCCATAACTAGAAGGAGGCTGGATAGAGGCCATACTTTGAAAAAAGAAAGAAAGAAAAAGTGAAAGAAAGAAAGAAAGAAAGGGGGAAGAGATTAAACCTATTTTTTGTAAAATACGCTTTTTCTGCGTGTATATAAAAGAGGTGTTTCTCCTTTTTTTTCCTTCTGCTGGCATTGTAACTCAATAAGGAGAAAATAAACGATGCTTACAAGAGACAAAGTAAAAAAAGGTTATTACTACATTCATAAATTAACTATATTATATGTATATACGATAGTGTACGCATGATGATTGGTTGTAAAGACTATGATACATAATATGGGAAAAAGAAATTGTAAGAATCATGAACCAAACCAAGTTTCCCAGTTGTTTTGATTGGTTTCCGAAGGATCATCATTGTTTAGCAGATCAGCTACTTTTGTAACAGCCGATGGAACGGTATCTGGTGTTCGTTGTTGTTGTTGTTGTTGCTGTTGTAATGACTGTTGTTGGGTTGTGAGAGAAGAAGGAGGAGATGGTTGAGGCGTATCTCGGTAACTGACATTAGATATTCTATTGTCTGACGGAAAGTAACTTGAACTCATACTATAATTGTGTTGTGTATTAGACGGCGAAGGTTGTACCAGGGGCGGAACTGGTGTATGTATTGTGGATGGGAAAGGAAACGACTGTAATGGCTGATAACGTTGAACGTTGTTTTTATCAAAGGAGGGAGTCATGCTACTTGTGATGCCATGTTGACGTGCATAGAATCGATCCGCAATCTCTTTGAGCTGCATCTTGTCTTCATTATTCGCATAAAAGTTGCGCACTTGAATGACAGTTTTTGTCTTCATTGCATTTGCCAACTTTTCCCAGTCTCGGCCATACATCTCAAGATACTTTAAGAAATCATTACGCTCGGATACTGACCAATAAGAGGAATAAGACGATCGTTTGTCTGATAAAGATGACGTGCGTCCTATTTTGCGATTTCCAGTCTTGGAGACATAATCGCTATCTGTCCAGTCATCGTCCAGCATGCTTTCTGTTCTGCCTGAAGCTGTACGTACCCGTCGTCGTCTTTGGGCACCTGTAATTCCGCCTCCAGGTGGTAATTGTGGTGGTGGTGTCGTTGCCCCTAAAGATATATCCTCATACGAACTAGGCGTTCTTGAACGTGGTATATCATCTCGATTGGCACCCATTTGGAACATACCAACGAGAGCCGCTGCCGCATCTTCTTCTTCAGCTTTCAAATCCGTTCGACCGCTTAATACGCTGACCGCTGAGCTCTCGCGAGTGTTGTCTTCTTCATTAAATACATTGGGTCCATTCTTTCGCTTAAAGTTGTGATAAAAGTTACGAACTTGTTCTTCAGTTTTAGAAGGCAGTAATGAAGACACTTGTGCAAAGTTTCTGCCGTATTGCTTGAATGCTTCTATAGCGGTTTCTTTTTCACGGTCTGTCCATTTGGTTGCACCACCAGAGTACACCTTTTCATCCTCTTCTTCTCCAGATCCTTCCATTGCGCGCTTATCGTTTGGATATATTAAATCTGCCAAATACATAGATTCACGGGGCGAACGGCCCTTACGGCGCTGCTGTTGCTGTTGCTGTTGCTGTGGCTGCGATCGTCGTTTGCCTTCTTGCAGCATCATTTCGGGATCGTCAGAGGCACTGCTTGTGACTGTAGATGGTCGTTTAGACTTCTTGCGTTCAGCTACACCATCCCAGTACGAGTTTGCCTGTTCTAAATCACGAAGTTCTTTGCTTTTGCGCTCAGCGTCTTTTTCTTTAGCTTTTCGAGAATTCTGTGCTTCGCCAATATCGGCCATCAGAGCAGATCCCTTACTCTTGGCCTTTCTTGTCGTTGTACCCGATTCTCCGGTGACGGCACGGATGGCAGCAGCTATCCTATCTCGGTGTTTATTGGCCTTTCCACGTCGACCCTTTTTCATCAACGCTTTGAAGTCAATCTTCTTTTTTTTACGATAATAAAACAAGACACATTGTGTTGCTGTCTTTGTGCCAATGGCTCGTGAAATGCGTTCAAATTGTTTGGGATACATCATGTAACTTTCCATAAAGGTCGTTACTTCCTGCTGATTCCATATATCGCCTGTATCTGGACCAGTATGATAATACGTCAACGGGTCTTCAACAAGTCCACTGCGGTCATCAAATGTTCGCATGCGCTCACGAACATCCAGGATCATGGGTGGAATGGTGGCTGTCGTCTTTTTAGCACGGGATTCAGGATTTCTCATTTCGGCCGATTCCAAAGATTGGATAATTTCCAATAACTCAGCCTCTGAGCGAGCAGCATCCGATGTATATAGACCATTATTAGTATAAGGCGTCGAGGTGCCATCGTTCTTGAAACGAAGTGCGTCTGGTGCTCCAGCAATAAAAATGACATTGTCGGTGTATTCTTCAGCTTGATCGTCCCGCTTTCTGTTTGAGCCACGATGATATTTCTCTGATCCCTTGCGTTCATGATTTCTAATACGGTCGAGTACCAAGTTTTTATCTCTCCACTGGTCGTAAAGCATTTTGAATTCATGCTTTAGCATCTGTTCCTTCTTCTTCAATGCAGTGTTTTGAATAGAAAGGGCATGTGCCATCTTTAAACGCAGCTTTTCAAATGATTTCACATTCTCTTGATAGCAAGCATAATCTTCTATACTCTTGTATAGAGGCTTTGACCATGCTTCTTCATCCGACCAATCATCCTCGTCTTTGTTCTGCCAGCTTCCAATTATCTTTGAATTTTCTTTTGCAATCCTGCGGTTGTCCTGAAGAATTTGTTCGCACAAGAGCTCGTCTGATTCATCCGTTTCTCGAAGTTGGTTGATTAACAACTGTGGCCGCTTTCTCATAACAGGAGAGTCTGCCAGTTCCATTGGATGAGTTGTTGCATCATCATCCATGGCCTGAAGCGCTTGTTTTTTAGCTTCTTCGTGTTGTGCTTTTCTAGTTGCTTCATTTTCTTCATCTTCATCGTCCGCCATCTCTATATCTTCGTTATTCGCTTTATTTTCTTCTTCTTCCCGTTTAGTGGCAGCTTCCAGCATTTCTTCATATCTGCTTATTTCATTTTCTATATGATCGATGCGCTCAACGATCTGTTCTTGTGTCATTTCCAAATAAGCTGGTGAAGGAAGTCGGATAGTCATCTCTTCCTTTGTAGTCAAAGGTGTCTCTGACGATGCCTCTTGCTTGATTGGTTCAGAAGCAGGTTGGGGGTGTTCTTCTGTAGTGGATGAGCTCTTTTCTGGTATTGGTGTATGTTCTAAAGGTGGTTCTGGTTTGATGTCTACTACAGTTTCGGCTTTTTCAGGTATTGTCAAATCTTCTTCAGGTGCTTCATTAAATAAAAAAAAAAAAAAAAAAAAAAAAAAAAAAAAAAAAAAAAAAAAAAAAAAAAAAAAAAAAAAAAAAGTTGGTTATTTCTACCTTATTACCACTGATCAAAACTCACCTTGTGTCTTGACATCATCCTGTATTACTGATGTCTGTAACTTGGCCTCTTCCACTTCTTCTGCCTCTTGTTGTTGTTGTTGTTGTTGTAATGGCGGCGGTGGTTGCAGCTGTTGTTCTGCATGTTGGATTTGCGGCGCAAATTGCACTTGTTGTTCTAGTTGCTGTGATGGTTGTGGTTGTGATTGTAACTCTACACTAGATGGTGCTTGTGGATGCTGCATAGCTGGTTGGGGTCTGTTGGGGTCGTTCATTCGGTTATTAAAGGTACTATAAGGCTTTTCTCTTTCGCGCTCCCTATCTAAAGGTCTTCTGTCGTCAGGCTGAGGTCTCCAGCTGGGCCTTCCAGTACCGCCTCTGCCATTCATATTGCCACTACTTGGACGATAACGATCATAGTCTGAAGGCGGGGGTCTCCTGTAATAATCTCTATCATCTAACCTATCGCGCTCATAGTAGGGAATACCAGGCGAAGGCAGCAAGTCTCTATCGCCTCTGTACGAGTCGTTACCAAATGGAGGCATTCCATAACCGGAAGATTCATACCGCATATACCTGTGAAATTTATAAGTTGTCGTATTAGGAAATATATATATTTCTCGATATTACCTCCTATCATATCCACGACGTCGTTCGTCATCCCTGTATCTTCGTTCACGCCAATCCATGTATCTGTTGTAAGGTTCTGAAGACGTGGAAGGTATTGGCTTATCGTCTTTAGTATCTTTTAAAGTGCTGTTGCTGCCAGAGGGTAGCTTGTCTTTAGGTTCTACAAAATGTTGTTTAGATAAGCTGCATAAAGATTCATTAACATACCATCTCTTCTAAGTGAGCCTGGGGATGGTTTTGGATAAGAATGTGGAGGAGGTGGATAGTGCATGTCTTCACGGTAATAAGGTGCATATCTGTAATCCCTGCAGTATTCATGTGTGAGTAAAGAAGCGAATTAAAGAAAGCGACTAGAGAAAATACCTGTCCCTTCGAGGTGGTAAGTATCGATCATCTCTCAACATTCTTTCACGATCACGTTCTCTGTCCCTCAAGTCTCTATAATCGTCCAAAGCTGCTGACATGCTTCGATTTGATCTGTAATTATAATCATATCGATACCTTGAAGAATATCTTCCTTCATTATAAGGCGGTGGTGAGCGTGAACGAGAAGGTGAGCGAGAGTGTGTTCCATGGGATGATGTTGAGCCTGCAACGCTCATTTTTATTTTTATTTATTTGGAAAAAGAGAAAAAAAAAGGCCAAAAAAAAGTTAAAAAAGAAACAATCTCAGCTGACGTAGAAAATTACCAAATGCGGTGATTTAACTATGATGGTTTCACACACCGTTTTGGGCTGTAGCAAGAAATCGCACAGCAGTGCACGAAAATGAACTTTTTTGATCCTAACACAGGTCATGTATTATGATAACTTAGGTGTGCCCGTCTCATTTTGGATTTACTAAATACTCAATACATGAATACTCCCAAGTTGACCTTTACCAGCCAAACATATCCATTTGTATACGCGCGTCCACCTTAACCTTTTGTGGTAACGCCCACCTATCTCGATTCCCATATAACAACTTGATGAATGATAACATGAAATACTTTATTATTTCTTTTACAAGTCATCCATTTGGCGAGCCAATTCGTCCAACTCGTTCTTGGCACTATTATACTTTTCTGTCAATTCTTCATAGCCTTGTTCCTTATCTAACAATTCTTGTTCGAGCTTTTGAACCTTGCGCTCAGCTTCTTCAGCCCTCAAGTCAGCTTTATTGTAACTGAATACAGTTTTTTAATAAGCGACTTTATCTCGTATTTATTTACTTACTCTGTGGATGTAGTTTGTAAACTGTTTTCTGTCTTGTCCAGTTGCTCTTCCAAATTCTTTATACGGATTTGAAGAGAAAGAAGTTCATGGTCCTTTGAGGTATGTTCTTGCTCAAGTTGCTTAATCTTGGCTTCATATTCTTCACAAAGAGCATTAGCAGATTCAGCTTGAGAACGAAGATCAGCGAGTTTCTAAATTGTATGAGTATACATCACCATAGAAACCTCTTTCTTTCTCTCTCTTTTTAATTTTACTTACCTCCTTTAACTTATCCATTTGATATAACTTTAAAAAGAAGAAAAAGTAAAAAAGTGAAAAAAAAGGGAAACTTAAAATTGGGCTTTTAAAATTGGAAAACTAGCATGTGTGCACAAAAGTACAAAGTCATTTAGTCTTTCCAAAAGTAGTAACCGCTATTTAAACCACAACAGGATCTTCGTCTCCTCCTTTAAACCAAGACGCGTTTTTGTTGTAAAAAGTAACAAATTAAACATTAAATACTTTATTATGAAATCTGTCCAATGGTATTAATGTACACTCGTTTAACTTCCAAAAGGATGAATTTAAACGACGGGGTAAGATTAGATGTTTATCCAAAGGTTGATAAAATACAGGATGTTGATATGTTTCAAACGCTGAACAGGAATCATCCGGATACATATTGAGGTTATCTGTCATGACGTATTCTGTGCGTGTATAACTAACTTTGACATGAATCACATCCAGCATTTGTTGAGGTTTATGACAAGGCTGTTGTATCGCGACTGTTGTTATCTCGGATGTAGCGTCATTACCTTGCTCTTGGCCTTCATATCGACCAGAAAGATACCAAGACTTGATCAACGATAATTTCCATATATCATCTATCCAAGAAGAAGAGTGGCTAAAAGATGCGGATGGGTCATAGATCGAGGATACGTGCTTGGTTCTGTCATGGAACAGAGTATGAAGCCTTATTTTGGCCCAAGCGGTAAAGATGATCAAAGGCAGTACAGCTGTAGCAGCGGTCAAGACGCCCTTGAGGTAGAGAATGCCCACGACGGTCATTTGAAAGATCAACAGACCGTCTGAGGTATACCTTGCCATCCTTCGGTAATGTCGTGATCCGTCTGATTCATATTTGCGGAGATAGCAGTACAAATACTGGTGGCGGTAGACGACTAATGCAAATGCAAAGTAAAGTACGGCAAAAGTCAGGATAAGTGGTTGAATAACAGAATATGTCAGCGTGATCACAAGGACAAGGATATGAGCAGGATAATAATAATAATATGGAAATGACCATGGCGTGGTATAGCGTAATTTAAGGCGTGGTGTTTTTGATACAAAGGGTAAAACAAAAAAGAGATGTCCAAAAAGTTGTGACCCTAAAAGAACAAGCTCCATTGCATGCGTTGATGAATTAAACAAGATGTAGTTTAAGAAAAAGTTCGCGCCTTGAGGAAGTGCGTTTGCTAGGAGTTGAATAAGCATGGTGGGTTCATACACGACATCGAGTATGGTGCTTAGAAAGGTTGTACCAAGTAAAAAGACAATCAAGACATTGAAAATAGCAAAGTGATAGTGTCGGCCAAGAACAGTGTCTTCAAGCTCGGAATATGATATAAAGTCTTGTTGTTTTGATAACTCTATGAAAAATAACAAGTGTCAGAACAAAAGTGTTTATTAGATATAAAATGTCATATAATTACTTAACCTAGCAAGATAGACGGTAATATACTCATACAAAGAGTAACTAGCATTGTAGGCAAGATATTCTGGATAAATGCCCTTACTACAAATGAGGAAACAATGAATTGTTCGAGAAATGGGAAATGTTGTGTTAAAGAGCTGATGGAAGTAAGACTAAGTATGAAAGTAATAGGGAATAGCCAAAAGATGGTAAGTGACCTATAAGGAGAAAGATAAGCAATTGAAAACACAAGGTTTAAAGAGCCCTTACCAGACCGCAACAGATACTAGCCATTTTTTGCCACCACCTAAAAGTCGGCTCTTTCTTCCTTTTCGTAACAAGTGTTTCCATAGGATATCTCTTGGCTCTGGTGCCATTCTGACATGAAGTATTCCCGGCTTTGAGCTTGTCACTATCTGTGAAGTGATCTGAGCAGATTGATTACGTCTATTTAAAAGTATGTAAATAAGGACTTACTTTTTTGCATAAACAAACTTACTTGAAAGTAACAAATGCTGAAGCAGTAACATCATCAGAAATGTGTGTCCTTTGTTCAAGAATATCCTTATCCATGGCTTCCACTTCGGACAAGATATCTGTAATCGTTGCATATTCTGGATATTCCTGTAACTGAAGAATCCATTGATCCCAGTCATTTGATCCATCCGAATGGATGCGCTTACGAGCCATTTGTATTAACGTTAGCTCAAGCTCATCTATCAGTTTTTGCCTCTTTTTTAACAAAGTATCTAATGATCGTATCGTCTTGTGTGGAATCAACTCAACAGACTCGACCTGTCCTTGCTTCATAAAGTAATCTTCAAGCGTTTCTTTTGTTCGTAGATGAGGAGGTATTCGTGTGACTAGAACGGTCCTCTTGTGAAGCAATTGACGAGGCTGTTGGTGTAACAGATGAATGTGGTGTACATGATTTGCAAACAAGAGCCATAGCCAAGTCAGGGAAATAAAGTACGTAAAGAATACGTGTGTCCATACGACAGGATCGTGACTCTTGATGTTGGCAATAGATAGATAATATAATGTTGAATTGGATCTGAAATGGTCAGAATAAGCTTGCTGCTGAGATGCTGATCCAGTCCAATGAAGTCCTAAAAGGATAGGACAGACAATGAGCGATTGGAACACCAGAAAGTGAACTGCCATACGTAGAAACCGTATATGCATGATTGCATCCAATCCAACCCTTTGAAGCAGGTCTTGTTCTGATATTGAAAAAGTACAAGTTGCCCAGGAAAACAGGTAGTTGGGAAGTGCTGGAATAGAGTTCCTATTATATCCTTTATTAGTCTAATATGGTGTTGAATCATATCTTGTATTTACTTGAATAAATGGGATTTAGGAGCGAATAGACATTGCATAGATTCAAATCTCTTATAGACTTCAAAGGCTATGATGCATGATGCTGAAATAGCGCAGGATATTCCAAATGTGGTTGATAAACCCAAGAATGTTGGTACATAATAAGCTGTTTCGATAGTTGCCATAATGCCAAGTATATATAAAAAGAGAAAAGAAGAGAGAAAAAAGGGGGAAAGTCGCTGGATTTTTGGTTACTTTAGGGGGGAAAAAGGATGTTCAAGACGACGATGCGTTGAAAAAATAACCAAATAACCAAAATGAACCTTTTCTCTTTTATATACAAATATAAATGATACTTATTATTTTATTTTAAAAAAAAGTGAAAATATAATACAAGGGAACTATTTTTTTGAAGAGCGTTTTTGCTTTTCTGCGAGTAATCCAGGAGGCTCAGGAGTAATCGCGACAAGGTTACCTCGCTGATAAACATGGTTGACAACGGAAACATGATGAACATGGCAAGCACCAGGCTGGTCAGTAGTACAGATATCGATTTGCTTCACCCATTTGTCATTCAGGATAGTGTCTAATGAGTATCGACGGGATGGATCTACTTCCAATATACTTGTCATAACAGAACGAGATTCTTTTGGTAATAAATTGAGAAGTCTAAATTTCTGTTGGTTATGGTTAGTTGCGAATGATTTGAATGCAGGATCTGATAGACGAGGCAGGCGCCAAGGGAAGCGACGTATTGTCATGCAAACAAAAATGATACCGCATGACCAAATATCAGACAGTCTGGGGTCGTAAGCGGTGTGTGTATATTGTTCAGGAGCAATGTAAGGATCGGAGCCAAATACACCTAGATATATATATATATATAAAGTTAGAAAGACAATAGTCAAATATTCGTCTTTACCTTTAGTCAAAGTCATCGTTTTCTCAAAAGGGTATTTAAATACAGTAGAGCATCCAAAGTCAATGATTTTGAGTATTCCCATATGATCCAATACGAGGTTATCGAGCTTAATATCCCTATGAGCTATTCCCATCGAGTGTAAATAGAAAAGACCATTCAGTAACTGTTTCCAGCAACAGGCAATTTCCAAAGTAGACATCATTCCGCTCATAACGATATTGAACAAATCATTAGGGGCATACTCCATTATCTCATAGAATTGATCGTTTTGTTGAATCATATCCAAGGTCTGGATGATATTTGGATGATGTAAGGTTGACCCAATACAAAACTCTGCTGTTAACTTCTTGATGTACTCTTTCTCAGTTTCATGTGCATATTTCTTACGAAATTGCTTTACTGCATAAAATGTCTTATTTCTTTGGATCAGCCTTACAGTGCCACCAGCTCCTTTCCCGATAAATCGATCTATGAATGAGAGATATTTAGTATAAATAGCTCATAGTTCAAATGCAACAATAGAAACTCCTTAAACGCAAAAATGCCTCAAGATATACATATGCACACACATAGAAAAAAAGCACGTCAATAATAAGACTTACCCCATTTGCCATATCTGCCTTGAATATTTTGTTTAAATTGATTCGCAAACAGGTTGTCCTTGTACTGTTCCTCTTCAGCAATAAACATTTTAATGACATCTATCCATGCCAGATCTTTAGTGTTACATATTGAGTGATGAAAATGGGTTTGATGGTAATATTGGTTATAGTATGGCTTCTTGAATATAAACTGTGAGGGTAATTGATTACTATTGTCATCATTCTCTTGTCGTAAAGAAGTGGACGATGATCTACTTGAAGGCGGAGAGGGTAAAAAAGGAAAAGATTCACGACGGTTCTTCTTGACCTGATTTAATAATTTTGTTAATTCAATAATATCAACTGCCATTGGATTATTATCATTAGAGTGTAAGTGATGAGTTGTTGCATTTGCAGGTGTTACTGTTGCTGGTGATAGAGATGGACTAGGAGGAAGTGATCTCTCGGGAGTGAAAGGCAACATTGTATATAAAAGAAAGAGAGAGAGAGAGAAATATGAAAAAATAAAAAAAATCATGAGGGTTTTATAGCCTCATAGACATTTTACTTGTCTGGTGATGTTGCATATAAATAAAAAATGTTTCTCTTACACAAATGAGAGGATAAAGATGGACATATTAAAACTTTCTTTTCCCCTCTTCTCAAACTGTCTTTCCAGAAGCTCCTTTTTAATGTTTGAATTATTATTAGTCTCGGTTATTGCTTTATTTGGGATTCCTCTACTTTTTTTTTTGTTTTTTTTTTTTTTTTTGCTTCTTTGTTTATTCATGTTGACTCGTTTATTACAAAAGAATTATTCAACCTTGAACAATAACCGAGTGGTCTTGGCCATGTCCGGTGGGGTAGACTCAAGCGTAGCTGCAGCATTACTTAAACAACAGGGCTACGATGTTCAAGGGATCTACATGCGTAATTGGGATACCTCAGACGAAAGAGGTGTCTGTACAAGTAGAGAAGACTGGGAAGACGTGCAAAGAGTATGCGAAATATTAAAAATAGACTGTCAGCATGTCGATTTTGTAAAAGAGTATTGGAATGACGTCTTTGAGAAGACATTAGATGACTATGCGCACGGACTGACACCCAATCCTGACATTGCCTGTAACAGTTTCATCAAGTTTGGGGCCTTATTAGACAAGATACCAAAGGATGTATGGTTTGCAACGGGTCACTACTGTCGATCCACCCGAGACGGTAAATTACTACGAGGATTAGAACGTAACAAAGATCAGTCGTATTACCTGTCAACAGTGCAGGAAGAAGCTCTACGTCGTACATTGTTTCCATTAGGTGACATCAAGTCAAAACAACACGTCAAACAGCTGGCTTCCTCGCTCGGACTTGACTTTATTGCCAAAAAGAAGGAAAGTATGGGTATTTGTTTCGTCGGTCAACGTAAACGGTTTGCGCAGTTCCTGGAACAGTATATCGAACAATCCCCTGGACCCGTAGTTGATTTAAACGATCGAGTGATTGGTGAACATCAAGGGTTATATGCTTACACGATAGGACAGGCATCTCGTATCTGTCATGGCTCTCACAAGTGGTTTGTAGCAAAGAAAATAATGAGTGAAAACAAACTGGTGGTCGTACCAGGCACCGACCACCCAGCCCTATTTCACAAGGGTTGTAGTGCTCGCCAGTGGGTATGGATTCATCATCAACCACCAGCTTCTTTTCAAGATAATGGTCAAATAGAAATCGATGCACAGATAAGATACAGACAGCTTCCTCAAAGGGCCACTTTGTTCTTCCGAGATGGCCAGTACCATGTGCAATTTAAGGAACCTATTCGTGCCATCGCTGCCGGACAGCAGGTCGTTATCTGGGATAAGGATTGGTGTCTTGGAGGAGGAGTGATTGAACAAGTGTATTAACAAGAAAAAATACAGACCAACATTATGTAAATACCAATAATACCAACAATAGTAGAACAGCCATCATGGCAGCAAAAAGTAGTAATAATAATAATAATAGTAATAAAATATAAATCAACTGTGTGTATACCTTTTACATATAAAAAATGTCTATCAAGACTTGAGTGGATATTTCTTCTAATGGATGAGCTTTACTTTAACTAAGTCAAAGATTATGTGTTATGCTGGGGCTGATGAAAGGTTGCTTTTGTTATGTTGTGCGTTTGTATTTACTATTTCACACATGATTTATACTTTCAAAATGTTCCTCTGTTCTCTTTTTCTTCAGAAACTGATATGAAGCAAAGTTGTACTAAAGACAATCCAGTAAGGAAGCAAAAGATGATGGTTAAAAATAGCCAATGAGGCGTGGGGGAATGCTTAAGTAAATGAGCTTTGTAAAAAGCGCATACTGAACTGATGCATAATATTTTGCTGTACCGTAATGAGCGATATTGGCAAACAGTCTTTATTATGTCTGATGCCTTGATATTAATGATAAGAGATATGAATGTCTTACAAGTTGTACAAACAAGTACATATCTTGTTTTAGGATCCACTAAGAAGAAACATTGTTCAGATAATAGACTACGGTTATAAATCGGAAGTGTCTTTTTTCAAAAGAGTGTGTCTTTAATTTCTTTGGAAACTCAAATGAAGCCGAAGTAGACACTGTGCTTGAATTCATTATCATTTCCATGTGATATTTCTTATTTATCTGCGGGCCCCCTCTTTGTATCACTATTCATTAGGCTTTATCATACGATCGGCTCCCACACGAAAACAAATACACGTATTTCTTTCGTTTTTATACATAAAAAAATGTCTGCCATCGCCCTTCAGCCTACACCTGTGGTTTCAATCACCAAAATTCCTGAAAAGAAGCCTCTCTCTTACAAGAACCTTTTGCTGGGTGCAGGTAACTAGTTTATATTATACACTTTCCCTAAAAATAACCTGTTCAATATAGCTCTGAACATGTTTGAAACTTCTACTTTGGGGCAGCCTTTTGAAGTAATGAAGACACAAATGGCAGCCAATCGTGGACAGCCCATGTTAAAAGGTTTGCAAGCTATCTATAGCCGTGGTGGTATCCTCGGCTTTTACCAAGGGCTCATACCTTGGGCTTGGATCGAGGCCAGTACAAAAGGTGCTGTTCTCTTGTTTACTGCATCTGAATTGGAATATCGATCTCTTGTAGCTGGCGCTTCTCCATTTCTGGTAAGCTTTATTTTTAATCCAGGCGCAATATGTGTGTGTGTGTGTGTGTGGAATATAAAGGGACATGGTTTCACAATTGCTTTCGATAGGCCGGTATCATCGGTGGCATGGGCGGAGGTATTGCTCAAGCATACAGCACCATGGGCTTTTGTACCTTTATGAAGACAGTCGAAGTGACAAGACAAAAATCTGGTAGGTTTCAAATAAAAGCAAAAGTGCTTCTTTTTTTCTCACATGATCATGGCTTGCAGCTGGCACAGAGTCTACTTTTGCAATTGCTGGTAAAATATTCAAGAAGGAAGGTATCAGAGGAATGAATAAGGGCGTGAATGCGGTAGCCCTTAGACAATGTACCAACTGGGCATCCAGATTTGGTATTGCGCGTTTCGCTGAAGAAGCCATCGTTAAACTAAGACATGGCGAAAAGGGTGTAGCAGAAGGAACTGACAAAGCACTGGCATCTGTAGTAGCAGGTGCACTGTCTTGCTGGAATCAACCTCTAGAGGTTATTCGAGTAGAAATGCAAAGTCAATTGAAAGGCGAAGGACGTCCCGAAAAACCAAACCTTGTCAATATTTCAAAGTACATTTATGAAAAGAATGGATTGAGTGGATTTTACAGAGGCGTTGTTCCCCGTATCGGACTCGGTATTTGGCAAACATTAGTCATGGTTGCACTCGGTAAAATCAAATCTTGTTAATACATAATTTTGATCACTAACTCTTTGTATAGGTGACTACTGTCGTGCTCGTTTAAATACATAAACAAATACATATTTGAATAAACATATGTCTTCTTGAATATCTTTCACAAGTGCTTTAACACTGAGCATAGTGCTCTTAGTTTGCCCTCTTGTCATACTCAGTATGTACATATTCTAAATAAACTGTAATGCCTAGCGTAGTGGCTGCTGTTGAAGAATAATTGACAACTAATGTTTTATGTATAGTTTATTGCAAAGTATGACTACAACAACCATCCCATTCTCTATCACCAATTGGCATATGAGTCACATGAAACATTCAACAAAGGTTTGACAACATTTGTATGTTTTGATTGTTGATGAGCTATTTCGTGTACCAGCGCAGAAAGCGGTATCGCTTGAGTGAATAACTGGATTCTGTTGTCATCAATTGATGCACTGAGTTCTTGTTAATGGTTAGTCATTCGAATTTACCCTTTGAGCTTATCAACA
Source organism: Rhizopus sp. PT2906 (assembly GCA_025529335.1). Taxonomy (NCBI): domain Eukaryota; kingdom Fungi; phylum Mucoromycota; class Mucoromycetes; order Mucorales; family Rhizopodaceae; genus Rhizopus; species Rhizopus sp. PT2906. The sequence goes on along the minus strand of JAMYHX010000002.1, from coordinate 263,323 downwards.
GTTTGATTAATACGACCCGTAGGACGGTTACTAATAAATAGTCCAAAAGTGTTTAATGCTCTTCACCAAAAGGACCGCTGTTTACCAAGGTTTTTTAGACGTGTCTTTGTCACCTGTGGCATCACAATCACTAGCAAAGGAAAGTCGCATACGCTACTGTTCTTAGAATTCCTTGTTCCATCTTTAAATTATTCCCAATTCAAATCTTCTTCAGTACAAAGTCCGTTGAATGTCTGTCTTCAACATATGGTTCATGGATATCATGAAACACAAAGAAAAGCAAAAAAGGACGTGATATTACAAAACATTGGGGTATCACGATTATAGAGAAGGGCCACATAAATTGGGATTGGGAATATGGTTTCCACAAATAAAATGAGATATGATTTATAGAAAACAGTTCAATTTATTGGGGACAAACTGTATGGCTATTTTTACCCAACTTGTCATTTTGCAAGGTGAAAAAAAGGGGAAAGCCGAAACTTGTGGCACATGTTATTGCCTTTTATGAAAGAATTTATGCACGTCAAATGATATAAATAAATTTTTTATATATATATATATATACGAGATATGAAGCTGTAGTGATCTTTACTACCGGTACTCTTGTTACCATTACGTGGTTATTATTGCAACTGGGATGACGACAATGACTGTTGCCATGACTACTGTTGCAGTAAATCATTGATCTCCTAAGTTTTTTTTTTCTTTCTTTCTTTGTGTAGTTTTGACAGTTCTCCTTAAAGTACTCTTTTTTTATTGTTCTTTATATGGATAATCGACATCTTCATGAACCAATCAGTATACAGGTTACACATTAAACGAAAATAAATAAATATCCCATTCTTTATTTCCATTCTCCATTTCATCTACTCTTTTCTCTCCTTTTTCTTTCTCTTTCTTCTTTATATTATCTTTCTATTATACCATGCAACAGTTGGATAGTGTAAACTTGGATTTAATAGATATTCATGCACCTGCAAAGACGTATTATACCACAGGAAATAACGCTGGCAATGCTATCAACAGGCTCCGTACATTTTCGGTAACAAAAAATTTTTATCTTGTTTAAACAAAGTGTCACAATATGTATAAAAAATAGGGTCATCAGTCAGTGTCAAAATTTAGTGAAACTAATGCACAAAGAAAGAGAAGAGCTTCGCATGGTAATAATAGTAAAAAAAAAAAAGGATATAAAACCATCAGATATTAACCTCGTGTGTCAGATGCTAAAAATAAAGCTCGAAAATTTTTATTGGATGTTAAAGAGACACAGCGTATCTTGGTTGAGCAGGAAGATACAGATGGCGATTTTCAAATTACTGTCAATGATTTAGGTCCAAAGTCGCTTGCTGTAGGTAGCGCAGATTCTGGTGGATATCGTAAAATTGAGATTAGAGGCACCTATATGCTATCCAATCTATTGCAAGAATTAGCCCTAGCAGAGGATTGTGGTCGTAAATATATTGTATTGGATGAAGCAAGACTAAGCGAAAATCCAGTAGACAGACTATCACGTATGATTCGTTACAATTTTTGGGATGGTCTAACGCGTCATATGGATGCCGAGGGTCTAGAAAAAATATGTATGGACCCAAAGAATAGATCGGCTAATCATAATCCTCGAATTTACGTTCCCTTTGATGAAGACCAAGTATTTGATTATTATCAGCATGTGGCACAGACCAAGCCTCATCTTGGCCTTGAAGTTGAAAGATTACCAAAAGATATTACTCCAGAATATGTTCAAAGCATCAACGATAGACCTGGCATTCTTGCGCTGGCACTCAAAACATCAACAGACGAAGAAGGAAATACTGTTTTCCGAGGAGTTCCGTTTGTGGTACCTGGTGGCCGCTTCAATGAAATGTATGGATGGGATTCATACTTTGAGGCACTCGGTCTCTTGGTTGACGAACGTATTGATCTAGCACAAGGCATGGTTGATAACTTTACTTACGAAATCAAGCATTATGGAAAAATTCTCAACGCCAACCGATCATACTATCTATCTCGTTCACAGCCTCCCTTTTTGACAGATATGGCAAAACAAGTCTACATGAGGCTGCCAAAGACTGAGGAAAACAAGAAATGGTTGCGCTCTGCGCTTCAAGCAGCCATAAAGGAATACGATACAGTGTGGATGGCTGAGCCGCGCTTGGACCCCAAAACTCAGTTATCTCGTTTTAGGCCAGATGGTAAAGGCATCCCTCCTGAGACCGAGGCATCTCATTTCGACCATGTCATTTTGCCTTATGCCAAAAAAACTGGATTAAGCATAGTCGAGTACATGAGACAGTATAACGAGGGCGTCATACAGGAGCCTGAATTGGATGAATACTTCTTACATGACCGTGCTGTCCGTGAAAGCGGCCATGATACAACTTACCGCTATGAGGGTAGATGTGCAAACCTTGCTACGATTGATTTAAATGCTCTGCTTTACAAGTACGAAACTGATATAGCCGATATGATTGAACAAGATCTCGGTGGCTATCTTGTTGACTATCAGGGCTCTCCACAGGACCCTCAGGTATGGAGACAGCGGGCTGAACAAAGAAAGACACGAATCAATAAGTACCTATGGAACGAAGAGGCTGGTATGTATTTCGATTATGATACAATCGCGGAAGAGCAGAGTAACTATGAAAGTGTTACGACTTTTTGGGCCATGTGGGCAAAATGTGCAAGTCAAGAACAAGCGGAAAAGATGGTGCGTATGGCATTACCTAAATTTGAGGTTACAGGCGGACTCGTGTCAGGTACGGCAGAATCTAGAGGCGAAATCAGCTTAGATAGACCAAATCGACAGTGGGATTTCCCCTTTGGTTGGGCTCCACACCAAATCCTTGCATGGCGTGCTTTTGAAAATTATAACATGCAGCCTATTGCTCTTAGATTAGCTTATCGCTGGCTATACATGTAAGGAATATAGATTTCTTAATCACGTTAAACTCATCGTTATATAGAATTACAAAATCTTTTGTTGACTTTAACGGAGTTGTGCCCGAAAAGTACGATGTTGTAAGCTTAACACACAAGGTTCAAGTAGAATATGGTAATGTTGGTGTGGATTTCAAGTATGTGCCACGAGAAGGATTTGGCTGGATGAACGCTTCTTATCAAATCGGCTTGAGCATGCTCACAAAACAAATGCGCCGTGCTTTAGGGACATGTACACCTCCCGCTGTTCTATTTGAGAAATATCATGAACGATCTATGGAAGACACAGCCAAAGCGATTACACAAAACGGTCAAACAACTACTGCTATCACAGTTATTGATCCTGATACGATCATTACCACAAACAAAATGAAGCCCTTGGAGATTATCGATACCACACTATTTTTATCACCCGAGGAAAGTAATAATGATGAAGATACATTTTACGATGCTCTAAGCACCTCATATAATGAAGAACAAGATTAAAGTACACACACAGAAAGAAAGAGAGAGATCTTTATTTGTAGATTTGCTTTATAAGGAAAGCCGCAACATCCAAGTCTTGCCAGTACTGCATATGTGCACTGAATGCGCTTAAATACGGATTCTCTAATAAACCTTCTTGTAAACAATAATCTACTCTACCAGTTACGTTTAGCATTTTCAGTTTCTTTGCTCCAGCTGAATAATTCACTGTTGGTAAAGGTACTGGTGGTGATTTACGTGGGCTTCCTTTCATATTGCTTGATTTTTGGAAATTGCTGGATGATGTCTTAAATGCATGAGCTGGGTCACTATTGGACCGTGTTCTATTTACATTGAATTTATAAACTTCGTCTGTACTTTCTTCCTCTTTCTGAATAACGTCTGGTTTAGGATGTGTATCTTCATATATTTGTTGCCTCGTTAATCCCAGTCCACGCATAAATAAGTTGGTAGTTAGTCCGATCTTGATCGACTCATACATTGCTCCTGCACGGTTAGCTATTCCACTGCCCACATTAAAGCTAGCTTCAATCACGCTTTTCAGTCCTCCTTTCATGTACGGTATAGGCTCTGGTTTTAATTTGGTTGTATAATGACGAGCAATCAGTGGTTCCAAGCGATAGGCTACAGGATCAGACTAACATAACAATGAATACTTTTTTCAAGAGCAATAATATGCTATTATACCTTGTGGAATATGTTGTATAGATTTTCCACAGCTGGATAACAAAAGTTAATGGATGAAGCTGAAGGCGCTTTTATGTCAGACAATGCCTGGTGCATGCTTGCTGGGTCCAGTGATTTTCTCGACGCAATTTTGAATCCTCTTAATAAAAGAATGACACCTAAAGGTGAACCAGCTGCAAAGAAATTGTCAACTGGGAATAAAAGCGGTGGCAACTTGCTTTTCTCGCTCGTCGAAGGTCGAGGTTCCTCTACAATTTCGGTGGGTACTGCAGGTGGCTGTAAACTCAGCATATCAAATGCTAGTAGAGACTAATATATATGTATATTAGCAAACAAACGATCTTCAATTAAAAGATACTTACGCCCAAGGAATGACCGAAAATAGAGACCTTTCCTTTGTCTTGAAATTCAGGGTTGCGTTGAATGAATAAGCGATAGACTCTATTAATTTCTCTAGTAATGATCTGTGTCATTTGTTCTCTATATCTCGGTGTCATATACAGTGGTACATCCAAAAGTACATCAGAGACTACCGTTCGTATATTTGGCACTCCCTCAAGCGTTAGTTCATCCAGTGTAGGGCAGCCATCCTCCACACCCACAGTACCCAAATCAGCTTCACATCCCTCTTCATCGTCTGCTGCCATTCCAAACTTGACGTCCTGTCTCCACATGATTGGTAGTACCTGAATGCCATTAGGTCGTTGAGGTGTATCTGTAGTTGCTATCACAGCAGGATAGGCCAGCTTTAAAGTCTTTCTCATCATATTGACATCATGTACAAATGTTTGCCCTGTCCTTTCTGACATCTTTTGTCCTACTCCATGAATGACAAACATCAAATGGTCAATATTTCGCACTTCCCCTTCGCTATCTTCATTTGCATAATCTTCGGCTTCCTGTAATTCCTGCTGCTCTTCCTCATTATCCGACTCTTTATTATCTTCAGTCATCTGCTTAGCCGTACTTTTCGATTTTTTCGTTATTTCTTCTACTTCAGGATATCCTCGAATCAAACGCGTGCCACCCAAATTTTGCTTGTTGGTAAGCCGTGTGATGATACTCTTGGCAAATTTACTACTCGTACTGTTCCTGTTTGATGTATAAGTTCATTTTTGTATTAATGTGATCTTTTTATATACAAGTTGCTTACGAGAATAGCCAGGCTTGATTTTTTCCTGTGTAGACAATATGTTGTCCAAGATAAGGACCTAATAAGTTCCATTTTTTGTCTACAATTTCATCTAGTTTTTTTTCTTCTGTTGACTCATCCTCTGTTCCTGAAGCAGTCTTTGTGTTGTATGGTTTGTGTTTGCTAGCATATATATATAATGGTTAGTGAGGTAATATTTCAAAAAAAAAAAGACTATCCTACTAATAGCCTAGTTCAATTTGTTCTGCCAGATTTTCTTCACAGGGAACCCAACCGTCTGCTTGCATAAACCATGTTGCTCTTCTTACTTCGTAGGTTGGACCTTCCCAATAGACTGGACTGATAGTACGTTGTGAGACGTCCACTTCAAATAGGTGATCTTCATTGACAGGAACTTTAGCTCTAACATCGTTATTCTTTTTTATATTCAAATAATTAATCCTTTGTCATGTTGTAAATAAGGATTGCATTTACCTGATATGCTTTTTCCAAAGCAGCAGAGTCACGTTGCGAAAAAGGTACCCATTTCGTAGAAACCTTGGGTGTTGACGGGCTTTTGGGTATAGTTGACTTATTCAAATTGGAAGAGCTCTTTGCCTTTCTGATAGATATTGGGTCGATAAGAGGGTTATCAATAGCGTGAAACCTAAGTTAACACTGTCTTATTTACAACTGTTTTTATATTAAATGTATATCTTTACCAGCGTGGTATTAAAGGTGGTACATCAAGATCAGGGATTAAACTTAAAGGTCGAGGGTTACGTCTAATGGGTGAAGCACTTCTTTGTAATGGTGCGTTAGGTTCCAACATGAGCAAAAACAAAAAAGGACCCTTTTTTTTCCAAATAGTTCGTTGACTTGGAAATTTCTACTCAGATTTTGACACTTGTTTTATGGCTTCAAACAAATTGGCGAAATAGTGCAGTTATTTATTTTCTTCCATAAGAGCGATGTAAGAAACATGTGCCGCATGTACAAGAGTATTCATAAATGTATATTTATTTTTCTAAGAGCTCTTTAACCAATGAATTCAATCTATAAAAGATATGCCAAACAAAAGGATATCTCTTGGGCAGAATACAAGAGCTGCTTATTGTTCAAAGTCCGGCATAACTGCATTTTTTTTTTTCTTTTCTTAAACTTGGCAAGATGGGTAAATGGACAGATAAATTATACATCACACACTCAGAATGGAGTGGAGAAGTTGGTCAGCATTCAGCTTCTACGGGTATAACTGGGCACAAGTCCTCTGGAGGATTCAAGCGCTTGCCTTTTTATTGTTGTTCACTTTCCCTTCAACCATTTGAACATCCTGTGTGTACACCTGAAGGAATTGTATTTGATCTAGTTAATATTATTCCTTATATCAAAAAATATGGCACAAACCCAGTGACTGGAGAAAAGTTGGAAGCAAAGAATCTGATCAAGCTCAACTTTTTCAAGAATGACAAGGATGAATATTATTGTCCTGTTACATATAAAGTATTTTCAGATCACACAGCGATCGCAGCTATCAAGACAAGTGGTAATGTTTTTGCATATGATACCATTGAAAAACTGAACGTCAAAGCAAAACATTGGAAGGATTTATTGACTGATGAACCATTTACGAGAAAGGATATCATCATGATTCAGGTAATGCAAATACTTTTTATTCTATCTACACACTAACCCTATGAATGAAGGATCCTCACAACCTAGAAAACAAGGACATGTCGAAATTTGACTATCTTAATAAGAACAAGCGTGTGGTCAATGCAGGTACTATTGATTTGTAGCTCGCTCTTAGTTTATTAACATTTATTTTAGCTGAAGAGCTTGAGAAACGAAAGCCTATCAACAATATAAACGTTGCTGGAATGGGAAATACAAAAAAAGTATTTGAAGAGTTACAAAAAAAGAATAATACCGAAACGAGTGAAACAGCGGTTGAAAAGAAGAAGACGGCACCAACCTCATTCCACCAAAAGAAAGCTACCTTACCTTACAACGCTGCACATTATACAACAGGTGAAGCTGCCGAATCATTTACTTCTACTGCTTTGAATACATACACTGCTAGTACAAGAGCACTCATTGATGAAGAAGAGTTTATGTACAAAAAGATCAAAAAGAAGTCCTATGCACGCATTATTACCAATTATGGTAACATCAATGTCGAACTACACAGTGATAAGGTAAAAAGTAGAAGAAGAAAAAAAAAAGGCATTCTATTGCTATGGAAACTGATTATGCAGAACTTAGGTTCCCCGAACCTGTCATAATTTCGTGCAACTTGCAAAAACTGGATACTATAATAATGTCATTTTCCATAGAAACATAAAAAATTTCATGGTAATTGCCGTATATTTTGTATGATGGTGACGACTAATTCTATGTTAGATTCAAGGAGGCGATCCTACAGGAACCGGTAAAGGAGGAGAAAGTATCTGGAAAAGATCTTTTCCCGACGAGATCAAGACTACACTCACTCATAATGCCCGTGGCGTGTTGAGTATGGCCAATAAGGGCAAGGATACCAATGGATCACAATTGTAAGTTATTTAAATACATTAAAGCTGTGACTAAAACAATATGGCCAGTTTTATTACCTATGCTGCTGCTCCTCATTTGGATGGACAACATACAGTATTTGGTAAAGTGGTAGGAGGACTAGATGTACTTGCTAAACTGGAAGCAGTACCTGTGGATGAAAAAGACAGACCTGAAAGAGAGATCAAGATAAAGGAAATTCAAGTGTTTGTGGATCCATTTGAAGAATATCAACGAAGACTGAAAAACAAATTGGCTCATGAAGCTAATGCAGAAGCAGAGAATGAGGAAATGCAAAAAAGGCGCGAGAAAGAAGAAAAGATGGGTTGGTTTGGACCGAGTGTGTCAAAGAAAGCAGAAGGTGGAGTTGGTAAATACTTGCAGCAGAGCTTAGCGAAAAGAAATAACAGCGAAATGAGTAAAGAAGAGCAAGAAACGGCACAAAAGAAGTTAAAGACAGGAAACACATATGGAAATTTTGATAATTTTTAATAATAAAGAATAAGGAAAAATAGATTAAGAGTGAAGAGGGTATTTTAAGTAACGGTCATCATAAGATGCAGATAACGATATTTTACTGGCAGACTCACTGTCTTTTGATGGCACTTGTATAGCCTTTTTAAGACAGCTATTACCGCTTGTTTCAGAACAATCTGAAGGATGATCTAGCTCATTCTTATGTCTAGTCGGTAAAGATGCTGATGATTGCAAAGGTTTCTTCAATTCACTGTAGTTTTGGCGTAAATGCTGTTTCTGCTTCTGTCTTCGTTTCTTTTGTTTAGATGTAGATGAATTACCAGAAGAGGATGATGACATCCCCTGCTCTTCCTGTTGCTCTTCCTCTTCATGCTGCTGTTGCTGCTGCTGTTGATAAATAAATGGTGTGGCTGATTTGATCACGGGCTGCTGCATTTCGTTTACTGTTTTCTCTAAATTTTGCAACTTTATTTTTTCATATCGTATACTTAGATTCACATAATCTTTTATGGCCTTTTTCAAATCTTTGATCTTTTGGTTCTCAAATAATTTGATTTCCTGTTTAACCTTTGCTTGTACTTTGTCAAACTTCTTTTTCTTTTCTTCCAACAACTGAGAAGCCTTTACATGATTTTAGATAAACTCTTTGTGATTCTATCCTTTACCTCTATTTCTTCAGCAATCACTTGCTTCACCTCTGGGTGATTTAAGCCTAGTCGTAGCTTTGATTTATCTGCACGATCTCTCTTCTTATTTCTGATCTTTAAATGTTCAACATAGTCCATCAAACTTACGGTTCTCGTATTAAAAACGACCTACGCTATTACTAAAAAGAAGTGATAGAGTATAAACTTTACCTTTAACGGATCCAATGAGTTTTTATATTCAATCATCACATCACCAAACTTCATGTTTTCTTCTTTTCCCTGTCTTGTGAATATGAATCCTAGCTCATCCATCAACAAACCAAATATCTGCATTCTTTTATCAAGGTTCCTTTGCAAATCTCTCGCTTCAGGCTTGGCACCAGGCCCTAGTCTGTATTTACTCTGTGTTGTCTCAATTATTAAATCACCCATCTGGATTAATGCGTCGCCTAAACATTCCCTCACTTGAATAAGCTGATTTAAGGACTCTGCTATTGATCCAAAATAGGTTTCCTGTAATAGAATATATATTTGATGCTTATGAAACGTATCTTGATCATTCTATTGATCAGTCAGCTTATGTTGTTTGTTCTATCGTTACTTACTCCTTCGATAAGTTCGGATGCCTTGTACGATTTAAATCCTTTGTCTGTGTTTGGTTTTTTGTTAAACCTTAGGAAAGAAAGTACACCAGTCGTGAGTGGTCCAACTTCTGTTGGTGTCTACTAAAGGTCAGTTTTGATATATAACTATATAATTCTATACACACCATATCGCTTGATAGGAAATGAACAAAGTCCTGTTGATTCACAAGTTCCGCTCGAGATGTAAGTTTCTTAAAGAATCTTTCGACCTGTAATCTTTTTCGCTCAACATAATCTTGGTCATCAATTTGCGATGTAAGTGGTTTCTCAGGCAATGGTGGAAGCACGATGGTTAGAAATGCCTTTGACAATCTATTATAGATCCAACTTATTTGGGGGAAAGTACGAAACACGACAGTTTCTCCCTTTATGTTGCTTTTTGTTTAGCATAAAATGTAAGTAATAATTGTTACTATTTTACTTCACTATCTGTGTAGACCAGCTTAAACTGTATTGTGTCTGGTGTAGCGGCTGCTTCAGGCACAGTTAGGTTCATTCGAATGAACAAAGCTTTTTGTGTGAAAAACACAAACAATCGGTCTTTCAAAACCTGTCCCTTTTGCAAAAGTTGCAGCATAAACTGCGGTCATATATGTGATTAGATAAACAGTTAAAGCTTGATTTATTATAGCTTTTTCCATATTTTCCATTTCTTCCTATTTTCTGCCTTTTCTTCAGTCTTTGTCCCTGAACTGGTCTTTTTTGGTTCCTAAAGAGTTTGTTAGCAAAGTGTAAAGCCAAGAGAAATGTGTACCTTTTTAGACTCTTTTCTAAACACACGAGTGAACACGCTCTTCTTTTTCTTTTCTATAGAATTCGAGCCACGTAGTGAGGTTATCGTATAGCTTTGTGACTCACTAGGAGTCGCTTGATTTTGAGGCTTTGGCGTTGCTAATAAAAGTGTTGGCGTAGAGGATGCTTTACCTTGGGCTGTTTTCGCCTCAGCCCTAACTTCTTTCTCCTGATTCCCTCTCAATTCAATTGTTTCCTCTCCTAAAGTATCACAAGAAGCCTTGCACATGTATTCTTGATCATCTCCACCTAGTGGCAAAAACGTGCATTGATTGTCGGAACTACCACTAATGGTATCCACTAGAGCGTCGTCATTGGCTGATATACGGCTGCTTTCTGATTTCCAGGCTTCTGGCTCGGCAGTTAATTCAAGTGGGTTGATAATCTGACATCCAAATGTATTGCCATCGATTGCCACTTCATTCTGATCATGAGCAGATGTACTTTTGTTGAATGAAATGTCCAAGCTATCCATGATACCATCGTCATTACTCTGTTTGTTTGTACCGTTTAAACCCTGTGTTTCAGCCATGGTGATACACTCCAGAAGGACTGTACTCTTGTCGAGACGGTCGTGCTGATCTTGAAAATCTCTCACGGCATGTCTATCCTCTATAAAGGAATCAGTGAGCTCATGAAGTGACATTGTCTTCAAGCCTTCAAGCTCTGTGCTTTCAACCACAATGATGCCGCTGTTTTCTTTGTCGATCAAGGGATATCCAGTGCCCGCTGACGCTAATTCCATACCAGACAATTTATCTGCAAGAGGGTAATCCTTCAAGTCTTCATCACTGCTTTCTTCAGGACTGACCAATGCAGTCTCAAGTTCATTGCTGCTTAAAGAACCAACACTGTCTTGATCGGTATCGTGGTAGGAAGGGGCAAGATGTATGTATTCTATAGTAAATGTATCCGTAGATTGCATATTTTCGCGTTTTTTGTATGCTAATTGAATAGGATGAGATGCTTTTGGATACTTTTTGGAGTTGAACCGATTTGAATTCATTCCGTTCAATGCTTGCTTCTTTTCCTCCTTTTTCAACTTTTTTAATTCGGCTCTTTGAATCGCTCTGCGTTCGCTTCTGTTGGATAACATTTTAGTATAAAAAGGGACAGCGTGAACAAAAAAAGAAAAAAAGAAAGTAAAGACGGGGTTACGACGGATTAAGTATTTATACATTTGACATTTAAAACAAAATTAAGTAACAAGGAATTTCCTAATTAAGCAGTGTGCTCGGGTCAGGGAGAGTGTTCATTTTCTTCTTAACGATCGCGTTCTACATTTAACTTTATTCACAAGCAAGTTTAGCGTCAAACGATGTTAGAGCAATTGAAAAGGCCTGAAGTAAGCACATAGGATATTTGTAATCCATAGTAAAAGAGTCTCTTTCGACTCGACCAAACTGCATAACAATGTAATCCACTATTAAATATATATATCGTTTTAGTATTGTCTATTGAACAAATAAAGTATCTTACAGTCGTTGTCATGGACAATTTGAAAGTTCTTAACCGATGCTTGTGTTACTCTTCCGTTGAAGTTGAGTACAAACGATTGAGTCTCTAAATTGAAACGTCAGCACACTGACAGTGAAAACACTATGTATCATTTTTACCTTCGTTCCACTGTGGACTTTTATTGTGCAATATTAACAAGTCTCGCGCACCACCTTCCTTATACTTGCTTAGTAACATCTCAGATTCCTTTGTAGGTCTAAATTCAGGTCGCTTTCCATCTCTTGTCAACGTATGCATTAGTATAGTCATTTTTCTGGGCCCTTTAAAGCCAAGAATGTTGGGATCCTACAAATAAATTAATCGACTAATAAAAAGGATCTTCAAAGAATTTACATAAAGAACTGCCCCTAATTCCTCACGTATAGGTAGATCTTTCTTCTTTCCAGCCATCTCTCGTTTTAAAGGATTTTTACCATGAGAGTAGATAACAAAGGTTGTGCCCAGAAAATTTGATCTAACTACTACTTTAGAACATGTCTCTGTATTCATACACACACATGTCCCTACCTGACTTTGCCCAGCTCTACATTTTCTTCGGCTACCTGACTATTTTCTTGATAGACACCCGTGATCGTATAGTAGCTCGTGTTGCTCTTTCTCTTTTTTCTGGCCGTCATTACGTGTTGCATTTCTCCAGTTAAAAGATGCTCGATGAATAAGTGATACTGAGGGTATAGCTTATCCAGTCCATCCCTACAGCGTTGAATTCGACATGTTACACGGGTATTTAATGCAGCAGGTCTAATAAACAGAATGGGCATTTTGATATCAAAACAACAGGCTCTTTTATTACCTGAATGCTAAATCCAGAAGTTCTCTTTCAGAAGATAAGGCTCTTGGCAATATAAAATCTATAGGAGGAAGAGGCCTTGTTACTCTTACAGTTGTTTCTGTCGTAGCTGGTACAACAGGAGTCTCATTAAGCTCATCAGTGTCATCTACTGTTTCAACTGTAGTTGAGGTCTCAAATGTATTCGCGGAAAGTTGTGGGTATAAGATTTGTTGAAGGTCTTGGTGAGTCATTTGTGTAGAAAAGAAAAAGGGAAAAAAAGAGGATATCAGCTGAGATAGAAACGAAGTCTTGAAATAACAAAGAAAAATCGCCTTTTTGATTTTACAATTATCAAGGTCGACAGCGAAATGGTCAATAGATAATAAGAACAGTTTATCAAAATGTAGGTTTGTAGTCATTGCAAGTAAAATCAAATACACTCAAAAATATTACGAATGGAAAGTACTTAATATTATTTGTCATAATACCGCGGGATAGGGACATCAATGCTATTAAAATCATCGACATTTCCCCTTCTATTCAGAGAGGAGAAGGAAAGGCGTTCAGTGTTTAACAAAGAAATCTTACGGAGAAGGCAGTTTTTCAGTGAGAAGATTTGGGGAGTATGTAGCTGTAAAGTATTTGATTATTGTATATGTAGATCTGCCTTTTTTTTTGGTATTAACAATGATGTGAGATTGAATATTGTGAATAGATGTAGGATATATGACATCTTTTTTTTCTTTGATGATAGATTCACGTATTTATAAAAGTCTCAATATCTCATTGTATATTCTACTTTTATCCACAAAGAAAAAAAAAAAGAAATTGTGTATCCAATGTTGATCTTTGGGCGTCTTTATTGGTAAAAATTATATGCGGTATTTTAAAATAAGGTTTGCCTTTTGCCATGGCAACAGATGTGCTTTATGCATGCTTCCACAGTTTCTTTTAAAGAACTGTAATTGTTCATTTTCTATTCTTTATACATTTCATATATTCTCTCAAATTGTCAAATCAAAGAGAAAATAAGGATAGAAAGACTGAAAACAGATTGACTTGTTAACAGAAGCAAATGTGAAAGCGAGAAGGTCGAGATAGAGTGATTTAGAAGACTTTAGAATGTGATTAAGAGCATCGTTTGAATTGTCTAATATTATCTGTGCTGCCTGAAGTGATTTGAAATGTAACATTAGATTACCAAGACAAGTAAATTAAAATCAATTTCGCTGCTTTACCAAGAAGCCATGTGCAACATTATAAATTCTGCTTTTCTTAAATAACTTTCAATTGATATATCGTTGTGTGTATTTCTCATCTCTTCTTCTTCTTTATTTAAATCGTATTTATATACTTACATTCCTTTTTTTATTTGACATCTGATAACTGTATCATAAACATATCTCCCCCTGAATTTTATTCTCTGATACAGACACGCACTTTAGTAATCTCCTTTATATATTTAACATATATAAAAAAAACTCCTCTCAAAAAGAATAACGGCTCACGATAATACCATCCTTTCTTCTTTTTTTTTTTTTATCTTACTCCTATTTTTTTTTATCTATATTCTTTTTCTATAAAAGAAAAAGTCTTTATGATTCATGACACCAACAGTCAACAACAACAACAATAATAACACAACAGCTGTCCAAGTTGGTGAGTCTATTTTTAACTTACACACACACACATACTTAACCTTATTTCATAGCATTACGAATACGACCCTTAACTCAACAAGACAGAGCACAACCACGTTTCTCTAATTCTACTGATTCCGATGTGTTAAAAGCATATGAAAATTCAGTAGTCATTGTTCCTCACCAGAAATCTTTCCAGTTTGATCATGTTTTTGATGCTTCAAGTACTCAGGAACAAGTATTTAATACAGTTGCATCCAATTTTGTTGATAGATTCATTGATGGTAAATCCCATTTCCTTTAATCTTTTATCCATCTAAATCTTTCCTTTTTTTAGGTTACAACGTTACCATTTTGGCCTATGTGAGTTTAATAAGAACAAACAAATAAACATAAACATTAAATAAACATTGATAGGGCCAAACATCATCCGGTAAAACTTATACCATGGGCACAGCCATTGATAACCAGTCACCTGCGAATCCAGAACAAGAAGGTACTTTAAACATAAAGATTTAAAGCACCTTATTCAATACTATATATAGGCATCATTCCCCGCGCTATGTCAGCCTTGTTCCAGAGATTGCATGATATCCAAAAAGACACACCATCCAATACCATTACCACAAAACGCTCTTTTCCATCCACTACTGCATCCACCCTTCAACATCCTTCAGGTTTAAGAGCACCTAAAAGATCATTTTCGACCAATGTAAAATTAAGACCAGTATCCATGATGACGCCTCCTTCTCGACGTGGGTCGAATGCAAGTTTACTCTCTAATGATAAATCAACTCGATACACAGTTCTTGTCTCATTTATTGAAATATACAACGAAGAACTTATTGATCTTCTCAATCCATCTGCACCTCATGAACGTTCACCTGTTACCATAAGAGAGGACACTAAGGGACACATCATTTGGACAGGCTTGAGAGAAGTACCTGTTTCAAATACAGAAGATGTGCTAAAGTAAAGAAATAGCCATTCTTCTAAAGTATGATAAAACTAATCAAAATGAATAGATATTTACAAATGGGCGCTGAAAATCGAGTAACTGGCTCGACAGACATGAATGCCAAATCATCAAGATCTCACGCTATTTTTTCAGTTACACTAAAACAAGAAAAATGGGTTCCCAATATCAAAAAGGAGCCCTCATTATCTACCGTACGATCCACTCCAGGACTTACTCATCGACACAGCACTTTGAATGTCAAGGCGCTCGTAGGTCAAATGGAGAAACAGTCCAAGCAAGAAGAGTCCGAGGAACAGGGTGAATGGATGGTAGTTAATTCCAAGTTCCACTTTGTTGATCTTGCTGGCTCTGAGCGACTCAAGCGAACAGCCGCTGAAGGTGATCGTCGTAAGGAAGGCATCAATATTAATGCTGGCTTGCTGGCACTTGGTAATGTCATTTCTGCTTTATCTGACCCTTCTAAAAAGCCAACTTATATTCCTTACCGTGACTCAAAGCTTACTCGTCTCTTGCAAGACTCCCTTGGTGGAAACTCGACAACATTAATGATTGCATGTGTCAGTCCAGCCGAAATCAACTTGACCGAGACAATCAATACAATCAAGTACGCTTATCGTGCCCGTAGCATCAAGAATAAGGTTGAACGTAACGAGACAGAAGAGTGGATGACCAACGATAATGTAGACCATCTTCGACATATTATCTCTAAACTAAAAGCTGAAATCAAATCTCTTAAAGCACATAACAGAAGCACGCCTTCACCCTTTTCTTCCTCGACCTCAGGATCCCCCACGCGCATCACCAGCTTCACAAGTCACGCTCCTCGTGCCCTGGTCTCACCGTCTTCATCTATTACCGACACAGATCATCGCCCGTCGACCTGTCCGTCATCGTCGGCAACGACTCATATAACCATCCCGGAGACAACCACATCCTGTGACTATTTTGATAGTGCACACCACGGGGATGCAGCTCTCATCGTTGCAGACCTTCGCCGTCAGATAGAAGAACTTCAGAACGAGGTCACCGTGACTAGAGAGCGAAATTTGCTAGTTGAACAAGAACTCAAGAAACAACAGCAAAAGCCTAAAGATCCAGACCCTGCAGAGTTTGAACACCTAGTA
The DNA here is from genome assembly GCA_025529335.1 of Rhizopus sp. PT2906. Classification (NCBI taxonomy): domain Eukaryota; kingdom Fungi; phylum Mucoromycota; class Mucoromycetes; order Mucorales; family Rhizopodaceae; genus Rhizopus; species Rhizopus sp. PT2906. The sequence continues at coordinate 246,929 of JAMYHX010000002.1, read as the reverse complement.
GAACCAGTGATTCAGGAGTATGAAACATCTATTTCGAAACTAGAGTCACAGCTCGCCATGACACGAGCTGCCTTGGCCCATTCAGACCAAGCGCTTACCGAGCAGCAGGCCAAGATCGCAGAGTACGAAGCTCTCCAGGCAAAAGAGATTCAAACACTGAACGAGCTCAAAGCAAAATTAGCTTCCGCACTCGAACGTGAACAGACATCAGAGAACTATTGCTTGGAACTCGAGGCGCAATTACAAAAATCAATCGGTAACGAACAGAGAGACCAGCAAATATTGGCCGAGTTGCGTGAGAAGATTATCAAGTTTAAGCAAATGGACGAGCATACAGAACAGTATATTAATGAACTTGAGGCCCGCTTATCAGCTGCAGAAACCGAAGCAATGCAACTAAAGGGCAAGCTGATTTCCCTTCAATCAGATTCTACTGCACTTCTGAACGAGCATCAAGATGCTGAAAAGGAATGTCTTGCAACAAAGTTAGCTGAAACAGAGTCAAGATGTCATGAGCTTGAACAAGAGCTGCAATCTGTCAAGTCAAGTCTTGCTGAAGCATCTAGTGCACAACAGTATGTTGCTGAAAAAACAGATTGTGGTGTTCAAGCAGATTTATGCGAGAGCTCGCTCGATACCAACAACGTGTCCGAACTCATGGCCTCTGTTGATGAAAAGCAAACCAATATCGACCTTTTGGAATCTCGTCTCAAAGTCATTGAGCAACTTAAGCAAGAACTTTCAGAGTTACGTCAAGTTCATGTACAGGAAATTGAGAAACTCGAAGCTACTCTGTCTCGCTTGAAGGAACAGAATTTGTTATATCAATCTCAGATCATAGAAGAACAACAGCGAAGCAAAGCTTTGGAACAGAAGATCCAGGAGCTTTCCAGTTCATCAGAGACGTACTCTGTTGAGATGCAGGAATTACAAAATGAATATCAAAAGCTTCAAGAACAGCTTCGTGAACAAGAGCATAGCTCTCAAATCACTCTCCGACAGCGTCTAGAGGAGTTGGAAAAGGTCAAGCTTGATATCAATGCGCTTCAACTAGTTGAAGAAAAACAAGATGCGATCATCCAAGGTTTAGAGACAAAGTTGGAGGAGATGGACCATCTGGTTGGTTCGCTTCGTGAGCAATTAGATAAAAGTAACTTATCTCTTGAGCGTCTTGAAGCAGAGAATGCCGAAAAAACTAGAATTGCTGCCGATATGCAAAAGCAATTAGAAAGCATGCTCAAAGATGTCTGTGGCATGGGCATGGAAAAGAAGCAGCTGGAAAGAGTCATGTACTTTATGGAAGGCACCCTAAGGTTACAAGAAGCAAAATCTGACAAGACCATGGAAACACTAGAGGACATCAAGCAACAGTACAAAATACGTGAAGAAGAAATCGAAGAGAAGAGACGCACGCTTACCTTACTATCAGCAGAAAAGGAAGTTCTATCACAGACGCTTGAACAAGTGACGCACCGCGCTTCACAAGGAGATCAAATGGTAAAGAATCTATTAAACGAACTAGAAGAAACCAAGATCAAGTTGGATAAGCAAATCGAAAAAGTTCAATTGCTTGAGCAAGAAAATTCACAAGCAAATGTCGAAATGCAGCATCTACAGGCTCTTAAGGACCGTATTGAGGAGCTTGAGCAGCAGATTGAAGCGCACAAGAAGGTTGAATTTGAAAAGCAAGCCGAATTGGATCAGCTAGAGCTTACTCTTCAGAATCAACTAACCCAGAACGAGGTACTTGTGAAAACGATTGCTGAATTAGAAAGCTCCTTAAAGACTGAAAGAGCACTCGCTTCTGCTCAAGATACGACCGGCATGATATCCGAGCTTGAAAGCAAAATCACGAAGCTTGAGCAAACCAAAAAGAAAGAAGATGACCTGTGGAAGGCACAGATGGAAAAACTGAGAGAAGAGCTGTATTTGGCACGCAAGGAAGGTCAAGAAAAGCAGCACACTGTAGAAGCTCTCGAGACATCCCTCCGTGAAGCTCGTCAGCAACTTTCTGAATTTGTAGAAAGGTCAAAGTTCAAAGAAGAGGTGACAAAGGACTCCAGCAGCCTTGATAAGTTGAAGGTTCACCATAAAGCAGCAGCTTGTTCAACTGAATCTATACCCAGCAATGCCACTCCTGAAGAGCTTATTGAAAAGATCATACAATTACAAGAAGATAATTCCCAGTTGATGAGATTAAATGAAAGCCTTGAGTCACAGCTTGTCTTGCAGCGTAGCCAGCTTACACTTGAGACCAAGAACTTGGAGCTAGAGCTGATGAAATTATCAGCAGCCAATGATCGTCTTGAGAAGGAAATGGAGCAAGTGATTCCTAGAAACAGCACTGTGATCGGAAGCGTAGCTTCACACAACAGGGAATCAGCCCAATTTACTTCTCCTCCACAAACTCCTCGCGTGGGATCTCCTCCACCCTCTGGTAACAATAACAATACAATTCAACAAAAGTTGCAAAGAGACCTGTCTGGATCGAGTATCACCAAACTTTCCAAATCTGGATCTTTCCGCTCAGTGACTAATGTGTTGACTGATAACATTGCTGAAGAAGAAGCTAGAAGAATGTCGAGTCTTTCAGCAAGATCTGACATGGGCTCCCCACGTCTCTCGTCATCACTAAGAGGCAGTCGAACAGTTATCAACTCAAGTAGTCTTCCTCCTTTGACTGCGCCTCCATCAAACCCTCTTCCTCCTATTCCCACACCTTTACCACCTCTTCCTATGTCATCATCTTCATCTCCAGCATTCGGAAGCAGCGCTGCCAATGAACCATTGTCACCGTCTATACATTCCTATAATCTAGCAGCCAGTCCAACATCGCTTTATAGACAAGATTCAGTAAATTCTACAAGTTTTAGTGATATCATGAGTGCCACCAACACAGCCAATTTTACGCCTGAACAGTACGATAAGTTAATTCGATCTTTACAACGTAAAGCTCGACTTGCTGAAGACGATGTCAAGGCACATCAAGACGTGATTAGTAAGCTTGAATCACAGTTAAGCCGTTCTGAATTATCCATAAAAGAAGTAAAGAAACAGCTTGATCAACTAAATCGCGAGAAACAAGCCTGTAATCTTGAAATTCAAAACTTGCGTTCCCAAGTGACACAGTATCAAACACAGCAAAAGACTCTTTCTGAAGAATTACTTACAGAGCGTAAGCAGCTTGAAGAAGAGTTGGAACAACAGAAACAATTGAAGGAAAAGGCAGAAAAAGCTAGAAGAATCCTTGAGAACCGAATGGATGAATTGATGAATAGGAAGAGTAAATTTATATGCTTCTAATTTACCTCTCCACTCCTTTATATAATTGTACAGTAAAAAAAAGCCTATTATTTAATCTATATTCCATAATAAATATTATGTATAAGCCTCCCTTGTTAAAAGATAAACTTGTCATTGCCACATGTATCTTTTGCCATATCCGTGCATAGATTTAAACATAACAAGCTTGATTATACATTATTGACGAGTATCACAAAGTAACGCCTGGGCTTGTTGCTACTGGTGCAAACTTAAGATAGAGATTGGCGTCCATTTGAATCTTGTGCAACAGCTCTCGCGGGAAATTAAAAGTTAGGAGACATTAACTTTAAAAATGCACTATTTTAGGAAATAAAAGCTGCAGGTTGCCAAGACACGGTTTCTACTTTGATACTCTTGTAGCACAAAGTGTTGCCTTTAAATATAATGCTAAACATAGGCTAACCGAATTTATTCTTCTTTTCCTTTGACAACATGCTGATCACTTCGTCTCTCCTTCTTTTTTCGGCTGTCTTAAAAGCCAATGCTGCCACTATAACCACTAGCAGTTACTTGGCTCAAGTATCGCCTGTCTTTCCTTCAAAGATACCTACACCCTCTGGTGCTGTTACTTCTTATCAGGATGGTCCTTATGATACTGTATCTAGTCTAGATACTATCCCATTGGAAGGATTCCCTACAACTTGGGCAATCCCCCCAACCGATAGCGATGAAGTCCAAACTATCTACAACTCGATCAATTGGAATAAAGTTCCTAGTGCTCCTGTAAGAAAGATAAAGTCTGATGGTTCCTTTAGCCCTAGTTCTGACGGCTCCAGTGATCCTTATTGTTACTGGTCAGATACAAACTGTGTGAAGCCCAAAGCTTCTTACCTTCCTCCTGATCTTTATGAATGTCCCAAAAAAGGCGATTGGGGATTGACGTATGATGACGGTCCATTCAACAAAGTATCAACGAGTGAAAGCTATGCTTCTGTGGAAAATCCTTATGCTGAGCCTGCACTTTATAACTTTCTCGGTAAAAAGAACCTTCATGCTTCTTTATTTGTAAGTATCATCCCCGTCAGGGTAATTTCTTTGAACTGAGCCTCTTCTAGTATATCGGCTCTAGTGTTGTAACTTATCCTGCTGCTGCAAGACTCGCTTTGAACAATGGACATTCTCTTTGCGTTCACACATGGTCTCACAACCCAATGACCACATTAACTAATGCTGAAATTGTTGCTGAACTCTACTGGGGCATTAAAGCCATCAAGACTGCCACTGGTGTAACTCCCAAATGCTGGCGTCCTCCTCAAGGCGATGTCGATGATCGTGTTCGTTCTATTGCTTGGCAAATGGGTATGCGCACTGTTCTTTGGAATGAAGATACTAATGACTGGGATATGCCTGATCCCATGAATGGCGGCAATCTTCCCTCCAAGACTGTTGACGGATACTTCCAAAGTTGGATTAACGCTCAGAAAGCCGGTACTTTAAAAACCGGTATTCTTGTTCTTGAGCATGAACTTAACCATATGACTGTGAACATGTCCATGTATTGGTTACCTAAGCTTCAAAGCACGTTCAATGTTGTATCTGCGCTGGAATGTAATGGAATCAGCCAGCCTTACTGGGAAACCAACTTTGTTTATCCTGTATCAGATGGCACAACAACAATTACCACTACTACTACTACTACCAAAACAACAACCACTACTACCAAGTCTGCAACAACTACTACAACATCTGCTACTTCTACCTCTAGCCCTACCTGTACCTCTGGGTCTTTTGGCTTAGAAAATGGTGATGGATACAATGGTTATTGCTGCAAGACTCAAGCTGATTGTATTGATGACTGTATCAGTGGCAAATGTAATGGTCCCTCAAACACTAAAACTATTACTACTACAAAGACTTCCACCAAAACAGCTACTACGACTACCACCAAAACGACTACCAAGACAACCTCAACAGGTGCCTCTTCTAGCTGTGTTGCTGGATACAGAGGAAAGAGAAAGGGTAATGGACCAACTGGTGCATGCTGTTCTTCCAGTGATGACTGTATCGAAACTTGTAGAAAAGGCATTTGTGGTCTCTAAATTAAATCAATCTCTTTTGCAACACTCTCAGATAATCATTAACTGTGTATTTTTATAATAAATACTTTAGAGTCTATATTATTTACAATTTATCTTTAACAGAGCGATGCCAAAAAACTTGTACAATCTTAAGGCACATTCTCTTAGACTTTTTCTATTATATTGTTCTTGATTTATAAGATTTCCATAAAATAAGAGGCATTTTCCAATCTCTTTTCTGCAACAAAGGATCAAATGGATTAAAATTGACTTTTTCAAGACTTTCCAGATATTTAACATAAGGAACCTATTTAATATATCAGCTTAACTGTCTCTTGAGTATATATTATTAATACTACCGCTGACAGCAGCACTGGGAATGCAGCATCAGGAACTGATTTGAGTAAAGATCTTGCAGTTAATAGCTGATCGTAAGCAGCAGTAGCCACATCATATACAGCATCTTCTAAGCCCTCAATCTCTCCACGGAACACATTTTCTTGAGATACGTTATGCTACAGAATCATAAGCTTTCGACAATCATGTAAAGAAGGGATTACCTTGGCAGTCACTTCAGCAGGTAAAACAAGTCGTCTCTGACTAAGATGAAAGGGTAATGCTCGCAAGAATGTAGCTATACCGATCATCTTTCCTATATGACTTATAGCATGATCTGCATTAACATCTTTTACTCCTACAGATTCAAGTTGCAAATACAATAAGCTAGAGTGAGTATTCTCGGCATAAGTTTCCATGTCCTTAATGGTCATAAACTGATCATCCAAATTACTCGTCTATTCATATTGTTATCTAACTATATCCCTTTTTGTAAATCATTTAACTTACCCTTTCAGTGATAATGCGCTTCATCCATATAGATGACAGTTTGCAGGTCTTTAGCGCTTCTGCCAAAGCAATTGCAATAGGCTGCTGTGGTGGATTATTCTATAGACAATTGGTCCAAAATGCTTATAACTAAATATGAAGTACTCACAGCGTAGACTTTATCCAATGTGTCCTTCCAGAACTGCATTCGCATTTTCCCAATTTCTGGCTTGGAAACATTTTCACGAATCGAAGCCAATTCGACATTAAACGCACGAAGTGCGTACTGGGTGTTCCTTTGGTGAGCAGGGAAGAATGGTACACATAGGTAAGCATCGTAATCTCTCTGTCTGTAAACATTGGTCTTGATTAATAGAGTGCAAATGTCAAATTTACACTTTTCTTGCTACCTGGTTAGATCTTTGCAGTATTTTAAAGCAGACTCTATGCGAAAAGAATCTGGAGCTGTAGAGTATTTTAGCCTATGAATCAGCCGAGCATTTGTTGCAGATCTTGCTTGGTGTAGAATCATTTGTTAATGTAAGAAGTGAAGAGCAAACTCTGACAGGGTTCTGGCTTCGAAACCTTAAACTTTTCAGCTGTCTATTTATGGGCGTAGATCAAAGGAAGGAAAAGTTAAGCTGACGACAGTTAAGCGTCAGTCTTGTGCATGTAATGCTTAGTCTTTTATCATAAAGAAGTGTATTTTGTCTTTTGAAAGAATATATCACAGAAGATGAGTGTTTAAGTGAAATTTCTGTATTGTCGAGCTTAAAAAGGAGATAATACATTGGCAAGAGAGAATACTCTATTCATTCCTATCAGAGTACGCTTATCATTTGCTTAAGCTATTATTAACACTGATCAAGGGAATATTAATGTCTAGAATTGCTTCTCTTTACAAAAGAAGTCCGAGAGTATCTTATTGTGATAAATAAAGAAGGCGAGTATTGCTTTATGCTTAAACTTGAAATATGATTTATCAATGAATATCATATGTCTATAAGCTGCATTAGACTTGTCATACTTCCATCAATGATTCTTGTCAAATCCACTAGATTTTGCTAGAAAAACAGCTTAAACAGGGAGGGAACATTCAAGAAGCTTATTAAGCTTATTGAGTGCTGCATAAATTTTCAGTCAAAAAGGAAACTCAGCAAACCTCCTTTCTCGATGTTTCTATTAAAAAACATATAAAAGAGCAACACCTTCTGTTCAAAGTGTCTCAAGTCTATTGTAGTAATCAGTAATATCAAATGGCACTTACAAACAGATTCTTCGCTGACGCTTTCAAGGATATGCATCGTGCTTTCTCCCTTTTGGATGACCCGAGTTTCTTTAACGACGCCCGACGTTCGCTTGGACACGTTAATAACAACTTGGGCTCCTTGACACGACACCCTGCAACTGATATTAGCGAAACTGCTGACGCTTATGAAATGCATGTTGAATTGCCTGGCTATGACAAAAAGAATATTCACATTGATGTTGCTGATGACCGTACCTTGCACTTGAGCGGCTCCGTTCAGCATTACCATGAAGCATCTTCTGAAGGACAAAAACAAGACGAGAAGTCTACCGAAGCCTCAAAAGATATCAAGTCTCCTAAATGGTGGGTCAATGAAAGAGCCTCTGGAAGTTTCCAGAGATCTTTCAAATTCCCTGCTCCTATTAATGCTTCAGACATCAAAGCTTCATATGAAAACGGTGTCTTGAAGATTCGCGTACCAAAGGTTCCTAATGAAGGAAGAAAGCGTATTGACATCAACTAAACAGCTTCGCATCTTTAATACCTGCTTTGCATTCATATCTCATTTGCACTTCCTTTTTTTTTTTTAAATAAAGACTCTTTTATCATGTTGGCTTTTGTATGTTTATGTGTGTAATATTGACTCACTGAGATAATACATTGTATTTTCTTGGAATAATCAAAGATATATCATCGCATGGATTTATTTCTCACTTTATGACATCAACTTGATTAATAAAACTTTTTAAATAACATTATTGCCTTATTAAATGTGCTGATGACTATATATTAGTATTAAATGCGCTTAAAGACCGCAGCGACCCTTTCTGCAAGTTTCGAGACAGTCATCGCTAGTGGAGCAACAGTATCCGTCCTTTCCATCGCCTCTCTTCTTTCCTCTAGAACCAGGAATGCAGGAAGCAGTACTTGTAGAAGTACTCTTGGTTGTAGTCTTCTTTGTAGAAGTCTTGGTGGTGGTGGGCTTGTTAGGATTAGCTGGGCCATTACATTTTCCGCTGATACAGTCATCAATACAATCAGCTTGAGTCTTGCAGCAATAACCATTGTATCCATCACCATTTTCTAAGCCAAAGGATCCAGAGGTACAGGCAGGGTTAGGGGTAGGAGTAGCAGATGTAGTAGTAGTGGTGGTGGATTGGTTAGGGTTGGCTGGACCGTTACATTTGCCACTGATACAGTCATCAATACAATCAGCTTGAGTTTCACAGCAGTAGCCATTGTAGCCGTCGCCATTTTCTAAGCCAAAGGAGCCAGAGGTACATTGAGACCCTGGAGTGGGAGTAGCACCGGAGGTAGCGGTTGAAGTCTTGGTAGAAGGTGTGTTATCTGAAGGATAAACAAAACCAGATTCCCAATAAGGCTCAGTAATGCCAGCGCAGGTCAATGCAGGGACAACGTTGAATGTCTTTTGGAGAGTGGGCAGCCAGTGCATAGTCATGTTTACAGTAGCACGGTTAAGTTCGTGCTCGAGGACGAGAATACCGGTCTTGAGCTTTCCTGCCTTTTGGGCATTGATCCAACCTTGGAAGTATCCATCAACTTTCTTAGGAGAGAGGTTACCACCATTCATAGGCTCAATCATATTCCAGTCATCAGTATCTTCATTCCAAAGGATGGTACGCATACCCATTTGCCAAGCAATAGAACGAACACGATCATCGACATCGCCTTGAGGAGGACGCCAGCATTTGGGTGTTACACCAGTTGCTTCCTTGATGGCTTTCAAAGTCCAATAGAGCTCAGCAACAATCTTGATGTTACTTTGAGTAGTCATCACAGGATGGGACCAAGTGTGAACACAGAGTTGATGACCATTGTTCAAAGCACGCTTAGCTGCGGCAGGGTAAGTGACAACATTAGAGCCGATGTACTAAAAGAAAAGAGTTAGATGATGTGATCAAGGTATACATAATTATTTACTTACAAAGAGCGAGGCATGGAGGTCATTCTTGGCCAAGAAGTTGTAAAGGGCAGGCTCAGCATAAGGATTCTCTCTGGACGCGTTTTCGTCGTCAGCATCAACCTTATTAAATGGTCCATCGTCATAATTAAGGCCCCAATCACCCTTATTGGGGCATTCGTAGACATCAGGGGGCAAGTAAGACACCTTTGGGCTAACACAGTTAGTGGAAGACCACCAACAGTATGGGTCATTAGGACCGTCGCTATTTGAGACCCATTCACCATTTGAATTCTGCTTTCTAACAGGAGCTTTAGGAACCTTGGACCAATCAATCTTTTTGTAAGCAGCTTGTACTTCTGGATGGTTGGTATCGGGAGAAGACCAAGGCTCGGGGTAGCCCTTCAATGTTTCAGTGGATAAAGAAGAGCTTGTGTCGTAAGGTCCAGGATTATAGGAAGTTACAGCGCCAGTTGGAGGCTTCACGTTAGGAAATGAAGGAGAGACTTGGGGAAGATAGCTATTCTTTGTAGATGTAGCAGCATACACCTGGGCGGCGCCTGCAGCAAGCAGGAGTAATGAATTGCTAATATACATGAAATGGAGGGAAAGTGAGGGTAAAGTGAATAAAGAGTAAGCTGCAATTACTCAGTGGTTAAGGTATTAATAAACTCTCTGTTTAGTTACACCAAAACTTACAGCGGGTCATTATTTTGAACCGACCAACGGCATAAAAGGACAATTGCAAAGTCTAAAAGAACTCTTCATGTTTCTATAGGGCGCAAAAATAATATAACAAAGATTCCGTACACTTTACTGATACCTGTTTTGCTTCAATGAAATGCCAAAAGGATTTTTTAACGCAAAGCTTGGGACGTTGTCGTATCATTTTCTGAAGGGAGCATTACCATTTTCTACTTTGAACGTGACAAACACGATTGATCTTACTGTTTCTATCTTTTGTGTACATTTCTGTGTAGCCATTAGCCTATTTTTAATTATTTTGGGAATTTTTGCAGCGTCAAGTTTTTGTGAAACAGTGGCGTAAGTTAAACACTAAGCGGTGCGCGGGTTTTACAGTTTGTCTGGCAAACTCACATGAGCATGTACTTGTTGAGTTTGCTTCTACCCATTACAAAAGTATAGCTATATTAGAGATTAGCAGATTGAAAGCTGGATAATCTGCGTGTTCACTTTGTTATGGAAATTTTTAGTATGATTCCGTATCCTTAAATAAGCAAATTGAAAACAGCAGGTGCTGTCTTTGTGACTCTGCTGTTTTTCTAAAATAAATGGTTCCCTTGGTTATTATTATGGAATTCAACTCAGAGAGAATAGCGGCAAAGGAAGTTGGTATTTAAACCTGAGAAAAATATTCGTTGCTGACATGCATGAGTAAGAATTTATCGTAGTATTAAAAGTAGATTCGTTGATAAGCCTTGAGTAAGTGAAGTAGGGTAGGACATATTCTCTGGATCAACGATTTAATAGAAAAGATTTTCCATATTAGCAAAAGCTTATTATGATATTGAAGTCTTGAAATCATATACTTTTACATGAATATTGAAAGTGGTTCTTTTTACTTACAACCTATAAAACATAATCAAGGTTGCATAAATACCAATGCAACCCGAATCCTCTTTTCACAAAACAATAAGGTCCCTAGTACAATAGCAATAAGTATTCTCAGAATAAGTGGGGCTAATTCGACGCTTCTTCATACACTTGACAAATCAAGCCTGAATGCTTATAATTAAATTTAAATATAGTCGACTTATTTTACTTGAAAAAACTAGTTTACAGCTATGCTAATTGACCTATGCATCAACACCTATAATTTATAATCAGGCTTTATCTATTGTTGTCCCTCGTTTCTTAACCATTCTTACTCCCTCATTTCTTGATAAAAAAAAATAGCAGTTTCTAGTCATTGGTTTTTATTTACATGCATTACAAGCACAAGAAATACAACAAATGCAACCCCAACTGCAAAAGAAAACGGGTAACTCAAGAACAATTTAAAAGATAGAAAATCGGTTGAAACCAGATGACAACTCATACACTGTTTCCTCTGATAATACCAGATTCAAATTTAGTGCTTGTGAAGCCAGTTTGTCCTACGAGGAGTTGCCTGGAATAAGGTATGTCCGTATGGCCAAGTTGAATCTGCCAAGAATCCTTAAAGCCATGGTGTGCAACGTGTGGTGAATGCTAATTTGGGGAGTAGAAAAAAAAAACAATTCAAGTTGAGATAGTAAGTTTCGTCCAAAGTGACAAGCATCTGAACGGAGATTTCTATACTAGTGCCTGAGCGTAGCTTGGATTAAGGGGCTTCTCGTCATGAATAATAGTAGGTGCTACATGTATGGGAAACTCTGTCCTGAAAAATACGTCCTAGAGATTTTATTATAACGTTCTAAGTGAACTTGACTTCAGACCCTTCAGTCAAAATCAAGTTCTTTTGATACCATAGCAGAACAAGCTTCTGATACTCTGTATCTCAATTCATTTTAGATCAACAAGTTAAAGCATAATCAGAGATTATTTATTCTTTAAAGTATCATCCATCAAAAGAGTATAGTGACTTTTTATCAGAGAAGTTTTTTTTTTAAAAAGAGAATTATATCCATATATCTGTATTTTGGTATTTTATAGAATATAGGCTTTTGTTAGGTATACAATTCGTCTTTTGCAAATAGATGTAGAATACATGACCTCTTTTTCTTTGATGATGGGAACACGTCTATGAGGGAAAAGCTCGATTCAGTCTTATCCATATGCAAGCATCTGCAGAATATACCTCAATGTCTCGTTCTGTATTCTACATCCATGCACAAGAGGGAGTTATAGGCCTAATGTTCAATCTCAGAACGTCTCAAAAAAAAAGTGTCACAGCTGCCTTATTTCCTTTTGACAATAAAACATACATCATAGCAAGTACGTGACTTACAGTTGTAATAGTGATTTGTGTATAAATTTTTGCCATCGTTACTTCAATTACAAGTAAAAGACCGGTAAGCCAAACGTGTAGCATTGTAACCAGAATAACTCAGACGATAAGGCATGCATGCATGTGTGTATATGAATCGATAGACGAGCTTGAATCCTCTTTACCATATGGCACGTGCCACGAAACGTTTTTACAGAATCAATCGAGCACTGTTCACTCTGACAGCCACATGTCACTTTGTCGTTTTCTCAATACCTGAAAAAAAAGAAACATGAGAAGTGTGTCTTTTATTATTAGAAAGCAACAAGGGTGAATCTAATAAAAAAAGATATTAAAGAACAGTTTACGATGCGAGACATTACCAAAAGTGAGTATAAGGTTAACAGGAAAAAAAAAAGGTGATCTATTTTACATGCATGTTTCAAAAATAGATAGGGCAAAATTAAAAAGGGGAAACGATTTGCCTGACTATGAGCTGGAAAGACGGCTTTCTAATAATAAACAAACAGCAGGTAAATCTGAAATAACGATCTTGAACAAGATCCATTTTAATTTCCTTTTTCGAAGGTAACCGTAAACAGTGCTTTCAATGTAAAAAAAACCAAGTTACTTTAGACTTGTCACGGTAGTCCAGCCTGCATATAATTCATCTGCCGACAGCCAGCTTTCTTCAACAATAACACACGAGCTGATATCTTGTGCTTTAAAAAAGCATTTAAACATGCTTAAATCCAGACTCGATACCTCTATTTGGTAAGGATTTTCAGAAAACGTGGCTATAATAGATTTTAATTAAATCGCTTATGTCAAAGAGATCATCACCTGCCAGTAGTACTACTACTGTGTCCTATCGAGTCCTGTAGATAAACAAAGCGGAGTATACGACAAAGATAGTCCTTTCATATCTCTATTTCTTCTCTTTTTGCCCGCACTTTGTCTGTGTGCGTGAGAGGATCAGATAGTCGGAGAGGGAATGGGCATGCATTTTATTATTTTTAGCTGTGCGTTATTTATATATGTGCAACATCAAGAGATCTTCAATCAACTCATTGGATCATGATGTTCCCATAGGATTTTAAGCTTTAAGTTGAAGGTGGAATAGGTAATGCCATTGTAGTTGATAAATAATGTCTTACTGTTTGATTTACGCGATTTCAAAAGTTATACTTGAAAAATGTCCGTGAGCTCCGTTCCATTCTTATGTCATGTGCCCTTGTAGAAGAAAAACTGTTGGTAGCTATACCTTCACTAGTGGCTTACCTAATTAAGCTCAGCGCCTTTTTTCAAGCTTTTCCCATATTTGATCTTGACCATTTAAATCTCAGGGTTTCGTTTCGCTTTTAGGCAATGCTGTGTTACGATTCTTAATTAGTTGTGAATTTTGTGAGAAATATTATAAAATTATTGTCCTGGGATTACTATGGAAACGCCGTAATGCTGATAAGGGGAAGAGAAGTATTGTCATATTAGGAAACCTGAGTTTTTATTCATAGACCAGTAAAAAAAGAGCGGTAGCCCATATGAAATTATCGTCAAGAAGATTATAGTGAAAGGCACAAGGAGAAAAAGATTGAGAGGAGAAAGGGAATGAGGAAATAGAATGAGCCTTGTGTAGATTAAATCTAGTTTCCCTTGAGGCGTTAACTTGGAAGCAGTTACCTAGGTAATATAGTGAGAAAATCACATCATTTTCATTGCTGATAATAGAGCATTAAGAACATCGTTCAAGGATCCAAACATTCGGATTGGAGCATCTTCCACTGGATTAAGAAAAAATAATCTAAAGTGGATATAGTGTAACTGTTGGCACCATGAACACTGTTTTTTATTTTGTTTAATGGATTGCCCTTTACATGGATAATTGCGCATCTCTGTTTTACAGGAGCGAAGCACGAGGTGTACAACGCTGCATGTGCCTCGAAAATTTTAAAGCGGCATTAGACCAAATTGAAGATCTACACAGGTATATAAACATGAATGAGTTCTACCCTTGAGAATAGTGTTTATGAGACCAAGATGGAAAGATGTTTTGTATCCAAGGGCTTCCTTAAGCACAGAGTCAGTTCTAGATGGTCTGTGATCTCTCTTTTAATCGGAGAGCACTGACAAATGAAAGTAGGACGAAATTTACCAGTGGCACGTTTCTTCTTATTCGGCTTTGGCTTTCATTGCATTATTTTGGTCTTTTTAGTGTAATTAAGGTTTGAGTTACTATAAAAAATTTTAGTTCACGATTTTTATGCCTCTCCTCCCTTTCCCTTATCCCCTATTTTAGGTTATCGACCAATCATTTTTATTGTGCCACTTGCTCCTTTATTCTAACTACTTGTATATAAATTATTTCCCTCTCTCTCTCTCTCTCTCTCTCTCTTTTCTTCATCATACTTTCTTGTTTATATTTTATATATCTATACATATACATACTAGCATCTATATATCTCTCTCCATTCTTTATTATGAGCTTCTCTAGAATGATCAAACCTTATCCTCAACAAGAATCATCTTATTCTGTTTATCGACCAGCTTATCATCGAATTCCTTCTACTGGCAGTGTTCACAAAGAATCGTCCCCTGAAATGACATCTCCTATTGTTGTACCTTCCATGTCTAATACACTTGTCTATAATCAACCCACTTATGCTTATTACACTTTTTACAGACAGCAACAACAACAATTAGCTGTAAGTATTATAAAAAACGTATGACTTTTTTTATATTTACCAATACTATTTAGTATCAGCCTATTATGCATGTACCTATTCACCACACACTCGAAAATGCTACCATTACTTATGATACCACTATTGAACAACAAAAGGATCTTGTCAAGGACGTCTTTTTTTCACCTGCTATGAATGATCGAGAAATGTCACCTGGTTGTTCAACGTCATCCACTAGTTCTCAAAGTGGTGATGACGATGATGACGAAGAAAGTACTAGATGCAGCCCAAGTGAACTCTTTTCTCTCAACGAACAAGAAAATCTCTTTGATTTTGGTCTCGAGCTTGATAAGAAGCCTGGGTTCAGTCTGGACTTGAATCAGTCAAGGAAGTTTGATGGTAACCCTGACCTACTGCCTACACCGCCTGCTATCGATTATACCTTTTCAAATAAGCGAAGATGGTCGGATTCAGTGCTCGAACAAAATAACAAAAAGCAAAGACTACAAGACTTATCAACACCACCAGTTTCTCCTACTTTGAAACTATTTGATAACAGTAGCTACTTTGATGAATCTGATCATGAAGATTCATCACATAACACTGAATTTCAATCATTTGAGCAACAAGAGGATGATACAAGCTCAATCGGTTCTTGGGAAGAGGATTCGGAAGATGATGAATATGAGTTATATGAACGCAAGAAACAAGACAAGAAGAACACTGTACAAGAACAACAAATGCATGATCATCACGATTTACCATTGGCTGATGCTAGACCTACATCCTACCCTACCATCTATCAGAAACTGACAAAAGCAAATATTGACTGGTGTAGATACTGCGGGACAACAGAAGGTGTCAACTGGAGACCAGGACCATGGGGAAAGAGAACATTATGCAATAAACATGGATGTGACTATAAAGGATACGGATTTGCATGCAAATTACCCAGACTAAACCTGACAGAATTCACAAGAGAGTCAATAGAAGAGCGAGATAGACCTGTGCTGCAACTTTACTGCACAGCCTGTCAGCGAAAAGAATCTTGGGAAGGTAATGTCCTGGTAAGATGCGAAGGCTGTCCAAAGGCATACCACCAAAAATGCTTCAAACAAGAGATATCATCCGAGTTTGTTCAATCGAGTGAACCATGGTTTTGTGATGAGTCATGTTCAGAAAATAGCAAACGTAAGAGAATTGTTGTTGAGTTACCAAGGAAAAGATTACCCCTGATGTGTGCACCAAGTAAAATTACCAAGCCAACATTTTAATATGTATATATAATCCTATGCCCCCTTTCTCCTATTTCCCCTCTCTATATATAATTGTATAATATGCATTGTTCAAATAAAAGTAAATTTTATTCAGTATTAAAACCTTCCAGTAGTTACACTTTGAGGTCTATGAACATTCTCTATATCCCAACCTTTCTTGAGTTCTTCGACGCTACTACTGCTATGCCTATTATTCATCTTGGCTTTGGATGATCGTGTAGGTGTTTGTGCCAGTCGATCGAATACTGACTTATTTTTGATGATGGGGCTTGGACGTCTTATACTGTCCTCATCGTCATTAGATCCTCTTCTTAAATGAATGCTGCGAATAGATGATGTGCTAGATTCATGATCAA
The DNA here is from genome assembly GCA_025529335.1 of Rhizopus sp. PT2906. Lineage (NCBI taxonomy): Eukaryota > Fungi > Mucoromycota > Mucoromycetes > Mucorales > Rhizopodaceae > Rhizopus > Rhizopus sp. PT2906. The sequence continues at coordinate 230,349 of JAMYHX010000002.1, read as the reverse complement.
ATATATATTGTTCAATTGTTTCATCGTCTTCTTCTTCTTCTCTAGATAATCTCTTTTGAATCATGTTGTAAAATCTATCTGGTGAAGGCGTAATGGAATCTCTTTTTTTAAGTAGAATGTTATGAGGTGATGCAATAGGTGAATTCGGTAAACTGAGTATTTGGCGTTTTCTCATCAAGTTGAGTAAATCTTCATCTGTATTAATATTATCTGCATTATTATGATTGTGGTTATTATTATTATTATGATTATGATTAGTAGTAGTAGTAGTAGTAGTGTTGGTGGTATCTTTTAAGGTATTAATAGTGCGTTTTAGCTCTATTATGGTTTCTTCCATGCTCTTTAAGGTATTATGGTTTTCATATTCATTCATTTTCAATTCCATAACATCATCTACTAAACCTTCAATAATGCTTTGATATTCATCTTGCTCAAATGATTTGATCAGCTTGCATGTCATTTCATAGGCAATCTCTGGTGCTGTATTCATTGGTAAACTGTATTGTTCTTCAAACATATCAATATCGACCCACTCTTCTTCTACTTGTTTTATTTCTGGTACAATCTCATCGACAAATGTGACATGTTTTCCTGCCTTTCGATGATCCATCAGTGCGGCAGGCATTTGCTGCTGCAAGCTATCTTCAACAGCTGCTTCCTTTTGTAAGCAGCGAACTCTAGATGTGAGGTAGCTTATTTCAGCAGAGATGTCCTCAATACGTTCATCCATCAATTCAATAGCAATCATGTCCATGGGCTGCCCTGTGCTTTCCTCATGGTCTCGTTCTACTTCGTACACATGTTCTCTTTCCTCCTCTAGTTCTAGCTTTTCTTTAACTAGTTTTTCTCTTCGTAATAGTAATTGTTCCATTTCAAAAATGGCCTGCTTTCCTTGAATATACTGCGCAAGTGCTCTGTCTAACAGCTGTTTCTTACGACTGATACGGATGGTCAGAGGAATGGGGTTTTTCTTCTTCTTCTTAGGGAACCCATGACCTCCACCACGGGCAATGACTGCAAAATGACCACCGAGAATAGGTGCTAACTTTGCCAGCATCTTCTCGTCAAGGATGCCTCCCTCGCGAACAGCTTTCTTCATGACAGCGATTGTCTGTTTCAATTGGCTAGTACTCATCATGATTTCCTCATTGCGTTTTCTGAGAACATTCTTTTGTTCTTCATGTTCTCGTTCCAACCGCTTTTTTGCTTGGTTGTACTGTGCTTGCTGACGCTGAAGTTGCTGGATTTTGCGCTCTTGTCTAGAAAATTGTTCTCGAACACGCTCAGCTTCTGCCCTCATGCGCTGGGCCAGTCGTTTCTTCTCTGCTTCCAGACGTTGAATGTTCAGTTTGAGTGTCTTTAAAGCGGATTCATTCTGATTACGAGCGGATTGCACACTAGATGTCGCACTTGTGTATTTGCGTGTCAAATCTTGAATCTTGGCATGCAACTGCTTTATTTTGGATTCATATTCTTGACGAATTTCAGGCTCAACTTGCTGCTTGATATCTGCCTTGATGGCCATGTTGGATTTTGTACGCATCAAGGCCATATCCTTTTCCTTTTGCATTTCAACCAATTGTGCCTGAAGGACATTGATTTTTTCGTCAAACTTTTTGCGCATAAATGCAAATTCAGTCTCTGATTTTTCAAGATGAGAGACAAGTTCTTCTTTGACTTTGATATCCGATTGAATTTGATGGAGCATTTTTGAGAGCTTTTCAGTGTATTTTGAAGGAGCAACATATGGCTGCTGAGAGATGCGGCTCTGAACAGTGTTTTCATCGCTTGATTGGGATTGCTTTGAATCCTTGAATTCTTCATTTTTCCAAACGGGCACCTCCTAAAAAAATATTTAATGCTTGTGTAAAAAGAGAGAGAGAAAAAAAGGGGGGCACTCACAAGAGTCTCAATATCACGAATGTAATCATCAAGGCTAGAAAGAAATAGTTCATTCTCTTGACGCTGCTGCTGCAAGTCTCTTTCTTCTGCTTCAAAGACCTAGAATAGAATATTAATGTGGTTCAATTGAACCATAAAAAATAACTTTCTTACTTTTAGTTCTTCTTCATAAGAAGATTCTTCTAAGGGCTATATAACGTTTAAAGGAATGTTCTTGTGATAAATGTGAAACTAACCTTAACCAGCTCCAAGACTTCAAGGCTTTTTCGAATATCTGCTCGAACTTTGGCAATACTCTCCTTAACTTCTTCCTGTCGGACATCTTGTTCCTGAAAATCATTGACGATCCCCTCATCTTCGTCGTCCTCCTTTCGCTTCTTGGTTTTTTTATGTTTTTTTCGTAAAGTTGCACTTGTGCTAATGACAGTTCTTCTCATTTTAATTCGGGCTGCATGACGTTTACTAGAGCTACTACTGACACTTGGCTTTTTGCTTGGCTGTGAAAACTTTTGAATGACGGCACGTTCTTGTTCCATGGCTTTCACTTTGGCTTGTGAATCCAGGAGTTGATTTCGAAGGTCCTGAATGGTCTGTTGATACTTTTCAATAAGGGGATGTGTATTTACGGTCCGGGCGGTGCCGATGTTTTCCAAGAGAGAACCTTCGTCATGGTCATTTTGCATGAATTCGCCCATTTCGCGCTCTATCAAGAGCGTATCTCGTTCGCTTGTAAGCTGAATAATCTGTGCAGACATCTGTTGGATTCTTTCCTGAAGCTCTCGTGTGTCACATGATGACTGTTGTTGCGGCTGTGTCGTACGTAATTCGGCAATCTCGAGCCGAAGCTTGGACACGAGCGCTTTGAGTTGGTTGACTTCAACGGAAGATCCGGTGAACTCTTGATTAATACTCACCCGGTTCTTGATGTTGCGAGCACGGTTCGCATATTTGAGTGTGCTGAGAGTCTCTTGAAAATTGGTGTCTGCAGGTGATACACAGGCCAACATGAGCGTTTGACTGTTGCCGCCCAAAGAATCTTGTAGGAGGCGAGTGAGTTTGCTGTCTCGATAGGGTATATGAGTCGCTTTACGAGCCTCATCACCAAGAGCAGAGATGACATTGCCTAGCGCCAATAATCCAGAGTTGATAGCAATACCTTCTCTGGCTCGGTCACCTTGAGCATGTGTCCTTTTTAACTAAAGACAAGCATGAGTACAAGTTTCCTATAAAAAACAAAAAAAAAAAAAACAGTGATACTACTACTTTACACGTTCGGAACCGGCCAAGTCAACAAAATGAAATTTACTTGATAGTGACTTGATCATTTTTTTTCCATCTTCTTCCAATGGTTTTTGCTGTTTTAACAAGACTGAAAATATGGCGTGAGATCGAGATGAGACTGAATTCATTTCGGTAGAACCGGTTGTACGATTAAGTGAACCTTGAGCGAGATGGTTCAATACGTCTTGTGGACTGTAACAAATTTCCTCCTTGACACCTGTCCAATAAATATGACCTGTTATGTCTTCTCTAATGGACACTTCTGTCACTTGTGGTAACTGTTGTTGTGATCTACGCTTTGTTTGCTGTGTATTGTTTAATAAATCAATAAAGTCCTCATTGTAGAGTTCAAGAAAGGAAACGTATATTTCATATTTATATTCCGGATCCTGTGCTTCACGGTTCTTTAAAATTTCAAATAATTCAACGATGCAACGAGGCACAATGCCTTTGAGTTTCACCAATTTCATTTTTTAGTAAAGTGTTTTCTTGTAATAATAATAATACCTTCATTTCCGTGACTTGATGTGTTTTCTAAACTTGTACCCATGCTATATGTTTTACCGGATCCTGTTTGTCTGTTATAGTCAAATTAATACATATTTGATATATCAAATCATTCTATTACCCATAGGCTAATATGGTAGCATTAAATCTATAAAGGAATAAGAAAGAAAGAAAATATACATTTTAAAAGATTACCCGTCAATGAATTTATGTAATAATGGAGATGCAGCTTGTTGATATACTTGTGATTGATCTGTCTTTGTATTAAATACATAATCATATGTAAACGACTTGTCTGCTCCTATCAATATCTGTGGTGCATCTGGTATACATGTTATGCATTCTGTGCAATTATTCACTATTTCTTTTTCAGTCAAAGGTCGAACTCTCAATCCAACCCTATATTGATTATGTATTATTATTATAGTTCATATAACAATGCCTTGTTATACCTCACAGCTGTTGAGGTCATAGTTATTAGTATTAGTATATATGTACAGTATAATAGAAAAAAAGAAAAAGGGAAAGAAAGAAAGAAAGAAAGAAAGAAAAAGAGGGACACAAAAATTTGAATAAAAATGATGCAGCCCTTTTTTTTTTTTTTAACAAAAAGACAGAAAGGATCGGTGATAGTTCCGAATGGAGTCAGTCATGTTATTAGATGCAAACAAACCACATTTTGTTTATATTTCATATGCTTTCCTTTATTTTCTTATTCTTCACATCATTCCTCTTCTCTCTCTCTCTCTCTCTTTTTTTTTTTTTATTTTACTCCTTTTTCTGAGGAGCAGTCAGTACTTGGCGGACATCAAAAGCGAGTTTAATCTGTAGCCATCTATCCTCTTGTAGACATGGCTTCATTCAATAAAACTAACGTTATGCTCATTCAGACTTTTTCATTTTACTATCAAGTCCCCCCTTCGACTATATTCCATCTGGGGAGGCAAGGCATCATTATACTTCAAACTTGGTTTGTTCTGCCTTTCTTCTCCCCCTTTGACATATCATTTGGTTTTTGCTTATTGCTTCCTTATATCATCAAAGAAGTTAAATGAATATACTCAATATCCTTTTGGATGTAAAAGCTGACAAAAGGTGCTGCAGAGTACATTATTTATGTTACACGATTCTGTGCACAGTCTGCGTCATACGTGGCTCTTCCATCAACTGTCTCGGGCAATATTCTGATTGGACTATATATTGATGGCTGATCTATATCCAGCCCACAGTTTCTTTTTTTTTGGGGGGTTATTTTATGACCCATTCTAGTCGTTTTTTTTTTTTAAAAAAAAAAAAGATAGGAATAAAAGCAAGGGATCCTCGTTGCAGATTCCTGGTAAAAGCGTAGATCAGGGGGAGGGGAGAGACGGAGACTACATTTGACAAGTCCAGTCTTTTACAACTTAAATTCCTGTTATGCAAACAGGATGTTTATAAAAAGATAGTTGACTATCCCATGTACTTGGTTTTGTCTGTGCTGTATAATTGGCTCATCTCCTTAATATTCTGTTTAGATTGCTAATAGCACAAAGGTGTCATAAGATCTAAGCCTATGCTTTTATATATTGTATAATGTACACATTTTATTGGGCTGCATTAATTGTTTAGGGGCTACGGCATCCCCTTCAAACAGTTTCAAAGAAAAAAGTTACAAGAGTCTAGTGCTATTTATTCTATGTACAGTCGTTGAAAAGGTGGCCTTACATGATCTATTATGGTTCATCGTCGCTATCCTCTTCTTCATCTCTTTTTCTTTTTCCAGTCAAGCTTCTTTCAATATCTTCTTCCATCATTTCTTTTCTGACAAATATAAATGTCTTTGGAGCTGAAGACAGAATCTCTAGGTTTCCACCTTTACTAACACCTTCTTTATATCCTAATGTACGTCTATGCTCGTAACCAGGAAAGTCATCAGGATGGAATGGCCTAGTCCCCTTAGTAGCCAACACTCCCAGTGACCTAGCCAGGCTTTTGACAGACCACAAATCATAGGGTTTGCACGTCTTTAACGTAATATGGATCTCTCCTTCTTTTTCTAATAATGGTTCGGCAGCTTGAAAGAAAGCGGTCAGCAGCTTTTGATTCGCAATGATGTTCCTATCTTGATCCTTAATACCAGCACCTATGAAAAGATCAATAACCTATTGGGAACAAAGACATGTCTTATTTTACCTGCATGAGGAAAATTAAATATAATCTTTGTATATTTGTTCTTTCTTATCTCTTTAGAGAAATGAGTCGCATCAACGTTAAACATAACCGTGGCTCCAAGTTCACGTATGAGTTCAATATTTTCTTTTGCTTCTTGATATTTCTCATACAAGACCTCCTCGCTATCATAGCAAGTAGCAGTCATGTTCTCAGCACCTTCCATCAGGTAATTTTCTGCTAATGATTTAGCAAACGAAAAGTTTCCTTCACCCACAAGCAGTAGTTTATCTTTTGAGCAGTATTCTGGTCGTGGCCGTATGCTTATATTCTTTGTCTGCTTCTTTCTACTCTTTTCGGCATTTAATTGAGCCTGTGCCTTCTTTTCTGCTATTATACGTTTCTCTGCTTTAGAAAGAACTCGATTGAGTGCATGTGCAAGCTTCTTCTTTTTTGGTTTGGCCATGATTAAAAAGAAAAAGGTGTACACAAGCCACTTTAATAAATATTTTTTGCATAAAATCAATAGCGAGATATGACAGTTTATTATTATGCTTGTTTATTTTTTAACTAGAATAGGCTTTGGAATATCCAATAAGGTATAGAGTTTGTCTCTTTCCGTCTTAATGATATCCAATGGTTGTGCCCTATTTGTTCAAAAGTCAACCCATGTTTCAATCATGAAAAATGATAATATCTTACCAGTCTGTACTAGTAATGATATCCATTGCTTCAGTATAATCTTCTTCTGCTACTGAAAGAAGGGTGTATAGTTGATCAGATGCTTCAATACGAATCTAAAAGAGAGTTAAATGTCTGTTTATAATAACTTTTATTTGTATTTACTCTAGGAAACGAGTGAACCAAATAAGCAAGTAACTGCTGCAAAGCTTTCACTCTGACACCAACTATATCCAATGACGCCAAACCGGTATAACTATGTTTATAATTAGCTATTCAATACACACAAGCACATGTGTCCTTTTGTCTTACACTTTAATCGAGGATAGAATCTTTCTAATGTTTTTACTTTTAAAAGTCTCCTTCTTGGTTTGTAAAAATAACTTCAAGTGTCTAAAAAGAACGGGTTAGACTGCATATATAAGCTATTTAGATATTTACAGTTTTTCATCTGTAACATTCAACAGCGTTCCAGATTCATACAACAGACCAAGGACATCCAACAGAGGCAAAGTAACACGCTCTTGCCGCAAGTATTTTGCAAATATATCAACAAGTGTTTCAAATAATGATGTCAATGAACAACCCACTGATCCTTCAATAGGCAAACTGTCCATGTATTCTATCAAGCAAGTGCTGGAGTGTCGTACCTATGCCCACAGTATAAAAAATCAATATCAAAGTGAGTCCCCTCGTTCTTTATTCTTACCAAAGACTCAGTTAAACCGCCTGCGCTTGTTATGAGACCAGTAAGCAATTCAAATCTATACTCTGGAATACTTAACAATTGGACCATTGTTGGGTATATTTCTGACGGTGCTGACCAATTAAGGCCACTGTATGATTAAATATTGAGCATAAATCACTATCATTTTTCCATTATTTCTTTCTTTACCTGTAAATGTGTTTTTTTAGGCTTTCTTTAGATGATATGTTCATATCTTCATTAGAGATTAGGTCATACAAGACCTGCCCGGCACATGCTCTTACTTTATCAATACGCTCTACACTTTGTTTCAATAGAGCTGCCATAAAGCGGGTTGTTGTTTGCATATCCAAATATGGTGATTCATCTTTAGTATCTAATTTAGAAACGCATGGCATCAAGAATCTAAGCAGATTCATAGTCGCAACGCGAACCCAAGAGCCTACGTCACCTCGTTGATCTGTGCTATAGTCTGTTAAGCATGTCTCAAGGCTTGATAATATATATTGAAAGTCCTTATATGAAATGGCTATACAATGGGGTTTATATATATCCTTTGATCACATTTTTCTTTTTCTTTTTTTTCATTAAAAACTTGCCTTGCTTCAAACGATCGTTGAACGAACGTAAGATTTGTGTCAGTCCCAGGATAGCATTTCGTTTAGCTTCTGCATCATTTGCCTGGTGGTCTTGCTGGTGTTTAAAGAATATGTATATATATATCAGTATTTAGGAAACTATAAGCTATTGGCTACTGTTACCTGTACTTGTGATGCTTTACATAACTGTATCAAAACATCATGAAGCCATTCATGATATTGCTCATAATCTAAAGTGCCAAGAGCAAGTGTGAACCCTCGTCTTGCATAATACATTGGGTTTGTCACTTCAATCTTTATCAGCCCCTCTTCAATTTCTTGTCTTTGAATGCCAAAAGCCTTTGCAACAGCTCCAAATGCAGCAACTGCAAACTCTTGAACGTTTTCCTCTTTTCGCTCTAGTGAGCTCCATATGATCTTTTTTACGTCTGGAAGATAGTTATCAAATGCTATACCAGTAGCAGAAAGGCAGCTAATCAAGTGACATGCAGCTTCTCGTATATGTTCAGAGCCAAATGTTGTAAGTGAGCGAGAAGGCAGGTTAGTTAGAATAGGAACGAGCAAAGGAGCTTGTTGATAAAATAGTTCTTGAACTTTAGGGTCATTCGTTTGCCATAATGATAATGAAATCTCGGCAATCGCTAATAAGGCGCCATGTGATATTTGCATGTCTGTACTTGTGCAGGAGGGTATCTATAAAGAAGATATGGGTGAGCCTTTTTTTCTTCTTCTTTTTCTAAGTTGGCATCGTACTAAAGACTGGAGACATGAGTTCATAAAGTAAACTGGGTCTAGTGGAACAAGGTTATACAAGGCTTTCGAGGCGAGAACTCTCATCGTTTTATCCCAATGCTTAGATGTAATGTTGATAAGATGGTCAATCAAGTGATATCTATATTCCTCAAACCTATGTCATCTTAGTGTATAGTTATTTAAAGAAGGCATTGTTCATTACTTGGCAATCTCTGCAGCAATATTCAAGAATGCATTATTTCTATTTCCTACTGAGAAATAGTCTGCTACTTGTATAATATCGATACCATGTGGGAATATGCCCTGTCTTCCGACATTCTCTTGGAAGGCAGCACTGCTTGCACGACGAACATTGATTTCTCGATCAAAGACTGAGACAACAACCAGGTTTTGAGCAATTTCCTGAACAAAGGGCTTGATAATTTCAGGCGCATATGCTCTGGCAAATGCCCAAAAGACATAACAGCATGCATCTCGCACATGTGCACCTATTGAATGAGACCCCTTTTTGATATCGAATTTTAGGCCCTACAGGTAAAGTTAGAAACGCACACATATCAGACTTTCTATTGACACTTGCTTTGTTGACCCATGGGATCACTTCTTTTAATCGTTTTGGTAAAAGCAATCCACGTCTTGCAAGTTCTGCAACTGCAAGAGAAACACCATGCCATGTGCTGTCAGAAACTGCAGATAAGTCCAAGGTGTTTGTGCTTTTTTTTATAAACGTGTTTTCTTTGAATAGTTCTAGCAGAGAGCTTATCACATCCTCCGCTAATTCTCGAGGAAGTCTTTGTGTAATTCGTCCAATGCCCTTGGCTGCAGACCATCTTACAATGGTGTCCTTGTCTCTTAATCCATTCAGTAGAATCTCTATGATTATCTCGAGGTTCTCTGAGACTTCCTCTTCGTCATCATCGTCCTCTTCGTGTTTTATTTGTTGATTCGCAACAACTGCTGAAGCTAAACCTTCCAAATTATGCTTTAGTGAGCGATTTCCTCTTTGATATCTCCATGCTGCTACTTTTGGCTTTAGATAAGCAAGGCCGACACGCTGAGTTAGCTTGGTTCTTAGTTTTCTGATAAGTGAATTATTGGCATATGTGTCAAATATTGGCATTGTTAACAGTGGCATGATATGTTCGTCAAGAGTAGGCAAAAGGGTTTGACGAGGTGAGAGTTGATAGACAATGCACAGACTTTGAAGTATGCCTGCCACCTCAAACACGTCGGTTGTGTTGGTCAGTTTATCCTTTGCCCATCTTATGAAAGGAATAAGATGTTCATCACACAAATCTTGTCGTGATAATAAACGGGCAATAAGAAAGCTAGCGCCGTCCCTTTCCTTTCCTGTAGATTTAATATATCTTTTGCATAAATCTAGCATTTTGATGATCAGCGAGTCCTGCGATAAAAAAAGTAAGAGACAATTCCTTTTGATCGCGTTTCTTTATCTTCTTACTTGTGATTGGCTGGCACTGTCTATTCTCTTTAAATCGAAAGGTATCATACAAATAAGTGATAACCATATAAAGCAAATATATCTCAACTCCCAAGAACTGCCAATGATGTCTTGTTTGCATAAAAATTCAAAAACTGGCTCCAAATCAGTTACTTCATGTGGCATAAATTTGACTTAAAAAAAAAAGTTAAAAAATGACATGCAACAGCTATTATTCTTATTACCAATAGTTTTATATCCTCTTGTTTTTGTGAGAAGATACAAAAAGCGAAATAAGCGAATGGTATCTTCAGGCACGCCTTTATTCGCTCCATTTTCCTGCAACCAGCTGTCAATATTTTCTCGTAGTGTCTGCATGACAGGTTGAATAAAAGATTCCAAATAAGGATCTAATAAATGAGGCTGTTCTTGATATAAATCTAACTATAGTAAAAAAAGAAGTATTAACTCTCTAAAGTAAAAAAGAAAGTAGAATAACTTTACGACATCACCGAGACGAACAAGTGCTTTTGAACAATCCTGAGTGCTTGCTTTATTTTGAATGATAATCTCGAGATTTGCCATGAAATCCTCTTTATCTTCAAAATGAGACTTTTGATATATACATTTCTCTTCTTCATTAAACACTTCTTCGTCCATTTCACTCTCTCTTTCTTTTTTATTTTGACAGGAGAAGAAGAATAAGGGAGGGATAGAAAACGTGTTTGGGTGAAATAAGCACTATTTAACTCCGGCGTATGCCTTTTTACCTATTTTGCTTTAATGAATATGAATGTTCAAGACAGAGTAGGCTCACTTCATTCGTTCTTTGATCTTCAGAGGGCTGCAGTTATTAGAGACACAGCAGCTGTTAGACTAAGGAAGGCAGCACAAGGTTTGAGTTGTTGATATGATATACATAGATTGCTTATATACATATATATTATAGAGGGTAATCTTGCAGCCGTGAAACGACTTGTCAAGAAAGTGGTAAACATACAAAATCCTGACCCGGAGAACGGATAGTACATAGAGAGAGAGAGCCTGTTAACTAATAAAACTCTTACTCATCTATCCTGTCTCTAGCACAACCTTGATGTATGCTGCAAAATGTGGACATGTAAATGTAGTAGAATATTTATTAGAGATTGGACATGAAGAGGAAGTCATTTCAGTTGTAAATAGCAGTAAACATAAATAATATCAAAAGATAACATGAAATTAGGATAATGAAGGAATCACAGTGTTGATGATTGCAGCCATGTATAATCACAATGAGGTATATTTCATTGTTTTTGATGTTTATTTATTCTAATTCATTCGACTGTAGATCTTCTTTTTATATGTTAACAAGTATAAAGAATGTATTCATGCTATAAGTAAAAACGGATGGACAGCACTTTTATATGCAGCTCAAAATGGAAATACAACCATTGTCGGCGTATGCATCTGCATAAAAAAATAATAATATGACTTATTCCCTTTTAGTTTCTATTATCCGTTCCTGTTGATCTTGATCATACTGATAATGAAGGAAACTCTGCTCTACATTATGCTGCAGCATGGGGTCATGTCAATGTGATGGATCTCTTGGTGGTAAGGAAGATAACGAAAGCATGAACTTTATTAAGCATTTAGAAAAAAGTCGGAAGGGTGTAACGTTGATTTAAGAAACAACGACGGTGCAACTGCCTATGACTATGCTTATAGTAAAGCTATACAAGATCATCTTAGAGGTTGTGGTATAAACATATGTAAAACACCGAGGCTAAATGTATTGTTATTGTTGTAGAAATATCCCAAGCTCATTTCAATGATGATTCTTCATTATCCATATCATCATCACAGAGACAGCAAAGCTTTACGAACGCTCCATATTCTTCATCTTATTCTAGTGGGACTCACTTTGGCGTAAGCTCAACGTCAATTTCACGCGGACCATCTTGTCCTGGTCATGAATCCCCTGTCCCTCGCGCTTCTACATCTTCCTCTTCGCTCATGAATCAACCAATGACAGGAGCTCAGTTAATGTCTTCTAGCCCACGAGGCCCGCACTACTTTCAACAACAACAAAGCAGCGGAAGCCCAACTTCCTTTTCAGAAATCGAGCGACGAAGAGCAAGCAGTTTTGGGGATGTGAGGCAATCAAAAGCATACCGATAAGTGCATACCAATTGTAATATTAATTATTCCAACGAATAAAGGATATTCCCCCTTTTATGTGTAAATACTTTAACATAAACAACTATTCTTTCTTTCTTTGAAGAAACTGCCTTCTTCTTCTGTTAATGTCTTTCATTGTTATATCGTCGCTAATACTTGGAGATGAAAAGATGACCTAAATGTATATTATTAGCATTATATGATTGACTCCTTTCAGTGTACCTCTATAAAATGTCGACCATCGGTTAGCCTTTTCGGTGCATTTTGAAGTATTTGAAAAGCATCTACTGAATCCTCTGCTTCCCATATACTTTCTTCGTTCATCTTGATAATTGTTAATGCAGCTTGATAGAGAACCTTGAAACCACTACCCCTAAGTATTTACTAGTAAATAATCATACTTATGTCTCATATCATCTTCTTACACAAAAAAGCAATCCCATACGCAAAGGACTGTCTCAATAGGCAAAATATTGATAAACAATGTCATAAACCAGTGATTTGTAACAAGAGTAATTGGAGGCAAGTTATTTTCTTGTTCACATTCCCAAAAACACTTTCTACTGGCTATCTTTGCCCACACACCTGGTAACTTTTCATACACTAGCATCATAAGCACTGTTTGCTCTATATTTGCACCAATCATTTTGGTATCAAACATGCCTTCTGGAAAGTAATCATGGACAATTGTATGCATCATCCAGAATGCATCTTCTTCACTGTCCAAAAGTAGTATTAACAAGCCTGCCAAAAAGTTGAATGATTGACAGTAACCTATTTCAGGCGAATGCATACTGAATGCTAGCAAAACTCTACGCAGCATATGTATCTTTGTCGATGAATCGTCTGCAAAATAAATGTTGTCTGGAAACGTCCGGCAAAGGTCTCTTTCTATAACAGCCGCGTATTCATTGGATTTGCCTGCGTCTTCTGCTTGCTTAACAAGTAAAGCATACAGTCCTTGGTTTTCCAGCTTTTTTCTACTGGCTCCACTATAATGCATCCAAATCTGTTCAAAACTCCCTTTAATTGAAAAATCCCCATGTTTTATATTTGTAAAAGGCTACCTTGGGTCGTAACTCTCGAGGTATTCCGTCTTTAACAAAACGAAAAACTAAAACATAAAGCCTTATTAGAATCGCCCTTTCTTTTTGGGAATATCTACTTACGCTGAGGTCCTATCGATGGCCAATAATCATCAGCATTCAGGGTGAGTTCCTGCCATTTTTCAAGCTGCCTTTCCATAACAATTTCATTGCGCTGTTCAATTTCTCTTAGAGCATCAGTATTTATCCATTTTGTAGGCTTTTTGAAGCCATACACATCCCTGGTGAACGTTAATAAGAGTTATCGTTTAAACGGTGTGCTCACTACTTGCCTTTCATCTTTTGGCTTTTCTACTTTAGTGCTTTCTATACTCTTGCTTTCGTCATGGTCATCGTAACTAGTTGTATGGGTGCTTGAAACGGAGCAACAAGGTATACTCCTTGATCGATAACTGCATGAGGAAGCAGACCACTGCCTGCTTCTCAAGGATGATGACGGACGCCTTTTTGTTATATGCTGTCCTTGGTTGCTGTCATAGTAAGGCGAATAATTTCCATTTTTATCTCCAAGGGTTGTATAGCTGCTATCAAGAGTTAACCAGCTGTCGTGTTCTATATCGCTGTAATTCATAACCAGCTTTTGCGGTTCTTGGCTCTCTTGTTTTATTTTTATTGATAATTCTTTTAAAGCTTTCATTATCTGATCCTGCTGTTGCTTTAATCGAAGCTCGTGTGCAGCCCCAGAAACGTAATCTATTTCGAAGAGGCTCATATGAAAAAAAAGGTCGATGAAGGGCAAATAGAAAAGAAAGGGAGAGGGGCTATTTAAATGCTTTATCTCTACTGCATTTTCGTTAAGGAGACGAACAAAAGCGCCTGTCCCTTAAGCACGACTTTTTGTGTTTCACAATTGCCTCAGCTATGTGATATGCCCTCCTTATTGTTTTTCTCCTTAGGCGGAACGATTTGCGAGTTGTATTAACAAAAGTTTACATATACACTATACTTGTGTTAAAAAGAGTCAAACAAAATGAACAACTTTGATAATAAACTAAGAGTACGACATCAAGCATGTTATTAGTACAAGACAGTTGCATTAAAAATGGTTATTGATAAGTTTAGATTACATATATTATGGTTTGTAGTAAAATATAAATAATATGTATAGTATATATGTTATATAGAATATTTATAGTCACTTCCAGCGTGAAATTAGCATATTATTGAATTTGAGAACTTAACTCTCTTATTGTTGCAGCGTCAAGTACTTCAAGGCTCCTACACATTTCCTTCAAAATAGGATCTTCATCAAACGAATATCGCGTAGCTAATCCTTGAAAGATGAGCACTCTCTTGATAACAGTAGCAATGACTCTGTATTTTCTAAAGTTAACCAAAGGTTGATCAAGACAAGCTGGAAGATTCCTTGTCGTGTTTGCATTATATATCCTGCGGTTCTCTAGATTTGGTTTCAAATACTTTGGCTTTTCAGAGTTGAAGACTAGATCAGAAAGATAAATGCCAAGGAAAGGTATACATCCACCAAAGGGGATCTTGATTCTTGTCTTTTTGAATTTCTGCTTATCAGCACTCGTTCCCGGCATCTCTACCTGTACTTCTGCTGGTGAGTTTCCGTATTCCTCAGCCACTTCCGTCATACTGTCACGGATATGCTTCCAGTTCTTCATAGGGGATGTGAATTCTGTCAACTTGTTGAGTTGTCTATGATACTTGACGCTGACTTTTGACCATGTCTTTTCGAGACGAGCAATGGCGGGACTCTGAAGGCCCAGCAGTATTTGGACAAGAGTAGCATAGTTGGAATAGAGTTTACATTTCTATAGAGCAATTAGTTTGACGATAGGACCACTTTTTAAAAAGCAATTACCATAGCGAGTCGAATGAATTTCTCTATAAGCTTAACTCGGTCATTTATATTCTTCGTTCGTACAATCTCAGAAGACACCCACTGACAGACTGTATTGAATCTCTGGATGACATGTTCAATACCTTGACCCTGAGCACGCCTCTTTTCGGACTGCCTTGTGTAACTAATAGCAGTGGTATTCATACCATCATCAAACAAAGCATCATCTCGAGGCTCAGCATAGTTTGGATTGATTTTTCCATCAGCATCCATCTTTGTCCATTTACAATGAATCAGTTCTTCCCACCCTACTTTAATTAAAACATCACGTTCGATAAAGCAGAACTGGCTGGCAAGCTTGCTCGTACGGTAAGACATGATGAAGCTTTTACCAGATGAACCTCTGCTGGTGATGTGCTGTGGAATATTAATTCCTTCAATAACCGATCTTCCAACACCATTATATGTCTCATCACCAGGAGATACTGGTGGGATATCAAGCTCCATAATCTTGGATCGTCGTGGATTGCTATTCGACACCATGGACGCTCTTCCTGCTCTACTGGAGCCTGCCTGCCCTTCTGTCTGGATCGATTTTTCGGAAGGAGTAAAACTGACAGTACTGTGGTCATCATCGGAATCATCAACGATACGTGGAATTGTTGTGCTGGTTCCCTTATTACCAGCGCACGATTCAATAATGGATTTTGTGTCGAGCTGACCGAGATAGACAGGGCCATTATTAAAAGTCTTGCTGCTTCGTTGGTTGCTGAAGGGGTCGTCAAGAGGATGAGCAGGCATACGATTGCCCATATCAACGCTTGCACCACGCCGTCTTCTAAGCTCGAAGCTGCGTCTACGCTCTTCATCAGGGATAAGCATCACACTGAAACGTTTACAAATTTCTGTAGAATTTTTGTTTCCAGTACATTTGCGACATTCACAATCAATATCAAAATCATCACGACTGATATTGCTACGGAGTTGCTCAGCAATTAAGCTTACAAAGCGGCCACCTACTTCTTGCTTTTCATTTTCTTTGGCATTTTCTTCCGAGACTGGTCGGACGTTGCTTTCATTTGGGGAGCTTTGTGGAGAACTGACAGGTTCGTCTTTGGTTGTATCCTCAGGCTGACTCTGCTTGAACACTTTTGAAATGGCTTTTGTCAGCTTTCGTTTTGAAGGTGACTTGCTCGGCTGGTTACTGCCTATATCCTGATGCTTTGTTTGCTCTTGAGACAGATCCTCTGTTTGTTCGTACGGTATAGCAGCAAACGTATCTGCAGACTCCTCTACGCCATTCTTTGAAGATTGAAATGACGATTTCTTCTTTAGCCCACTTTTCTTCTTTTTGAGTGTCTTCTTTTTAGAGTTGGATACAGCAACCGGAATACCGTCACCAAACATCTCTGGTGACAATGGAGGCATCTCGGGCACGTCACGGTTTGAACCAGTCCCTATGAGATGTGGAGAGGTAGCTGTCGAAGAAACCGCTGAAGACCGACCTGAAACAATATCCTGAAAATTTTTCTCGCTCTTTCGTCGCTCGATGCTCTTCTTGGACAGTTTTCTTGACAAGCCTAACGGACTTGTGCTTCTCGTCACTGTGTCTTCTTCGGGTTCCAATTCCTTCAATAATTCTTCAGGTAAAGCTTTAGATACGTCCGACTCTTGCTTGGATCGACGGTTGTCATCCGTGGTCGAATCTCTGCACCATTTTTCTGAAGGTATACGGCGTACAGAATGCTCATTCGCTGTTGAATTATCATTTGGTGTTATAGGACTGGGTGGAGCTGAGTTTTCGCTCGTGATGTCTGATTTTATGAGGTTCGCAAGCTCCGAAGGCTTGGTTTTGGTGTCGTCTTTAGATGATTCTGCGCCGTTCTCGTCAGATAGATGCTGTTCCTTTTCTTCTTCCTGTTGTTTTGCCAATGCTTTAAAATATTCGATAGTCTCTTGTTGTTCACGGAGCCAATGAAGATCATGCTCGTCGTATTCTGTAAAGGAATCTTGTAGGTGAGACTGACAGTCCTCATCGTCTGTTTCGTCAGGTATCGTTTTCCCTGCGCTAATTTCACTTTCTAACGAATCTTCGGAAGCAGCGCTTGCAATTGAGCTTGCTCTACGTGATTTCGTCTCGGCTTCAGGCATTTCAGCCGCACTTTTGTCGTATCTGTGATAAGACAGGGACTCCTCTGGATGCTGAGCTGTCGTCACGGACGGTGCAGATACTTGTGATGGATATCGACGCAACTGAGATGATTTTGATGCACACTCTACGCCAGACTCAATCATGCTTGTCTTCATGTTAACACTGCCAACAACGACAACAGGTGCATAGCGTGCGTCCTGCACAGCCATGTTCCCATGATGATCTCCACTCATGTCCACGCGAATGGCTGTTTTTCGACGAATGACATTTTGAGAAAGTTTAGCACGTACAAGCTCTCCCATTTGCTCCTGTTCAAATGTCGGGGGTGGTGGTGCGATAATCTTGACACGCGATGCTGCAGAAGAGCGTGTGTAGTACAACTTTTTTAATCGACGTACGACTCGTTTGAGTGTCTTGACAATTCGCTGATCTCGTGGTGAAGTCTTGACGAGCGGATGACGTGCAAGTTTGTTCAAGAAATCAGTCAACAGTTTCCTCAGGTTGTAGTTGCCGATAAAGTCGTGAACAAAGTAATTACTGAGCCAGTGTCGAAGGACAACGAATGTTCTGGAATACTTGTTTAGGAAATTCCCAAGGTTGCACTATATTTCATGATTTTACCTTATTCGTACAATACGCCTATTTTCTTCATCGTTCTGTAAGGCCCAAGTGAATCTTGATATCAAAAGCTGGCAGAGCTCTTCTGAACGAAGGAAGTCTCGATAAGTCAAAAAGAAGTCAGTCATAAAAGTGTAATCTAGTATAGAGTGAGCCTTTTACAAATCGGTATTTTGCCTCTTTTGTTCATTACCAAGCGTATTCGTTAGCTTTTCAACAAGTTTGTGTATTGTTGCAGCTTCAATCACTTTAGGTATATCTGCCAAGGAAGTTGGGATACTGGCTGCTGTTGTGTCAGCAGTAGATATACTCGCTGAGTCATTTGAATAGGTTTTGCTGGATCTTTTAATACCAAATGCTTTCCTCAACAAGAATGAGCCTCCACTATGACCGCTGTTGTTATTATCCCCGTCTTTGTGAGTGATGGACGATAAGGAATGCTTGAGAGGCTTTCGTAAATCACTGAGACGTACAGACCCAAAGCGACCATTCTTTTCATTTTGAACCGACTTACTACGAATTAGAGTTGATGTCGTGTTGGACGAGAACCCCTTGAGTTCAGGACGACTGTGTTGATTGTTGTAAAGTGTCGCATATGAAGAAGGTCTCTCTGGTGTTAAACTCGTTGCTGTTGCCATGGAGGACGAGAGTATGATTGGATCGGGTCCCCATATAATGAATCTTTCATCTTCGTCAGAAGTAATAAAGTCGAATATCTCTGGAGTGCCAAGCATGAAGGGGTCCTCTTTAGAATCAACTTCGCCAGCGGGTTGATTTATTTTTTCTTTCTGGAGAGAGGAATAAGCACTGTTGATTGATGAATAGGATTCTGATCGAACCATGAATGGAATAATGATAGAAGAAGGATTAGCTGGAAACATGAATTCTGAGCCCTGTTCGTCTTCAGGTAATATATCGTTAAATTTGCTCACGCTAGGAATTTTTGGTAATGCGAAGCTTTTTGTGGGTGTTGGAGTAGGACCCAGTGAAGGATTGAACGTGGCAACCTGTCCAAGTACAGAGTCAACGTAGGACGAGATGGCATGGCTTTGTGCCATGTCTTCCGTATTGGTCAATAGTGGCGAATTGGACAACGGTCGACTCATGACTGAGACATTACTGACAGCGACATAGCCATACTTGTTGTTTTCAGATGTTCTCTCTAGCTGTCGCTCCCAAAATATTTTCGAATCAACATATTCGGGTACACCAAAGACAGTTGCTAAAGCAGCACACTCTCTTCCTGCTTCACCTGTTGTGTTCATCATGAGTTCCACTGGTATAAGTGAGTTATTTCTCTTCCTTGGCGTCGATGATGATTCATTATCTTGTAGTGGCATCAGTTTAGTTGTCGTTCTATGTTCACTAATGGATCGATATTAGTTGTCATGGAAAATCATCTATCTGATGTTACCTGTTTATACGCTCATGATCTTGTGTCGGAATTTGAAATTTATTTACAGCTGAAGACCAAGAATTAGCAGTAGATATTGAACGATCTATCATTGAACGATAAAAATAAAAGAAAGAAAAAGGGAGAAAATAGATAAAGAAATGCTGTTTAAAATTTTTTTCTTTTGTAAATACACACTTAAAGGTGCTACAATCATGCCTAAATTACATCACATGCTTAATTAACTTTGATGGAAGCACCACACTGCCAGGCGTGAGTTGATGTCGTATTTCTTGAATGCGTTGTCGCACAAGCCTTAGTATCTTTGAGGAATACAGTGAGAACCTTAAGTTTTGTCACTTTCCAATAAATTAATGGCACTAGTCTAAAAAATGATTGTCCCTTTATGTCTAGAAATTTTATCCTTTTGAAGTAGGAGAAATACCAAAATAAGTAAAATGACTTCAAAACGATTAGGATAGAATTTTTATTATAACATTGAATGATTTGTCGTTTAGAATTACTGACAAAGCTGCACTGTGTTTAGTCAAACAAAAAATTTTATTCAAAAGAAATGGTTGGCTTCACGGAGCCGTTCTTTTCAGCTACAGTACTTTTGATCATGTCAAAAAATTCAAGTAAGAATTCGAGAGACTCATCCATGTGCTGAAAGGTAGCACGCATAGCCGGCAATTTGAGCAGCTTGATAATGGAATACTCATACCTCCCTTCTTTAAACTCCATCTTGCTCAACTCAAGTTCTTCGCCAAAAATAAAGAACCCGAGCATCAACAACTCCATCTCCTCTGAAGCAACCTGGAGCCGCTTGTACAGCTGTTTTTTCAGGTGTTCTGGCGCCCGGCAACGATCCTCTTCCACATCACTGAAGTTGGTATCTGACAGCTTGATTTCCCCACAGCCGACTTCAATACCGTCAGAGGTGCATATGATGAAATTCGGGCGCTTCTTCTTTTTCGATTCATCATGTACTTCTGAAAACGTATCCCAACGAAAAAGTATATGGTCTCGATACGCAAACATGATGTTTTGTAAGAAGTTGGTGACATACTTGGTGATAAAGTTGGGTTTCGACTTTCTTACAATATGCTGCTTCTGATGTGTATGCTTTTGGTCAATATTGATGAGATTCAATGTATAAGTTAATATACAATATAAAAATGGCCAAAAGTTATCCGAAGATTAGTTCCAGTCGGCAGGAATACTAGGCTTTGTCTCTTCCACAACTCTCTTAAACTGTCTAACCATCAAATAACAACTGCCGCTAAGGTTATGCCTCTTAAGAATAAATGGAAAACACTACATGCACCAGAAATTAGATTAATACTACGGGCGCTACCTCTACTCATTACCTATGACGTCTTCCAACAAAACTTTTCCAATGTGTAGCGTCAAGCTAGACATGACTTTATAATTTATCATGAATTGGTTCTTTTCAAGAAGAAAAGAGAGATAAAAAAGAAATGTTGTTTATTCTAATTTTATGCTGTCAGTTGATCAATAAAGATGCAAGAACACGTGCAATTCACATTTCATATCAGAGAGAGTGAACTGGACAGCTTAGGTTAGGGAGAGACTTTGGTAATGTGAAGTTGTATAGTGACAACATAGATAGCCTCCCAAGGAAGCACCCGTAGCATTAGCCTATTTTCTGGTGCATGTAGTGTTCACCAGAATAAATATCTTATCAGCAGGAGGGATTGTAATAGATGATAGCCCCATTCTTTTATGGAATGTCGATTGTTTTTTGTGCAACACGTACTTTGATGTTGAGCTTTTGAGGCTACAGTCAGTTAATTCATCAAATGTCAGCCGGTAGACAAGACTCTGTTCAAATCAGTTTCAATAATTGTAGAAGGAACAACGCATAATTTCTAGACATAAAGGGACAATCATTTTTTAGACTAGTGCCATTAATTTATTGGAAAGTGACAAAACTTAAGGTTCTCACTGTATATAAATGTATCAGAATTTATCCATCTCATATTTTCTTGATAATTACACCGGGATCTTTATCATGAAGTGCATTCAATTTTTGTGTAAAAGATGAAAAAGGGACTTTTTATTGATGAGTATGACAGACCCGATTCTATGGACTATATTATTAATGAGAATCAACATTGTCTTATAGATGATTTGCGTCTAACTGTGTTAAGAGGGAACTAACGAGACAAATAGAATGTTGAATTAACGTCACAATGAGAGAAGAACATCGATCAAGCGTAACACACGCTATATTGCAAATGAGATTTTCTAAGCCATTGTTTTTGAGAGATACTAGAGTACCTCTGCTGTTGCAAAACATTAGGGATCCCACGTCTTTATGGTGCAAAAATAGACAAAACAGGATGGGAGTGGCCCTGATAATATCTTTGATGAATACTACACAACTGATCTCACGTAATATTACCCGGTCGAAAAAAAATGGCCCATTAGTGGTTAAAGCGCCTAAAACACAAGCACAGATACCACCATCTTGGGTGCAGGTTTAATTAAATACAGCCTGGAACTCCACCAATAAAAGAAAGGGAGGGTGGAGAAATGATGCTATGCTTATGAGAAAAGGGACAGCAACGGGGTATTTTTTTCTAATGGCTATAATGGGTGAAATGTACCTGCACAAAAAGAGCTTCTACATTGTTATAGGTAATGACACTGCCATACTTTTGAAGATACAATAAAACGTATTGTATCCGAGCTTGCCTTTATATCTGTTTGCCTGTGCTCCATCCCAATCGAACAATTCGGATCATCGACAAGAATAAAATAAAACGCGACAAGTCCCTTGGAAAAAGAAGATATTGATGATGCGAATCAACATGGCTTCTAATAACTTGAGGCAAAGTGAACTTGAAGGCTTTTATTTGGCATTCTCACGTTACACGAATAAGTGATCTTGGTTGTCACCGCCCACCTCATCCCTCACAAGAATCCTCACTGCTGACGAAGTATGGCCAGCGCTCGGTTTTTTTGTTTCTTTGGCATGGGTAGTAGCTAATTTATGGATATACTACTGCAGTCGTCAAGATTTTTGAATTGGACTATAGCGGCCTCATATCGCCTTTGCCTTTTGTCCAGATATTATCTTCCACTATATCTCCATAGTTTATTTTTTTTTTAAAAAAAAATTGTTAAAGTTCACAAAAAAAAGAGGGGGTTTAATAATCAGGCGGATTAACGCTGAGGTTTAATACGAGTTCATCAACGTGATGGCAAAAGACTGAGTAATGGTCTTCAGAATCGAAGTCCAATAACTGCATGGCTTCTTCTAACGGTATCTCTATGTAGCTATCAAAACACGGTCTGTAGTATGAGCATTTCTCATGGGCTGCGACAGATATGGTCATATCATCTAGAGTTAGCCATAAACATTGTAACGTCATATCTTTTAAATCTATTATTTGTCTGTCATCGCCAGGTACATTACTATAAGTAGTAATATCGCGTAAGCGCAATTCTTTTAGATTCGGACAGCTAGTAGAAAGGTTGCGAAAGAAGTTTACATGGATATTGGATTAACAAATATGTAGGCTTTGTAGTGAGCTATAGGTGCAGCCGTGAAATGATTCAAAAGTCCAACCGAAAAGTATAGTTCTTGTAGTCGATAACACTTTTGAATAAATGAGCATACAGAAGATGTCATGCCTACACTCTCCGCAACTAAGTCTATATTTATATCCAGCTTGTCAATATCCAATATGAGCTGATATGCTTTAAAAGATGGGTTGAGAACGTAAGCGTCAAGTTCAGGTTTATGCTTGATTGTTTTCCTTGTTGATCGCTCCAAGGACACTTTGACTGTACTGAATTCTAAATGATCGGTATCGATAATAAAGTATAATGAATTGTATGTGTTTAGATTCATTGGAAATAGCTGCTAGGTGTTATTGAAGTATTCACAAATGTCGGCGAGTATTTCCTCAGAGGTTCTCCAGAACTGTTCCAATCCTATTTTCAATTTGAGCGACGTTTTAGGACTTATCATCAAAAAGCGTAGTAATTGACAATACGTCTCGAGTAGATCCAATGTCGAATATTCCAAACAAATAATGAGGGATATGTCAGAGAGATTTACAAATCTTTTAGTGATATTGTCAATCATTTTCTTGGGTATAAGTGATTTAGTCGTTTGAACCGTTAGTCGAGTCAGATAAGGATAACAGCCTTGGGTAGGTGGAAGGTTTATATCCTCTTCTAGCTCAAACCATGCAGAAAAATCGAACATATAATGGCATGTGTCAAAGATAAACATAAAGTCTTGCATTGTAGTAAGAGCTAACAAAGATTGTAAATACAAGCCTTCAAGCATTGGAAATGATTTTAGAAATTGTAAGTCTTTGATATGAGATGGTACGATAATTTCTTTGATAGAGTGCTTGTATTTGTAGTAAAGCTTCATTTCAACTCCGATCATACATTTAGTTTTCAAAGAGTGAAGATCCCACTTCATGCTGTCATCGATTTCAAGTAGATATTTCGACACGTGATTATCTTTAAAAGTAGTTGGACACAACATCAATCGTTTAAGGTTTGGAAAGCAGTTGACAACCCGCCTAAAGCCGTCAAATGTCATGTTTTCTGTTCTGAAAAGATACATAGTTTCAACAAATCGACCAACGGGTGTTACTCTACGTTGTCCTGATCTTTCGTTAAGCTGTATAAAATCTTCAAGCCACGTAGATCCAAGACATATTTCTTTAAACATACGTTTGCCGATAAATGCATGCCATTTTGATCAGACAAGTCGACAGTTTTTTAAATCTCGTCCTACTATTATATGCTCAAACACAATTTCAAGTAAATGGATTGGTAATTGTAGAATATGAGTCATTAATTATTGTATTGAAAGAAAAAGGAAAAGAATAAATGAAAAAGGCTCTGATTATCGAAGCTGACTAGAGCGGTGGCACAGTCAGCAATCCCCTTGTTTTGCTCTTGAGGCTGAGCAATATTGTACTATCCTTCAGTTTTATCATCCTGCGGCAAACAAAAAAAAAAGTGCTAACCTATAGATGATATGAGTTGCCGTGGATGATAGTATGCATCATACTGTTTTTGATTGCTTCATTCTCTAATTGTAATCATCATTGAGCTCGAGCATAGTTTTGCAATGAATTGCATCGCTTTAATACCAAGTGGAATACAGTCACAGACATAACTTCTATCAACTCAGTGCTTTCTTTTTAGCGGTTTAGCATCAAGAGGATTTCTGTCCATAATGCATGCTTGTTCATTTGATTCAAGTTGGGCTCCAGACGCGGCAGCATCTGTAGTTTTACCTGCTGTAAACGCGTTATTTATGAATTATGCTCCAAAATTGTTTTCAAAGTAGTTTGAAATCAAAGGAGATTATGAAAGCAGACACAAGGAAGGGCAGTTCGAAAGTAGAGGTCACTTGTAGGAAAGTCAGTCCGAAATTAGGGACCATTTGCATTTTGATGGCGCTATCTTCTCACAAAGACTTGCCGGGGCCTCTACTATTTGATGAGTCTGGTAGTGCCAGGCCAAAGAAAACACACAAATACCGCTTTTGTGCCCTGTGATTTGAATGATAAATAAACACACCGCTTTTTTTAATAGTACAGTAAATGCACTGATTGTTTTGACGCTTCTTCCAAAAAAAAAAAAAAAAAAGCAACTGTACTAGTGATCAAAAGGCAGATCACCGTCATAGACAGATTAAAATGTATCTGGCAGGATGAAGAAATATGAGAGAGAGAGAGGATACAGTTATTTGATTATCGACAGCATTAACGAAGTAATCAACCACGAAAGGTGCGTGAGAAAGCTGATATTTCTCAGTACCTCTTCCCACATTTAAGCAATATAACATTACGCGTTGAGACAGCCGCGGTTTTGGCCATTGTGTTACTTTTACAGATGTTCTCCAAAGATAAACATTACACGCCACAAGCACTAGTAAAGTTACACATACTGTACTTTTAATATGGTACACAAGAGGTAATCCTGCATCAGTTTTTCTTTATCTTTCTTTATCAGCTTATCGTTAGACCACATTTTCATAGTAAAGACAGGAGACAAAAGCTAAAAGCAGCGTTTGATAGAAATAACCCTTCACAATTCTTTTCTTGCATACTTAAGATAAAATGATCTGCATATTTCTTTCTCAATGCAATGGGAGCTAATATCGTCGCGATATATGTGATAATTATAAAGAGTATACTTATTATTAGATAGTTGTAGTATATACAGGATGGATAGTTTATTGGATAATCTACAATTAGTATCATATACATCTAGTGTGTGTATATATAAATGTAACATTAAGAAAAAGGATTACTTTTTCAAGTAATGATTAATACGTTGTTGTAGAGTCTTGTTCGTTCCAGACTGACTGATTGACTGAAAGTCGTCCGTACTACTGTCTTGCGAAGAATACTGAGAAGAATTTTGTCGAAGATTAAATGTACCCAGCGTATGATTTGATTGTGTTTGAGATCCAGAAGCATACATGAATGTATTATTACTACTTCCTCTTCTTAGATCTGGACGGTGGTCTGTGCAAGATGATGAGCGCGAGGGACAGTCATCTGCCAAGACATCACTATTTCTGTCAATTGCACCAAATGTATTATCTGAGCCATCGCTTAGGGGTCGTTTACCCGCAAAAGGTAAATTAGGTGGAAGGAGCGTGGTGTCATGGATAGAAAAAGAGGACTCAGACGAGTAATATGTTGGTTGCACAATGCTTCTTGTTTTGGCGG
Organism: Rhizopus sp. PT2906; assembly: GCA_025529335.1. Taxonomy (NCBI): domain Eukaryota; kingdom Fungi; phylum Mucoromycota; class Mucoromycetes; order Mucorales; family Rhizopodaceae; genus Rhizopus; species Rhizopus sp. PT2906. The sequence continues at coordinate 204,349 of JAMYHX010000002.1, read as the reverse complement.
TACCAATATGAGTTGAATTGAATGCGGGGGGTGGACGGAGTGAGTTTTTCGCTTTGTTTTCAGTGTTCCAGATTGTGTCATCCGCAAGCAGAGAGGGTGGAATGATGTGATTATCTTTTCTCAACGCCTTTTCCGCGTCTATTGGCTGTTGTTTTTCATCAATGGGCTGTTCTTGATTGCTGTAATAGGAAACACGGTTGGCTTCCGACAAGGTGTAATCCCTTGTTTGTTTCAGCTGGCATGCACACATGAGGGAGCAAATGGCGGCAAGGACGAATAAGCCTATGGATATACCCAGTAGTGCGGTCTCTGCTTGGCATGATACGTTTGAGCATGTATAATCTTCAATTAAAGAACAGGCATGGCGAACGTTGACAGAGTAAGACTGTACGGTGATTCCGTAAGGTGCCGATACGACAAGGGCTGTGATGAGGGAGATAATGCTGATGATTCTGAATAAGGCGCGTTGTTGAACGAGGTTTTTAGGATTATTGGGTAAGAGATAAAGTGAGATGGTGATAGCTACTACTGCGAGAAAGGAAGCTAAAAGAAGTGGTATAAATCGAACATAGGTGATTGATGAAGATTTGTATAAAATGGGTATAGAAGTGGAATGACTGAGTGCCTGAATGACGGAATAAACATCTAAACAATGTTATGAATTATAATAATATCACAATGATTGACTTACCTATATCATAATTCATTTGAATAGGGGAGCAAGCAAAGAATTGAGTATTCCAAGCGCAATAATTCCATAATCCAAATGAGATGCTTACAAAATCAAGTTGTTTATTATGCAAGCTTAAATTAAAAACATTAAAATATTTGAATAATACGCCATTTGTCTCAAACCAGGCACCAAAGAGAAGTGTTAGACAAGCAAATAACAATAATAAAAAGGTAATTATTTTTTTCATTTAAAAAATTGAGGATGAAAAGAAAAAACGTCGAAAATAAACTGAGGCTAAAATAGTTTTTAATGTTATACAAATTATGATGGAGGCATCAACTGTTTAAATTCTTCAAAGTCAATGTGTCCATCTTTATTCGTGTCTGCGTCATTCATCATGTCCTTTATCTCTTTTTCGGTCAAATGTTCTCCAAGCCCTTTCATGACTTCTCTCAATTCCTCTTCTGATATTTGTCCATCTCCATTTTTATCGAATTTATCAAAACACATCTTTAACTCGTCTAATTCGTGTCTACTCATCCTTTTCGAATAATGTTGATTCGTCCTTGTTTCATGTGGTGAAGCCAGAGGTGATTGACTGACGAGTTGGTTCATTATATTCACGAATTCTTCAAAGTCAATTTTTCCGTCATGATTACTGTCATTTTCCTTTATTAACTCTCGAATCCTTTGATCGTCAGTTCCTATCATGCCTAGACTTTTTACTATATTTTCAAACTTGTTTACATCAATGGCGCCTTCATGGTCTGTGTCGTACAAATTAAATGCTAATCAAACCCCATTTTTAGCTCTTCTTTTTATATATTCATAGCAGTAAACTTTTTATTCTTACCTTCTTTAAGACTCTTTAATTCTTGTTGATTAATTCTATTTGACATTTTTATATTTTGCAAAAAGAAAAAGAAAAAGAAGAAAAGAAAAAAGAAAAAAAAGTCGAGAAAAGAAAAACAAAATGTAATAATTGAATGTTTGTCGGGACGTCAATATGTTTGTCTAGTTTCAAAACTCTTTTTAATATGATCTACAACAAAACGCTCTAGTTCAAAAGTAGCACTAATGTCTTATTGTTCTTTCATAGCTATGTCATACTTCATTTTTTGATGTCACTGCAAAAGAGTTCAATGCAGATGACTGTTTTTTTGTTTGTTTATGCATTTGACATCTATATATTGACATATAGGTCATTACATCACATCATTAAAATGTTGTACTAACAATAAATACCGTTTAAACATATCGTAAACTATATCTTCTGTCCGAGATTTCGTTGTTACTCTTCGATAGACTCAAAAATCTATCTGAGGGTAATTGGTCGATCGTTTATTCAACCCTAAAAAAGTCAGCTAGCTGCAGCGCTGGGTGGTTTCTCCTCTAGAGATACCAACATCTCCCCCTACATGAGCACCTTTTCTATTGGTTGAATAATATTAAACAACTTTATGCCTTCTCTCCCTTTACACCAGAAAAAAGAAAGAAAACAAACAAATTTACGGGGGGGATCCAGGCAAGGTCGGAGATCAATCACGTCAATAAAGACTGTAGAAAATGAATTTCTGTAAACAAACAGCTTCTACTACTGTATTTTTTTAATTATAAACATTGGATAAATGCCTATAACATATAGAGAATAAAAGGACGATTCTAAAGAATCTTTGAAAATATTACAAAAGAAAAAAGAGAACCAACCCCATGTGTATATATTTATAATCATCAACTGATATTTAATGCAATAGTTAACCGTGAGAAAAAAAAGGAACAAAGGAGGAGAAGTTCTCACTGGGAGCCACTATTTTATACCAAAGAAATCATTATCGTATGAGTATTATAGGGCCAAAAGGACACAGAATATGAATGTATTTTATATCTACACTTTTTTAAAAACAAAACTTTTTATTTTAATGCATCAAACAAATTGACAAGAATGAAAGGGGGAGAGAAAAGGAGAGAATAAAGAAATTTAAGCTTTACAATTGAATTGGTTAATACCAAATGTACTGAAATGAGCGTGTTCTGTGTTGCTTTCATTTTTAGATGTATGAATAATGCCTTCCATGAATTGATAAGTAGTTGTTCCTTTTGATGATGATGATGATTGTGATTCGGAATGCTTGTTGCCACTTTTCTTTTTTTCTTTAGATTTGTTATCTTGGCTCGATGAGTGTTCGCTTCGTTGTCGTTTCTTTATATTGTCTGTTTTCATCGAAAGAGGCCGTTTTTCATGATGGAGTTTTAAGCTTTAAATAAGAATAAGTTATAGTCTAAAATAATAAAAGAATCAACTTACTAAAGTCCACATGCATTACATAAAGGTGAACCATCTACATCACGTCTCCAAAGAGGTGTGGTGGATGTCCCACAATTCGAACATACTGGTTGAACGATATGGTCATCATCCCTTGCGTCCTTTCTCGAGGATTGTGGTTTTAGATGCTTTGGCCTTGGCGCATTATGCAGCTTTAGACTGTTTTAAGTGTACACAAAATAAGTTTAAAAAAATTATTGACTATTTTTGTATTTTTAATTCTTACTAGAGTCCACAAGCGTTACATAGTAGCTCGTCATCAGCGGATCTTCTCCATAAAGGCGTTGTTGTTGTACTACAGTTGCTGCAAATAGGTATTTTTCCATCAGCAGGTGAACTATGGATAAGTCCTCGCTTCTGATACGAATTTTTCTTTACGGACAAGGGCGATGAGGGCGAGGGTGAATGGGAGGTAGGTGAGGGGGCTCTAGAGGGTGGCAATGATTTTGATTGATAAGGTATACTGTCTGCTGTCTCGGTATTCACAGTTAATGAAGATTGAGTGTAGGAATGGTATGAGGTTTGATTAAGAAGCACTGGTGGTTGTGACAGTTGCTGCGGTAATCGTTGTGGCAACTGTTGCTGTGGTGATAGATGTTGTTGTTGTTGCTGTGACAACTGCGATAGCTGTGGTTGATGCACAAAAGACGAGGATGAGGATGAAGAGAATGAAAGGAAAGGTGTATTTGGGGTTGATTGGATGAAGCATGGTTGTTGCGATGACTGCATGAGCATTTCATTGTCTGTGGAGGATAGTAGTAGTCTTTCCGCAGATTCTAATGTTTCTCTAGGTAAAGTTGCTAATAGTCTATTATGAAGTGTACCAATGGGTATAGGAGGCATTGTTTCCGCCGAGACATAAAGGGCAGAGCTTTGATTACAATATGTTTGTTGTTGAGAATAGCTTTGCATACATGATAGTGAGTAGTCCTCTATCGGCCAGTTTTGATGCATTAAACTTTCCGAGTTCAACTGTTGTTGTTGTTGTTGTTGTTGTTGTTGTTGTGTCGATGGGTGCTGTCGTTGGTGTGATTGCTGTTGAGGATGAGGTGGTGTTGTCGAAGGTATCAGATAATTTTTAAAAATGTCATCCAACTCGATGACTTGGTCACCTGCTTGATCTGAAGTGAATTTTTGCAATGTAAATTGCTCCTGTAAGATATGTTGTGCTTGTTTTTGTTGTTGTAATTTTAAGTTTCGTCTGTATTCAATCTCTTTTTCTTGAATGGTTTTCTTCTTCTTTTTTCTGTTAAAATCAAAGTCATCGGGAATCTTGAAAGAGACAGCAGGTGAAGCAAATTTCTTCTTTTTTTGATTCACATTATGCGCAAACCATAGTCTCCAAGATAAATTTTCAAGTCTTGAACCATTTTCAAGCGAGTCTTTTACTTTAGTACATACTCTCCAAGTCTTTGAAAGATCATCTGGCGAATCAAGATTACCGAATGGCAAAGACTCTGTATTACCTTTGACCTTTAACAATATCGGTGCCATATTTATATCAATTTTTTATTTGTCTTTAATATTTTTGGTATCTAAAAGGAAAGAAAAAAAGAGAAAAGAAAAAAGAAATTTATTCTTGTGTGTGTGTGTGGAATGAAAATTTTCTAATATAGCTTATTGCGGAGAAGGAAATAATAAAAAGAAACAAGGGGGGTACACACAGTGTTCAGCCAGATGTTTGTCCATCAACTACCAATCCATTCATCCATGTGATTCAGTGTGTTTTAACTGAGAGCAATCTTAAATAAGATCATCTGAAATTAAAATGAGATGATTTCTTTTTGAACTACTATTAAAAGAGCAGCAGTACTTTTAGCGATAAAGCCGCATTGAGCTATTTTATATTGTATTGCTATTTAATTTAATGCAGAGATACATCAAGTTTTTTCTACTTATCAGTTGTTAAAGCAGAATATAAAAACAGGAATGGTATTAAAGCGCATAAAGCTAAAGACAATCAGCGTATTTTATACTTTTGAAGTACAAGAATAATCAGCATAAAGTTATATGTTGATTTTTATATCAACGCAAGGATGAACACACAGACATACAGGTGTATACCTCTATTCAGCCACTATATTCCCTCTGGCTCTGGTTGGCAAATAAACTCCGGATATGCCAAAATTAAGGGGTAAATGGCATCATTGAACAAGTAAAATGTAGCAAATAAAGTCTGTCTGGGAAAAAGTTTTTGCCCGCTTACCGAAATGGAAACTGCGCAGTTTTTTATGGGGGTTTTTACACACTCAGTTAATATCAAAATCATAGGTTAACAAAAATAGAAGTCGTATGTGCGTATCCTCAAGGATCGTTTTGGCTATCATTTTTATCCAAGAAGCACACAGAGCGAGCGTTTGAATTGGGCCGTGGCGCATAGAGTCGATAATGAACGTTTGAGGCTCAGATGGCATTAAATATTACTGGAGTCTACCAACAAGTGAGCTGCAGCCACACCACGCCATACGAACCGTTAAACATGGAGTTGGAATCTTGATGATTTGGGACTGTATGACCACACACGGGGTAGCGTATATTGGCGAGGTCAAAGATGGTAGAATGAACGCTAAAGACTACGCCCGAGCACTTGATGGAGACTTGACAGACACCTTAAATTACTACAATCCGTGTCATGAGGACTTCATATTTCAGCATAACAGTGATCCAAAGCATACAGCAAAAATAACCAAAAATTATTTACATGACGAAAAGAAGCATACAGTTCTTCCCTGGCCAATACAATCTCCAGATCTCAACCCAATAGAGTACATTCGGAGACAGTTAAAGCTGAAATTAGCAAGGTAGAAACAAAGAGCTAGAGGGGTTCACAGATCTAATTGGTATTGACCTTCAAACCGTTGCTGTGCAGCTCATTCTCCTTGTTTTCTTTCTGTCCGCGGTAGGGCCATAGTTGTCAACACACTCATCCTCTCGCGGCTATTGCACGTCCTCCGAGTGACCCGCAGTTCCGACCCAGGTTCTTTACGCAAATCAAGTCTGCCATGTCATCGTTCTTACGCCACCGAATGTTTCCCAAGATCAGTCTAGTGAATATGTGTCTTCATCGCTCATAAGGTGACCTTGGAGTTCATAATCCCGCAATACAACAAGGCGCGCTCCAGATGCGTTGGTTAATACCACTCTTGAAATCCGTTCCTAATAGCCCTCTTTCCGTGTTTTGATTCACCTGAGCTATGCAGTTCTCCATCGTCCTTCCACGGCTCGCCGACTATCTTTTGTGACAATTAGAAACATTGGTTACTACCACTCCAGTGACTTGGCCAATAGGTGACTAGCGACTGGCATTCCTTTTCAAGGGCCACTGCCTCCTCCACTACGCTCGCTGGATTCAGCATTTACACTGTTATTCCGCGCGGTCGACATTCTCCCTTCTTCTTACGAAGCCTCTGTCCCCAATGGCCGAACCTGCTTGGAACTTCCCGTATCCGCTGTACTTCGAGCCACGCCAAGCCTCATTATGCATCGCTCTTTAGCACGTGTACGTTTGTCCTCCATCTACGTAACGGATAAAACGACAGGATATCTCAGACCAAAACCAATACTGAACTAGAATAGTCTTTAGTGAGCTTTCATTAACGGAGGTTCAATCCTCAGCTGTCGTTGGCTTTCTTCAGTCCTGTGTGAAATCGCGGTTTGGAAGCAGATATGCTCGAGAGTAATAGCCACATAATAAACAAATTCTAATGAAAGCCATTTATATCAGTGACAAGAACTAATGTACCATGTGGCCATTCTATTATACTAAAAAACAAAGCTTCCCTTTAGTTTCTTAATAATTATCAATAGAAACTAAAAGCTATTTGCAAACGAATTGGAGTGTTTGATGTACACTGTGAGTTTTACTTGCAGAGCAGTTTTTATATTTATTTAGGGATGTTTTTATATGAGCTATTTATATGCTGTGCCAATATCTCTGCCGCACCAGGGTTTACTGTGGTCTCCTTCTTGTCCTCATGACGTGAATCAAGATATTCTTCAACACGATTTGTCATCACCTGTAAGGCAATCGTATTCTCTGCACCTCTTGGTATAACAATATCTGCAAATTTCTTTGTAGGCAAAATATACTCTTCGTACATTGGCTTAACTCGATCCACATAATCCATCAAGATCTCCTTGAGTGATAGTTCTTTTCCATTTCTAATCTTCTTCTTTCGTACTCTTCTCGCTAATCTTTCATCGCTGTCTTCGTCAATAAACACTTTCATAAACATTAAATCCGTAATTTCCTTTTGATAAAGTAAAAGAGTTCCCTCTATCAGGATGACATCAACTGGTTCAATAACATAGGTTCCCATTCTATTTTGTACGATAAATCTCTTTTTTTTTTTTTTTTTTTTTTTTTTTCATGATGCTCTGCTTACCTTGTATGGTTAGACGAGTCCCATTCAGGAACAGAAGTAGGTTTGCCAGACAATAATGATTTTAATGTGCTCTCGAGTAACTTAAAGTCAAAAGCGTCTAATATACATAAGTATACATTGAATACCAGATAATACTTTGCTTCTCAACTTACTGGGATGGTCTGTATAATAGTTGCCTGTCTCGTACTTTTGTCTTTCTTCTGGTGTAAGTTCGCGATAGAATTGAGTTAGACTGATGAGTGCTACTCTAGCATGATATTTTTTATTGATTCTGGCTGTCAGTGCATCACAAAATGCTTTCTAAATAATCTGATAAATACAATGGTTAATGAAATACTATATCCCTCATTTTACTTTTCCTGAATCAGCACCACCAGCAATGGCAATAGCCATTGGTGTCTTTAATGAAACTTTAAAGTAGCTAAATAACTTTGTAAGTCTGTTTGATTATTTCCCTAGTCTCATTCTTATCGTACTTTGGGTCAGAGTACTTGGTAGGATCAATAGACATGACTGTGTCGTAAAAAGAAAACTTTTTATTAACGTAAAGTTCGGAAAAGTCTAAATGTGCAGGAATTACAAGTAAGTCACAAAATATTACTCATGTTATTGACAGACTTTGAAAAAAGAAAAGTAGCTGATAGTTTGCCTTTGTAGCTTCTAATTCAGTTATAGGAGGGGAGTATCCGACCTTTGCATATTATAGCAACTGAATGAAGGAGTATAAATCACACGATTGGAAAGCAGTGAATATGATAAAAATATATTTTTTAAGGTGTTGGGGCATAAATAATACGAAGGGTATTCGTGTTACCAAGACCGCCTTTCCATCCTTGGACAGCAACGACAGGCTCACCAGGAGTTAATAAACCATACTTCATAGCCTGTTCCATACCTACATACAAAACGTAAGTCATTTGCTTAGTACCCAGCTCTATAACCCATACCCCATCTAATTCTATGATCAACATCTTCTTGCCAAGGAGCATTTTCAGCGGGACTCAAAAGTGCTTGTGAAGTGGTCAAACGAGGAGTAATGGCTGATGAAGCCTTGGGATAATGGAAAGGGAAGCAGCCTCTGTAGAGATGGATTTGTCGAGCAGTTTGAGGGTTACGTGTAACGACAACAATGGGTGCATGAGGCTTGTATTTGGATATCAAACGTGCCGATTTGCCAGAAGTTGTCAATACAATAATACAACCTGCATTTTGTTCATGGGCAGCAGCAACAGCTGCACAGGCAACTGTCTCTGTCGTCTCTGTTGGTAAAGCTGTAAGACTGCGAAGTTCATTGAAAAGTGCAGGATAGCAAATCACGGATTCTGCCAGTTTACAAATATCGTGCATTGTCTTGACGGCCTCTATCGGATAATTACCTTTGGCGGTTTCGCCAGAAAGCATGACACAATCAGCACCATCAAGGACCGCATTAGCCACATCAGATACTTCAGCACGAGTTGGTCTTGGATTATACTGATAAATGTTTAGGTAAGCTTGAGCGTTATGTTTAGTCTAGACACTTACTGTCATGGATTCCAACATCTGAGTGGCACTATAAACAAGACAGGATTTACTCTTGGTCCTTTTAGAATAATGCTTTACTTTTAACTTACCAAATAACAGGCTTGCCAGCCAGATTACACTTGGTGATCATCATCTTTTGAGCAATAAAGACACGCTCAAGAGGAATTTCGATACCCATATCCTATATATAACGTCACTAATTAATTCATTAAGTATATATATATCTTATACATACACCACGGGCAACCATGACACCATCTGTTTCGGCGACAATATCATCAAAGTTTTCAACACCTTGATGGTTTTCAATTTTGGCTATAATCTTGATATTCTTGCCATCTTCGCCCAAGACACGGCGGATATCACGGATATCTTGACCACGACGAATAAAGGAAGCAAAGATGAAGTCGACCTTTTGTTCAACGCCAAATCTCAAGTCAGCAACATCCTTCTCAGACAAGGCAGGAAGGTCAACAGGCGTATTGGGCAGATTAACACCTTTACGAGAACAGAGCTTACCGTTGTTCTTTGCAACAACGCGGATATTATCCTCGTTTACCTCTAATACTTCAAAGGACAAAACACCATCATCAATAAAGACCTTCTTGCCTACTTCAATCACCTTGGGTAGGTTCTTGTAATCAATATAGATCACTTCGTTCGTTCCCTCATCCATGTATTGGTCATCAACGCTAAATGTCATTTCGTGTCCAATCGTAACTGGGATCTTGAGGGACACATTAGAGAACACGTCGGCTTCTCCCTTCTTTGTCTTACCTCAGCATTATCCTTCATGTTACCCGTACGGATTTCGGGACCCTTTGTGTCTAGGGCAATAGCTACTGGACGGCCAGGATAGACTACAGATAATGCAAAAAATGAGCATTGGTCTTACTATTTATAGGTTAAACTTACGCTCGACACTTTTACGAGTGTTTTCGATGACAGACTGATGATACTATGATTGTGAAACGAGTGAGTACCCGTAACGAACTGGACCCTAATATACGCTTACTTCATAAGAACCATGGGAAAAGTTCATACGAACAACATTTAAACCAGCGTTTCGAAGTTCGGTAATGGAGTCAACGCTATTCGTTTTAGGGCCTACAAAAAAAAAATAATAATATGAGAGACGCGTTGGGAGTTATTGCATTTACGACTACTAACCAATAGTACAGATGATGGAAGTCTTACGTCCATGAGTAGGCTCAACGTCAACGTTCATTTGAGCGATCCATTGGACGTTAGAAGTGATGTCAGGTGTAAGAAGAGGAGCCATTTTTTTTAAGAATAGAAAAAGAGAAAGGGGAAGATAAAGAAAGACGATTTTATACTTTACAGAATCTTAAAGCTGTTGTGTAAAATGTCCTAAAGAGGAAATGCCATGGTGCATGAACTTTTTACTGCGAGAAAAGCTGTATTACAGACTAGAGAAGAACAATATCCAAGCTGTTGCTCAAGATAAAGCAGCCACAAAGGGAACATTTATTTACTATAACTTCAAAACTAATGAATAATGTATACTTACCGAGGCGTTAAAGAATGCACGGCCGTTATGGACAGCGCATTAAATCCAGGGAGCACCGTTAGTCTTTTGAAGGGCTTTCATTGTCATGTTTTGAATTGTAAACAAAGATACCATATATATTTAATGCACTGTTCACATCACGATTTCATATCGTACCACAAGGTTCACACTTGAGGGTAGCGTGTACTCTTCGTTTTGTTAAATAACTCGTCAGCATAAACAAATTCGGTTTCCCTTATTCCATACAAAGCATTGTTAGAATACGCACTATGTAAGAGAGCGTCATGCCAGTTATCTTGACAGTAGAGCATCAATCTGTATACTCTTGGAATCAATCTTGTGCACGCTTACTCACTTTTCTTGCTTCTCTTTTAATGTATTGAACATTCATATACTAATTGATTTACTAGTCATTCTTTTACTTCGTATGAGCTTTCCTTTTGTTATTTGTTGTCATTTTATTTTATTTCCTATTATTTTGCGAATAATAAAATGTAATGCAAGTATTTACAAATATGCTAAATATAATGTACACAATCGTGTATATATTATATAGTTATGTGTGTGTGTGTGCGTATGTAGGTATTGTATATATATGTATATAAAAAGGGGATATGTATGCACTAATGGTTCATCGTTACTGATTCTATTCTTTCATGGAATGTTTGCGTGCCGGTTACTTGTTTAACAAGAATACTGTCCATGATTTTTTTATTTGCTTGTAATTCCTACAATAAAGTGTTAGAGTATACGACCCGTCTTTGTTTATATCTTTTACATCATATTCAGAAAGAGACAAGGCCAACATTGTACTCTTTTTGCTCAATTTCCCTTCAAGTTCTCTGATTATTTCAAGTTGCTGATTGTATAAATCCTGAAGTTCTGTTGCTCGCATCTTTTCTCTTTCGTATTCTCTGGTTTTATCATCAAGTTCTTTTCTTAACTCATCATTTAGTTTTTTCAACACTTGCTCTAATGTGTTGTTACTTGTCTATGTGGATCGTATTAGATACGCTCTATTATTATTTTTATTTTTTACCTTATTCTTGTAAGGCTGCTCCAGCGTATTTTTTATCATCATATTGTTATCTTGAGCTTTCTTCAATTTATACACTACACCTCTAAAGTTCTTCAGTTGGTCTTCCAGACTGTAAACCCGTTCTTTCCATTTCTGTTCAGAGAATGATGTTAAAGAATATATAACTATGACTATCCTTTTTTACTTACTTCAACATGCTCAGCTTCCTTTTCTTTTTCTTTTAATTGCTTAAGGGCTAAACGGAGCTTATGCTTTAACTCTTTGACGTCATCTTCAACCAACTTTTTCTCTCTTTCTGTTGTATATAACTGCGACTTGTAGTCTTCTTCTAATGCAGCCATTCTCTCATCCTTTTCTTTGATACCAATTTCAAGTTCATTAATCTGATTTACTTGATTTTCATAGTCTGTTCGAATCTGTTCTGATTTTTCTATAGCTTCTTGTAATTCAATCAAAAGCTCTTTATTTGCTTCGTTTTTCTCTTCCAACTCTCGTTGTGTCTTTGTGATATGATCTTTTAATACTTCAATGTCTTCATCTCTTTCTTGAATTGTTGCTTCAAGTGTCATTATTTTCTCTTCAAGATCATTGTCTCCTTCTTCTTTATTCTTTTCGTCCAAGACAGTGACGAGCTATGTTAAAGAGTATAATGAGCCCCGGATATACATATACATATATATATATATTATCAGCTGTAAAGTGTACCTTTTGCATCTCCTCTTCCAAATCTGCTACATCTTGTTCTCTTTCTTGTATTTCATTAATCAACAAGTCATTTTCTTTTCTTAATTGACGAATGGTATCCATCAGTTTGTTATCATCTTCATGCTTCATGGATCGTTCATATTCAAGTATTTTTGATTTAAGTTGTTGTCTTGTCTCATTCAAGTCTTTTGTAGATTGTTTTAATTGATTACGTAAATCATCCATCTGTCGTTGTCTTTTCTCTACTTCATCCTTTAATGAAGTTATTTCCAATGACTGTGACCTAAGTTTCTATAGGAAAAATATTAACAATAATCTCTTTTTTTTTTTTGTCTTCTTACTTCTTCCAATCTCTTTGTGTTTGTGGGATAATCTTCCTTGTGTGTCCTTGGTTGTGATGATTCCACCTTTTGTTCTCTGATAAAACGAAGCTCATCACGTAATCTTTTGTTTTCAGCAAGCACATCAGCGCGCATTTGAGATAGTTTATCATTTTCTTCACGGCATACTTTAGCTTCCATAATAGCTGCAGTTAATTCATCCTTCTCTGCTTGTGACATACCATGTTGCTTTGGACATGGTTTATTCACAATCTCAATGGCTGCTTCTAATTCCAATATAAGTTTCTTATACTTTTTTAATTCTTGAGTGAGCTTTTGAACTGTTACTTTCAGATCAACATTCTGTGTATATTGATCATCATTAATATTGGTGTCACACATAAATGAATCATGCGTTCATTTTTTTATTTTGTTTATATTATTGTTTACCTCTTTTAAGGCAGCCTCAACATTAGAAGGAGATAAGTCAAGTAACCTATTCTCCAGATAATAAATCTTTAATCTTAGATCAAAGTTTTCCTTTTTTAATATATCCACAGTCTACAACATGATCAGAACATTGTCATATTATATATATTTGTATCCTTACATTCTCTTGGTGCTTTAAAGGCATAGAAAATTGGGTTGGTTTGATTGATTTATCTCTTATAAATTCTGTTGAACCTTCCAAGGGTGTATCTACAACATTCCATTGTTCACTTGAACTACTACTACTGCCATGATTATAGTGATTACTGCTACTAGTTGTACTGCTACTACTATTGTGTACATGTTTAAGAGACACTGGTGAACTAGTTAACGGTCGAAAAGGTACAATGTCGTCAAGTAAAGACACATTGGTGGTTGAAAATAAATCGTCTTCCATTAACGTGCAAACAATAAGAAATAAACGTTCTTTCTCCTTTAATTATATTTAAAAGAAAAAAGAGAGAAAAAAGAAAGAAAAAAAAATGGGTATGGGGTATAATTATATTTTTTTTTTTTTTTTTTTTTCGATTTCGTCAGTTGAGCATTTAAACACTTTACTATTTTAGGATGTGGCTACTTTTTTCCCCTCTCCTTTTTAAAAACAACGATTGCTAAACTAATGAATTATTCATTCTCTTGTAAAGAAAAGTCTTTAATAAAATATGAACTGATTTAGTATTTTTATAGATCAAATTTATACAAGTTTATAAAAAATCAAAGAGAGAGTTACAATGAAAATGGTTTATTTTCACTGCATATTTTTATTGTTAAAAATGTGTTATATTTTTTAAAATGAAATGACAACAGCAACAGCTCTTTGAGGTATTCTATCCTTTTCTTCCTTATTTGCACAAGTACGAATGGTAAACAATAAGTCACTTCTATCAGAGTTAAGATAGACGGGTAATTCAACCATGTTTTCATTGTCTTCTTTTTGGTCCTTTCTTATCCATCGAATCGTCGTGTTCGGGAGCTTATTACTTGGTTCGGATGTCAAGCGAATTTCATTCTCTTTCCATATTCCTCCTTCAATCTTCATACCATGAATGTGATAGCCTATAGAATCCATCTGCTTACATTTTCCAATATCAACATCCAATATCAATTCTTCAAGTGACCACTTATATTTCTGTGCAGTTGCTTGTCGGGTGGCTGTAACGTAGGCTTCTGGTGTGAATAAACTGCCAATGGCAATATCGACATGTTCAAATGTCTGTTCTTGAGCAACTGACTCGACTTGTTCTAAACGCGTCTTGAGATCTGCAAGCCATGCATTCAAAGAAATGTTCTTGGGCACCTTATAACGCTTCCAATGGTCAGGAATTATTCCCTTATTTAACCAGGTCAACAGTTGTCTCAAGTGGTTCGTTTGCTTCAGTTCACCAGCACAGACCTTTTGGAGAGACATGAGATCTTCTCGAATGACTCGTAACAAATTACGTGCGATTTGGTTTTCTCTTTCAAAGAATCGGAAGAGAGGATCCATAATACCATGGCTATCACGTTGCATGGTCTTGATCGTAGATGGTAATAGTGCCAACCAATTCGTGATAGATGCACTAAGAGCACGCATCCAAGCGGGTTGGTTGGAGTTGGAAGGTGCACCTGATGCCTTTTGACCACCGTCTTGCGAGTAGGCAGCCTCATCATCATCACTAAGACTCTTCATCTTGCGGACCTTGTTCAGCATGTGATTACCCTTGAGTGTCAACAGTACACGTTCTGCGTTGGATGGTAATCCTAACCAGGTGGGTGGTTCACGGTCAGGAAGCTTGTTTACCCAATCGAGGAATTGATCCATCTTGATTCCATCAGGAGCAGTCAATCCCTTTTGGCTTTCTCCGCCCTTTACCACTTCAAAATCAATGTCAAAGCACTCAGGCTTGAACCAGGTGTTGACAAAGGAATCAAGCAAGCGTTGATCATACTCATTGTCAATTCGGCCACCATAGATAGACTGCTTCAGCAACGATCTGATGGCATCCCAAGGAATCTTTTCGGGTGATATGTTGGCTCTACCAGCTGAAGCAGAGTCTAACCACTTGTCAATCGTGTTGAATGCACTGTCTTGATCAGAGTCATTAAATTCATAGACCTTAGTCCAACCTAATGGAACGTATCGTAAACGCTCTTGAACAACTGCATGTAGCCATGCTAACATAAAGTAAAGTCGAGCTCGTTCAGTAGGACCGCGTGACAATCGAGAAGGAGGGATACTACGTAGCGATTCTTGAAGGTTGGCCTTAATTCCTGGTGGTGGCTCAAACATGAGGATACGTGACATACGAAGCAAGTTGACAGGCACTTTAGGATTCGTTTCCATCGTCAAGAACAAACGGAAGTTACGGTGAGGCTTCATGCTGTGAAGCTTCTTTTCAAGCTGACCGAGCCATGCAGGTGCCAAGTGAACGTTCTTCAACATAACCCATGTACCAGTCTTGATGGCAGCAGAGATAGCCTGATCGGCTAATCCAAAACCTTCAGCAGATCCCATAGCCACAGATGTACAACGGTTGTTTGTCTCTGCAACCAAGTTGTCAACACGATAACTTGCGTCATAACCAGGAACTGAACATAAGGCAAGTGGTGTAGAGCTACCAACCTCTTCTGTCACAATCTGTTGCAAGTTTAATTCACCAGTATTCATAAACTCTCCATCAAAGATTTCAGTTGCAAAAATAGTCGTAGCAGGTAGCAATCTATCAGGTCTGAAGCACTTGACAATTAGCATCTTGCGAAGTGCATCGACAGAATCTATCATAATGTTAGTTGGCCGTTACAAATCTTATTCTCTCACAACTTACTGTTTGTTCCAGCACCATCCCAACATAGAGGCACGATTGTTTCTGGTTGATTGTGTTCCATAAATTGTTTCCAAACATCTTCATTCATTGAGACATGATTTACTAAATGACTAAAGCAACTGAGGTTAGAGAATTCCTTGATGCGCTGAGCAATTTCATCAGGAATGAAGCTAGGCAAGTTTAAGCTTGCGGCTGTCACAGTATTGCCTACAACAGAGTCACCTCCGTTCAACAAGAAATCAAATTCGGTATCATCCACATTTTCTTGAACACCACGCATACGGATCTGGCAGAGCAAGACGGCATACATAGGGTAATCTTCGTGAATCAAAGATCGAGATGCACGCTTATAGGCAGCAGAGAATAGATCACGAGAAAGGATTTCAAGACGTCTATCAGGATCGCTGATTCCCTTCAAGTTGGGGTTTGCATGGATGACATATTCAAATATCTCATAAAAGAAGTCAAGAGAGAATTGGTAAAAGTGGTTGACCAGATTGAGTTGTTCCATAGCAAAGAAGATGGAACTACAGGCATGTGCAAGTGGTGTATAAATAGCCGTCGTCTGGTCAACTTCTTGCATAATCGTGTTTGTTTCGTCGACCTTGCGTGTAATTTCCGCGGCTTCCTTCTTTAGCGTCTCAAGAGTATCAATAACTTTATCATCATCCAAAATATTACCCTTTGATTCGTTTAGTGCTTGTAACAAAGACTTTTCAAGATGACGAAGTTTAAGCTGGAATTCACCTTGAAGCTTGATCAAATCGGTACGTTTCTGATCAACATCAGGACGTTCAGCCTTCAAGACCTTGTTCAGACACTGACTTTGTAAACTGCCACGGGTGACAGTAAAGTTGACAAAGGTGACACGAGAGCAGATATCTGGAGCAAAATTGACAGAGGGATCACGCGTCGAGAGGAAGAGTGTGAACGCAGGTGAAAAGTCAATATCTTGGTTGCCCAATCGAATCAAGACACGGCCACCAGTACGACGCAATTCCTTGTTGAGTACAGGGTTCAAGATAGGATCAAGGTGTTCAACGTCTTGAATTAAGATGGGATTACCGAAACGCAAGGCACTTTCGAGATTCTTGATGAATGAATCATCCAAGAAACTAGTCACTGTCATCTTGCGATCCTTGTATTCGTTAATCAAAAAGTTTGTAGCTTGTCCTGAAGGATCAATGATCAATGGGTATCTGTTGTATCTCTTGAGCATAATGGCATTTTCAATACAGAGCTGATCTGCTGGAAGTGAATTGGCTTGCCATGAAAGACGATCATCAGCAGAGGAAAGGTATTCTGTCAAAGATACTTCATGTTTGAATTGAATATTGGCTGCCAACAAGTGATCCATCCATTTCTGAATAAGAATATCACGGTATTGCTGGTCAAAGTAGCCACCATAAGCCATAAAGGCGGCGGCCAAGAGAACATCACCCACAATTGTGCCCATTTGGCTTTCAAATGCTTGGCTTGCAGATTCCCAACGTACCTTTTCGGATGATAACGAGCTAAGAAGGGTAATACTTCTGTCAACCTTTGATTTCACCCGTTCCATTTCAGCCTTAATGATCTGGGTTTCACCAACAAGTTCGGCATATTCATCTCTGTAGCGGCGGATACTGACTTCAAGATCGGCAATGACCTTGTCCATTTCCACAGCCTGAAGCTGAGTCTCTTCGGAGCTTCGTTGCAGCTGGTTAAGTTCTTCTCTAAGAGGACCAACTCTATCCAAAATTGCAGAGAAGTTGCATTGAGCAGTAACCCATTTGTACAGAGGGCCACATGCCTTGGAGGCACGGTTGACAACATCAAATTCAAAGTTGGGGTTGCTGAGATAGTTCTTGTGCATGAAATCACGTAGTTGTTTAGTGATTTGGGCTTCTGTATTGTAATTTACGATACTAGAGATGAAGTCATCACGACGAATGATACTTTGCACTGTCTTCCAACTGTCAATCTTGTGTCCAAGCATGATACAGACAGACTCCATTGTAAGCTTGACTGCTTCGGGAGGATTACTCATAGATCTCACTTCGGTAAGGTGTTGTCTCTTGATGCTCTTGACACTCATTTCAGCTTCCTTTACAGCAGGTTCAGCATTAGCCAAATCATTGTCGACTTCGGCACGACGAGCTTCGATTTCCTATATAGCATAGCATTAACCTATGTTTTATTAGTTTTATTAGGAAATTACCTGTGTCTGAATCTTCAAGTTGTTCTTGATGACAAGAGAATCCGCTTTCTTACGTTCAGCTTCCTTTTCATCTTCAACCATCTGTTTAATCTTTTCATTTGCTTGATTTTGCTTCAATTCAAGTTGATTCTTCTTTATAGCAAGACTCTTTCTCAACTCTTCTACCTTGATCACAGTGTCCTTTAATTTCTCAAGACCAACGTTAAGATGGCGCTGTTGTTCTTCCAGATCTTCACGCTTTTCGTTATAAAGTCGAACGTAATGAGAGATAAAGTCCAAAAAGTGTCGAGGTGTGACATAGTTATATCGTCCTTGACGCTTGCTGAGCTTAGCATTGATTTCATACAATGATTGATGGACAAAGACAAGTGCGTTGACAACTGCTTCACGATGGCTAGGAGGAATGGGCAAGTTGCGGTAGGCAATAGGGAAGTTGAGAGGAGCGGCATAGTTTGGCATGTCAAGATCAAGAGTCTTTGTGAACTCCATACCAACTTGGTAGAAAGCTTGATCTGGCCAATCACCGAACCAGTCAAGAACACAACGATTGAACAAAGCTGGTGAAGTGGCTGCACGTGAAGCAAGACCGCCTTCGGGAGGGTTCATGGTAAACACGACGTGGAGATTTCGCATCACCTGTTGAGTGAACCACTTGTAGAGTTCTTCGTTGGAATCAAGCATTAAGCCATCACGTTGGGCACCTTCTTTACATGCTGTCATAAGCGAAGCATACTCGTCACCTTCAAACAAACCGGGAACTTCGGCATTAGCCAGTAGTGTATTCATACGTTCAAGGAAACCAGAGTCAAGAACATTGGACTCGTCCATAATGAAACAAATCTTTTCACCTTTGCAACCAGCGCGACGAAGCACGGTACGTAAGTCATCATCAAAGTCAGCACCAGTATACTTGTTGTGCGCTTTGATTTGGAAAACACTTAAACCGTTCATCCATGCAACGAATCGAGACAATGTAGTCTTACCAGAGCCACTGACACCAATAAGAAGCAAATGACCTTGAGGTTGTCTGAAGACACGATCAATACGGAGTACATGTTCAAGGACGTCATTGAAGAGCACCAATGCAACATCGAGTTCTTCTTCATAAAAGACCTTAAGTCTAGCCTTAGCAAAGTCACGTAGTTGTTCACGCTTAACAGGAATATAGTGCTTCGACAACCAATTAGAGAAAAGAATAGGTCTTTCGAGCGCTTCTTCATGATTGATAGAGGGGAAGTGCTTGTTAGCAATAGAGTCGATCATATCATCGGTCCATTTACGTTCCTCTTCATCTACCAAACGATCCTGGAAAAGACGCAAAGCTTCATGTGCCCAGATACGAACTAAACCCTCGACAGTAAGAGTTTCAAGAGGCTTAATGGCTTCATAGATACCACGAACCCAACGGGTAAGTTCACGAGGAGAATAGATATAATGAGCTTGAATGTCAGGAGTAAATCGTTTCTGTGAAGCCAAATACAATTCAACCATCGCAGCAGTAAGAGATTCGGCATAACCACGCAAATTGGGCACAAGTTTAAGCATAGCGCGTGTAAATGTACCGTAAATTTGCATGAGTGAAAGCTGGCCAGCATAGTCAACCATAACTAAAGGTGCGTGGCGAAGGAAACGGTGTGAAAGAGGAACACGACCAGGATCAGTTGGAGGGTTACATGCTCCAACAAATTGAATGCGTTCCAAGGTAACCCAAGACTTGTCACTGGTTCTCCAGAAACCGTTATATTCAACAAGCTGTCTGAGGAAAGAGATAACACGCTGTGTGTTGTATTTATCTGTAGCTGGCAAGTTGATTTCATCACAGAATACAACAAGCCATCGACCAATGGTGAGTGGCGAAAGAACGACGCCATTGGGTGTCTTTCTATATTCACAGTGTTGTTCAAAAGTCTTGAGGACCAATTCAGGGCTTGTTGCACTTGAAAAGTTAAGACCCACCACTTCCATATCAGGAAGCTTTCTAAGAGCACTGAACAACGTCATGGTTTTACCGGAACCAGGAGGACCACACAAGATCAAAGGCTTGTGCTCAGATAACCAAGAGTAAAGCACCTCTTCATGACGAATAGTATCGACGGTGGGAATAATCATATCAGCATCAGAAACCTTGTGGGTTTCGATTTCAATGACAGGAACCTTCGATTCCCAAGGCACCCATTGACCTGTGTTCACAGCAATATCATAATCAATGATAGTATGGCCATTTGTGATGGGTGGTAGTTCATAAGTGGTTACTCCGCGAACAAAGTCTCCAAGAACAGCTCGTAAATCAAGCTTGGCATCACCAGTAAAACTCCAGATAATAGAGTAGATAATACGCTTGGTGATATAGCCTTCTAAATGATCGCCTGTCATGGGGAAATCTGAATGCTGAGCGTTGTATTCTAAAACATTGCGAACCGTCTTGTTCAAAAGTGAAAAGAAGGTTGAAAGTACACGCATGCGAGTGAAGTCCATAATATGCTCAAGGGTAAAAGCATAATCCAAGCATTTAGCCACTAGGCAGTTTTCATCAGAAAGATCAGGAGCCATAATATCGGCAATAGCTCTCTGAGTGTGCAAGTTGGGTGAAACTCCACCTTCAGTGGCAGTGGCTCCGTTTGCGGCAGTGCTTCCACTTTCCGTACGACGACGAGAAGAAGATCCCTCTTCTTCAATTTCATCCATGGGTACATTGCGGAGAGTATCGAGGTAATTGGAGAATATCATGGGTAATGTGATGATATCTTCACTGAACCAGACCATACCACAACGAGAAACGGTAGCTAGGGTAGCATATTTGAGGGTCTCGACTTCAAACATAATACGTACATTGGGTGGTAGATTAAGACGTTCACCGTTTGGTAATGTAAGAAGACGATTATCGTCAAGAACAGAGTTCAAGTTTTCTACCCATTCAGGATCAACATCACCATCAAAGATGATCCAATGACGTTTCTGGCTTTCACCACGTACGTTATCAACAATTTTACGGAGGATATGAGTGAACAAACCATCGGTCCATTCACGAGTAGTAGAGTCCAGAGTACCATACAGGGCATCTTTAGGAATTGCTTTAGGATCAATCGTATAAGCGATACCTTCTACACCTTCAACACGCTCCAAGGCAGTAAGTAGTGTCTTCCAGGCAGTAGATTTACCGGCACCAGAGGGACCAACCATCATTAAACCATGATGAATGTTTTGAATTTGATACAGCTGAATGACCTTTTCCATCCATGCATCCCCAGGAACAAGACGACGCTCTTCACAGACTTTACGTAATTCCTCCTTGAGGCGATCAAGGTTACCAGGTGCATAGTGAACACCAGGGAATACATCTGCAAGTAAGCTAGTTAAAAGAGGGATATCATCGGCAACAAGTTTAGGCTCAACTGTTTCACGGATACTAGAAATAAGCAACTGTTGTTCTGGAATGGGTTCCGAGATTCTTGCGTATTCAGTCTGATCAGCTTCACCCTTTTCGATCTCTTGACGAAGTTGTGCCAAACGATCACGCTTCAAGTTACCAGCACTAACCAGTACACTCTTAAGAGCACGCAAACCAAAGTCATAGTGAGACTGAGGAGAGAGTTGTTCGGCACAAAGATTGAATAAGGGCACAACCTTTGAAGCCAAAACTTCTGCAGTACGGAAACCTTGAGAGTAAAGCATCACTTGGGCAATCAGTTCACGATCAGGCTTAGTCATAGCCATACTTCTAAACAGCTTCTTCAAGTTATCAGGTAGGTTGGAACGACCAGCATAGCCAGGATTCATGGTAATAAAGATACCTGTGTCAGTATTGACACGGACATTACGACCAACCAATTCAATTTCATGATTAGGATTTGTAGTAGCCTCTTTAAGGCCTAACTGGATAGTTTGAACTTGCTGGGAAACAGCAGATAAGATACGTTCTTCAAGACGATTGAATTCATCAAAGCAACCCCATGCACCAACTTGACAAAGACCAATGAAGATACGACCCATAGCTTGGAAGTCGAATGTTTCATCACAACAGAAAACAAGGACAAAGCGACCAAGCTGTACACCCAAAGCCTTTACAGATTCTGTCTTACCAGTGCCTGCAGGTCCAAACGGAGAGCCGCCGAGTCTCTGCTCCAAAGCTTGCGTCAAAGTCAAGTAACAACGATCCGTCAATGGGGTTTGGACAAGACGATCAACGACACCAAGATATTCATATCCATAGTAGAATTGGGCATTAGCCATGTTGATAGTCAATCGATGGATAGGATTCTCGACGGTGTTGTTAAAGTAAAATCGCATATGATAAAGCCAATTGAAATCTTTGGGTGATGAAATATTGTCGGCTACAAGTTGTCGAGTAACATCACGCTGATGTACAAGTTCAGTGACAAGGTGTTCACACTTTCTTCGCTTGATGGTCTGCAAATCAAGCAAAACTGCATCAGCCAAGATATTCAAGTTTCTTTCGATAAGAGTAACTGCATGCTGCATTGGTGTTAGATCACCGTTACCAGCGTCATCAATGGTGGTAAGTGCCTTGTCCACAGATTGGGTCCAAATAATTTGAGCTGCTAAAACGACAAGCTGAGCAGGATAACGGTCTATCCATTCCATAAAGTCGGAAGAGCTCATTTCTTCAGCATTGTAAATGTTTTCAAGTTCGGTGACAGCGTCAGTTAAAAGCAGAGCAAGTGATACTCGCATCTCCTTTTCCAATAGAGTCAACCAGTCATTGATCTTTGGATTATCCTTAATGGACACAGGTGTCTTGAATCGAACTTCTTCACCTTCCTTTGAGGCCATTCCGATAATAGCTGTTTGCTCTTCATCTAACAAAATGGTAGCAATACCAGCAAACATCTTCTTGAAATGCTTCTGTATACGCAATATGTCCTTGCTGTTACCAATGATTTCTAGCAAATCTTCGTCACCAACAAAGTAGAAACGAGGGAATGAAGAACGTTCTCGTTCAAGATATTCACCCAAGGCCTTTTGAATCTTGCTCAGTAGTTCTGCAAGACGTTCCAAAGACTTTTGAATATTAGGAATATTAAGGACATCCAACACAAATGGAGACTTGTACACTTTCTTCATGACGGTCAAGAATTCAGTGTTAATACTTTGGAAACGAGATGTTTCTACAGGGAGCAAATGCTTGATATCCACGCTTCCACTAAAGATACCTTCAAGATAAACCCATTGACGTTGAACATCAATCCAAACATCAAAAAGGACATGAATGCGATTCAATTTATCTTCCCAAGATGAAGCGTCTTCTTCAAATACTTTATAGTATGGTGATAACTTCATAGCAGTAAGAGAATTAAGATGTTCACTCGATTTACTGAACAAGTCATCCCATCCACGAATAAGACGACATCTGTTTTGATAGTTGACCAGGTCCAAAACGTATCCTGTCCATGTTTCCTTGATCTGTTTCAAAAACTCTTCAAGTGCCATTTCACCTTGGGCTTGCATAATGACGTCCTTAATAACAGTTTCATTACGCTTAAGATCAAGATCCCACAAGTGTCCAAGAGTCATTTCAGATAAAGTGAAGCGGCCTTCAACACGAAGAGATTTAAAGATTTGACGCCAATGACGTTCACGAAGAGCTTCAGATTTCAAGTCGCCTACTAGGGGATTCACACGCAAGAGCTGACGGAGGGTATCTTGCATGTATTCATAAGCAGCATATTGACGCATACGGTTTGGCATTTCCTTTGTGGAATTAACGAGTTCATCAATGCTCTGACGCACCTTACGGGGGACAACTGAAGACCAGGGAATGTCACGAATTTCATTCAGAGATTGCCATACACGGGCAAGAGCGGTCCACACAGACTTGAGATCTCGAAGTTCTTCAAGAACAGGATCTAGACGTGCTTCTGATGTTTGTTCTAGATCTAATGCTTCCTTAGCACGGCAGACCATATCATACTCTTCCTTCAAGCGAGTGACACGTCCTTCGAAAATAGACAAAGTGTTTGTTGCAATATCTGGCTTAATTTCGCCCTGAACAGGTTTGGTCTTCTCCCATTCAGCACATATATCACGAATCTTTTGTTCAATAACCTTATCTTCAGCAACAATCTTCATTTGCAATCCAGCAATCTGTTCTTGAATAGCATTGTTCTTTCTGCTCAAGATTTCATTGAAAGCGCTCCATTCACCATCCACTTGATCAACATACACCCAATCTCCTGGGAATTGGAAACGCTGTCGTTCGAGAGTTTTCTGACCTTGTCTAAACAATTCCACATCTAGGCTCCACTTGGCAACTTTTCGCTTCAAATCTTGGACGAACGTAATAAAGGTTACAGCTTCACCAGTAGAATTACTTTCAATAGATTGCTGCTCAAGTTCATAACGAGCTTTTGAGACAGAAGTATGGAAGTCCTTCATGGAAGTTCCCAAAAGTGAGCCAAACTTGTTGAGGATTTCACGTTGCCATTGATCATACTTTTGGTTCACTTTACTCTGCACTTGCTCGTAATCAATCACAAGTGGACCAAATGATTGCTCGGTTTCGGAATTGTCAAATGTAGATCTAGCCTTTTTGATTTCTAACAAAATTTGCTGCCATTTACCGAGATCATCTTCAAGGATCGAAAAGACGTGGCTAGATTCCAGATCCCATAAGGATTGATACTGTAGCCAAATGTTGACATAATCAGAGACTTGGCGAATCTTGTCTTCAACAATTTGATAAGCGTATTCAAGAGAATTATCGCCCATACGGGTCAAAAGACTAGAATACGTTTTTTCGATAGTTGGGTTATCTTTAACACTGAGCCCGCCTTCATAACGTGAGCTTTGAATACGAGGAAGATGACAGACAACAGCCAACCAATCATGAAGTTGGAACCACCAGCTGGTTCTAGCTTGCTCGATAGGAGGATCAAGGTACATGACTTGATTACGAATACGGACTTCATGAATAAGTACCTGGAGAGCAGGCTTAACATCTGATGATTTCTGAGCTACTGTAGTTTCTTCAACAGGAGCAATGCTATCGCGTTGGCCACCAGCTTTTCTCTTACGTCTAGACTTTGACATACTGACCTCAGGCACAACGGCTTCTTCATTAACACCCATGAATGCGTTTGTCCAAGCCTTAATGGCTTGTTGTAAACGAGCAATCAATACAGTTTCGATACGCTTGTCCAAACCGGAAACCCATTGGTCAAGATTTGAGTAGTTTTCGAGGTTCAAACGATCAATCTATAAGGGGAAAAGTCAGATCAAATAAATAAAATTGGATTTCATACGTACGATCTTTTGAATACGGCCGAGTGTGTCCTCAAACTTCTCTGTCTGATAAGGACAAGCCTTCATTTCGTCAATTCCTTTAGTTATATCGTCATAGTAACCGATCAATGCATCAACTTTGTCCTGGAATACGGATACAACATTGGCAAATTCACGAACAAACATGACATGCCTGTTTTCACGAGCGTCCAAGGGAGTTCCAGTGAGATATGACAGTGGACGGTGATGAGCATCATAAGAGCTGACAAAATAATCCCAGCGTAAGTTGATACCCTTCGTGATCATGTTGTGGACCTCATTTCGATAACCAGCTACTAGTGTAGCAATTTCCGGGTTTCGATTTACTTTATGAACAGTTTGAGAGAAGGTTCGGACAGTTTCCATGAGACTAACGGCAAAAGGATAGACACGCTTGGCATCTTTTGCTACATTAGATATAGTGTGGGGCACCTGGAAGTTCAGCCATAACAAGTTTCTGACTTCCTTGAATAAGGTAATGATTTGACCATCAAAGTTGATGCCCAATTGAAGTGCATTCTTTTGAACACGGTTACGTGAAATTTCAAAAATACGCCCAGACACAGACAAATCACGCTTGGTAATCTCTTGAAGCCAATTGTCATAAATTTGACGAGTATCCAACTTTTTACGGAAACTGCTGCTTTCAATCTGAAGCTTTTGTCCTTCAGCATAAAGTTCCCATCCTTTACCTAGAACATCCTCAACACGTTTCATATAAAGAGACAGTTGTCTATCGATTTGACGTGCCCAAATGATGGCACCTGAGACAGGAGGCAAGTCACGAAGCTGTGCCATATGGTAGGCTTCAGAGTTTCTATACTGCATCTTAAACTTGTCGTGCAACTTATTGATATCTTCTTTGACACTATCAATGAGCTGTGTTTGGTATTCTTGAATAGCACCACGAATCTTAGGTCTAACAAAGAGTGCGTTGAACTTGGAAAATACTCTAAACATTTCATTAGCGCTCTTTGCAGTGCCCAGACGGTCACGTAAACGAGCAATGATCTGGTTTTCGACACGCGAAACCCTTTCGTTGTAAGCAGTCTCTGCCTGAACCCAAATTTCAGTTCCCTCTACAGTAAACAACAGTTAGTAATGAAAGATACGACCAATATAATGAATTACCAGGAGAGACATCAAGCACATCAATATTCTTAACGCTTTCATAAGCCAGCTTTACTTCTTCTACGGCATTGATGTCGCTAATGCTGACGCTTTCTTCTTCTTCCATAATGCTCTTGACTTGTCCATCTTCTACAACAGTAGCCTTCTTTGCGCGAGGACTGGTCATAACACGCACAATAGTTTGATGCAGTTGCTCATGCTGCTTTCTAAAGGCCTGCACAAAGGTGACACGTTCCTGGAGTTTCGCGTGTGCTGGGTTGATCTTAATAGGCAAGAACTTTTCAGATCGTTTACGAGTAACATCACGAGCGACATTCGTAAACTCTTTGATCAAGTCATCCCATGTTTGGAATACTGACTCTGCACCTCCTGTAGTGCGTTCGAAATCGTCATACTCCATATACATCATACGTCGACTACCGAGCACTTTCAAAAGCTGGTCGTTGAGATCCTTTGAAATAGCTTCAACTAAAGGAAGAGCGCGACGGATTGGATAGGGTCTAAATCATTGTGTTAGCTACTGATATTTTCTTGTTTCTCCAGGCGTCACTTACGATAACTTCAATTTCTTGTTGAGATGTCCAAATATTAAGTGAAGGGATTCTCTGATCTTGTCTAAATCCGTAGCTGACAAAAGTTCATTAAGAGGAAAGTCCTTCATAAGTTGGTTATACTTGTGAACTAGTAATGCATTTTAGAATCTTTAGTCACAAACAATTTGTCACAACTCACCTCGCTCCATTCCTTCCTTTAGACCCGTATCGGCTATGAAACTGACAGTCGCATGGAAACGCTTGGCATGTTTCAAAATATCGAGGGTTAAAGCTAGATATATCAGTTAATCATTGTATTACACTTGGACCCTGATATTTACTGATTTGATCACTCTTCAACTGCTCATCTATCTTTTCAAGAGCACTTTCCATACTAAGCCAAAAGTTAATTTCCTGGATTGCTGTGCCACTTGCAGGATCACGGGACATTTTGGTAACCTTTTGGATTTCCTTAATCCAAACATTGACATCACTTTGAAGTTTATTAAGGAACGAAGAATCAGAAAAGAGAGCAGAATCAATTGCCTCGACAGTAACTCTCTTGCTTTGTTCACGGCACTTGATATGTCATAGTGAGAAAGAGTGTGTACAAAACAAGAGACTTGACTTACCTTATCAACTGCCTTTTGAACAACAGGATGAATATTTAATGATACTTCAGGAATTTCGACATTCTGTTGAAGATGCAATAAACTAAGCTCAAGTTCTGCCATCTTTTTCTTAGCCATTGGAACACCCATCTTATTCTCTTCGTTCTTGCTCTTGGAGCTAGTTTCATTTGCTGCTTTACCATATCTAGCATTGACGTAAGCATCAAAATAAGGACTGACAGCTAAATGGATGTATGAATGCAAAAATTCGTAAGCGCCTGTTTGGCCGGGTTCACTGGCGTTCGGAGCTCCAGGAAGATTAATTAATTGCAACTGATTTTGTAGAGGTCGAGATTGATCGAGCGTAGCAGAGCGTTTGATGACAGCTAACGAACCAACATGAGTTGGGAGGTATGTTATTTCATGAGAAACGGTATATGAATAGGTAGCAGGAGTTCCTTCATCTAACAAAATTGTTATAGACAAAATAGATAGTAAGAAGAGGACTACTTACCTTCATCTTTAACGTTGTCTCTTTCCTTGTAAATGAAGATGGCTGGTGTTTGGGGATCATTAGCAAAACGTTTAAATTTCTCGGCAGTATCAGGATAAGAAAACAAAGTATTTTCAAGGTCGGATACATCAGCACCAAGCACCAAGGGTAAAAGCTGCTCAAAGTATTCTTGAAGTTTATGATGGTCAAATACAAGAAGTACTTCAGATGCACCGGGTGCAGCAATAGAAGATGTCGGATTTAATGTCGTTTCGTCTTCGAGCATAAGTTCGTTCTTATTCGTTTGTTAATGAATAAAAAGGTATAAACAAACTTTTTAAGAGTTAAAAAAAAAAAAAAAAAAAAAAAGATAAAAGCTTTCTTCTATTTGCTCTACGCGACCTTTAAGCAAAATAAAAGGTGAAGCAGTTAGAAAAAAATAAGCTTGAACCGAGAAAAAAAAAAGGGGGGGAACGGCACTTTGGCGTAGAATAAGGTTTTTATATGCTCCGCTCAATTATTATTTGCTGCTGACATTTATTTTGTAAATGAACACGCAGTTTGACACGAGAGTGCCTTGATCGAGTCGTGAAAGATACAGGCAAAATAGTTAAGCAGAGTATAAGGGCAGGGCAATCATTGTATTAAAATGAAGAATTTAAGACAGTCATATATCATTCATACTGTCTCTTTTGTACACTTATTCATTACAACAAAAGACAAAATGTGATTAAAATAACTTAAAAAGCGTGGCTATTCTTCTTTACTGTAGCATTCGACTAAAATTACACTCGGACATGTTAATGGGCCTTGCTTAGTTCTCCTGCATGAAGTCACATATATTAGAATCTCAATTTGACAAGAGCTATATGGTAAATTAAATGTATACACTCTCATCATACAATTGCTACAGCAAGTGCCCGAATGTGTTCAATAGCTTTTGTGCTCATTGTCTTGTAAACAGTTTCGGTCTTGTTCAACTTTTTATAAGGTTGTATTTTACTTGTACTTTCATTTATTTATTTCATCTCTTTTAATGTCTTTCCTTCTGCTGTTACTGTCAAGTAAAAATATAGATTTTTATAATATATTTGACTGGAAATATCATAATTCATCAAGGCAAGTCACTGTCTTTCTTGTCTAAAGACAAGGAATTGATGAACATAACGACTGAGGGTCCTTCAGGAAATCATTGAACAAGATATTTTAAAGACTTGATGCGAATTTACAGTTTCCAAGAATGCATTTTGCAGCTGATTTCAGTCTTAAATCAAGTGCTTCATTTAAATGTACTGGCTGAACATTGCTTGTAGATGCACCAATCCATACTGTAGACTTGCCATGGCGGCACCAGATAGATATCGCTTATGGAACAGGGATGTTACTGCTTGTCTCAACTACTTGCACATCCTTCGTGGGCTTCGACGTAATGGCATGGTTCCTCGTAGTTTTCTCCGAGTTGCTGTTGCTCCTACAAGACATCGAAGAATACCAAACGATCAGAAACGATCAAGAATTAGAATCCGCATAAACGATGACTCTCTGTCCTACTTATCGCTAGAACACATCTAGATGCCTTCGGGGTAAGTTATATATATTAATTCTGTACATGTATATGTTCTCTCTCCCTGATGCTTTTATTTTGTGTTCCGTCTCTTTCATCTGCTATTTGTTTCCTCTTGCGCATATGTTATTTTTAACCTTTGCATCAATATTTCATAAAATTAACGTCAATAATTAATAAAAATACATTACAAGGTCAAATATGGCACATGGTAAAAGTTCAAATATTTTTCAAGCACCAGCCTTATAATGTTAAAAGGAAAGAAATTAAAGAAAGCTTCTTTTACAAAGAGCAGCATTAAGGCAGACAACCCTTTGTCTTTAGGACATGACCGTATAAACTGTTAAATCTTTTAAATTCGACTTTTCTATTGTAAAGGGGGCCATCTCTTCTATTTGTACGCTGTACATAAAGTCAATCTGTTTCTCATGTTTCGAATATCCTCATCACAAAACTTGTTGTTGTACTTGGTAATATAGACAGGTGATATATATCCTTATCAAAAGCAAGATGAATTCAGCAATAATAGCTACATAAGGCAAAGCAAGATGCCTGAATGTACAACAAGGAATAAAGCTAGGCAGTAAGATCAAACTCAAAAAGACTATTGTCTGTCATTTGCTCCAATTGAATATATAAAAACTTTTATTTTTCGTGTGTAGATCATCCGACTTCATCTCCACAAAAATCATTATAATTCACACGGCGAACAGGACAATCTAGGACAAATTTAACCTCTAGTTATAAAAGCCCTTTTTTTTTATTGTATAGCACCCTTGAATTTTATTCGACCTGTCAAGTAATACTTTTACGATTATATTAAAGTAATGATTGTCCTATTTATTTAAATTGCATGTATACTAGACTAAGCTCTATTAAGAAAGTGAGACGGTAGTATGGTTGTCGTTTCTTGACTTTCTGTTGTTGATATGTGAACACTTTATACTCTGTACGATATAAGCTAATTATTTTTAGATCAACCATTGATGATCGTATTCCTTGTTTGGCTCTGGTGCTACTCTTATCAAGCTCGGATTTAAAGACCAGAAGATGATAAGTTGAATGAATGAATAATGTTTCACAGCATATCATCCAGAATAAAGGTAAATCGGCAATAGAGACACATAATAGTCTAAAAGCTCTCTTTTTATTCAAAACATGCTATTTACATTCAAGTACAACCAAGTTCTGAATAGAACCCTATTTAATAAAGTAACACAAATCAATAATTGAATTTTATATATAAAATCAGCTTTATTTTCTTTACTTCTTTCCTCTCAACTTTCTCTTTCTCTCAAACCCTTTCCTTTCATTCAAAAACAGAGAAACTATCCCCCTGACTTTCCTTTTTATCTCAAATGCGTCCTAAAACATTCATCTTTTTTGCCATCACTTGTATCTCTGTTGTCGCTTCCGCTGGTTTGGATGACGATATACTTGAAGACTTTAGTACCGTGAAGGGTAATGGCAACTATATCATTCAATTGAGTCCTGACACAAGTATCAAAAGCTGTACGTAATAGAATATATTTAAATTATCATGACTAATCCTTATTCACTCTCATCCAGTCGTCCCTAAGCTTATTGATGGTGCCTTTGAGATCTTTAGTCAATCGATGGGCAATGACAAGTTGGAAGTCAAGAAGAACAAAATTGTTCGACGTGATGATCAAACAGATCAACTCCATGTCTTTGATGCTTATAACTTTGGTCAACGCTTCAAGGGTATCACTGTCAAGTTTGAAGATATCAACATTGTCAGAGATCTTGCTCTTCTCTTTGCTGACAACATCTTGAAGATCATTCCCGATCAAGACGTCGAGTTTAACTTGCCTACTCCCAGTAACAAGAAGAGCAAACTCAACAAGAGATACCACGCTCGTGCCAAACAAGCTTCACCTCAAAAGCGTATCGAACGTCGCGGTAACTTTGATCCTGACACCTATGAGGATGATGAATTTGAGGCTGCTTCTGTCAAGAAGAAGACTTATAAGAAAAAGACTCACAAGAAGACTACCGTCAAAAAGGCCGTTTACAAGAAGCATACGACCACCAAGAAGAAGCATACGACCACCAAGAAGAAGCATACGACCACCAAGAAGCATACGACGGTCAAGAAGAAGAAGACAACCACCAAGAAGCATACGACCACCAAAAAGCACACGACTACTAAGAAGAACACGACCACCATTCGGGACCGCACTACTACTAAGAAGGACACGACCACCATTCCCGACCGCACAACTACTAAGGGGAACGCCAAGGGATCCAAGACAGCTACTTCTTCCTCAGCTAACCCTACCAAGAATGTCGTCAGCAGCTCTGATTATGCCAAACAAGCCAATGCTGAATGGAACTTGATCCGTATTTCTCAGCACAAGCGTAATCTTGCTCAACCTTACATCTACAATGCCAAGGCAGGATCTGATGCCTACGTCTATGTTATTGATGATGGTATGAACATTGGACACGTTGAATTCGAAGGCCGTGCCAAATGGGGCTGGTCTGCTTATGATGGCGCCTCTCCACTTGGTGAGGGTCACGGTACTCACGTTGCTGGTATTATTGGTGGCAAGACTTATGGTGTTGCCAAGAAGACCAATCTCATTGCTGTTCAAGTTCTCAACGAAAGTGGTAAGGGCTCTATCTCTAGTCTCTTGTCTGGTCTTCAATGGGTGACTACACATGCCAAGGAACATCAAGGCAAGGCCGTGATTAACATGTCTTTGGGTATGAAGACTGCTGGTGTAACTGATTCTGCTTTATCTGCTCTCAACAAGGCTATCGATGCCGTCGTTGCCTCTGGTGTTCCCTTGTTTGCTGCTGCAGGAAATTGGGGTACTGTCGATGCTTGTGATGTTCTGCCTGCTGGTAACAAGAATGTCTACACTGTGGGTGCTACCGACAAGAACGACGCCATGACTGACTTTAGCAGCTATGGTAAATGTGTTCAAATCCTTGCTCCTGGTGACAACATCCTTAGTTCTTACATCGAATCCAAGACGTCTACTATCAGAATGTCTGGTACTTCCATGGCCTCCCCTCACGCTGCTGGTGTTGCCGCTCTCTTGATTGGACAAATCAACAATGCTACACCTGCCAAGGTCTATAACGAAGTAACCACCTTGGCTACCAAGGGCGTCATTTCCTCCATTTCTCACGATACTGTCAACCGTCTTTTGTTTAACGGTCAGAAATTAACTAATGCTTAAAACTCAATAATTTGTACTTTATCATTGTAACAGTAATAAAACTCTTCTTCTTTCTTTTCTCTTTTTGACAGATTAAAAAACGTGCAATGTACTCCCCTTTCGCACGTTGTCATTTATTACGAGAAAAACGTGATGATTGGTATAACATGAATTGTGTATTTATTTTTGCTTTTGAATCATGTCTACTTGCTCTCGTAGCTCACAAATGACGCAATCACAGAACGCGGCTACTATGTTTTTAATCATGACTAATCCCTTGTCTGTCTTTCGAGCTATTTCAGAAGGATCAAATTCGTCAAAGGTGAGCTCAAATCGGAACTTGCAGGCACTATAGAATGACTTTAATAATTGTCATTTTGGAGAATGAAATATACCTACGCAGTAAAGAATCGAAGGTTTTCAACTGCTCTATAAGTACGACGAGTGTCGCTGTGGATCTTATTGATAAATCCAAAGGGACGCTTGGATCGTTTGACTATATTATTATATGCGATACAAAGAGCTCTTCCATCTCTACATACACATGTATAAATAAACGTATAGGGTGCATCATTACAACTTACGCTAAACATTCCAGAAAAGCATCTTCGTCTTCTTTTGGATCTGGTATACTTATTTCTTCATTGGAATCACTTGTTGCTTGACTATCAACAAGTAAAGCGTGGTATTTACCTTTATCATAATTTAGTTACATGTGCCTGTACTACAGTAAAATGACTTTACCTAGGGAATCGTTAGGAAAGGAGCCGCGCTCGAGCCACACGGGTATACTGTTTGCTACTTTCTTGGTATTATTTTTTTCATTCAATTCATCATCCGACAGACTCAAAATGGATGTCCTGCCCATCAAGGCTTGAATTTCAGGAGTAAACACAGCGGGTGGGCTTCCTATATGATGAGGTGGATTAAATGCGTATGTCTCAACAGCTCGTAGATAGTTGTGAATGGCCTGTCGTTCCCGTTCCAGCAGGTTAAATTCAGACGCCTTATACAGATACCCTTCCTCATCGTTTCCTTCTTCCCTATACTGATTTTCCAAGTCCTTCATAGCCTCGAGCAGAGCCAAAGAAGCTTGTCTCAACTTTGCTAGGGCAGAGTCAGAGAGATCATGTCTGTGAACGGTATAGTTGCGTACTGAATCGAGCATCTTGGTGACAGATTGAATGAGTGGCAAGATTTGGAAATTTCCTTCTGTAGGGGTTGCTGCCCTGGATGAATCATCCGCACTATCGGAAGATAGTGGATGAGAGGAGGTTGATGACGACGAAGACTGTCGAGGACCCACCACCATAGACCAAGTGGTCAAGGTATTTTGGATATCGTCAAAGCAGATATTCAATAGTACATCTAAATCTGTTTCAACGTCCAGATCTATCCAGCTTGGAGGCGGTGCTTTGGGTGTTGGTAGCTGCTCGTCAAAATCATCCGGTTCCTCCGTCAAGGTCTTCTGGAAGCCCAAGGTGCCACCTCTAGTAGAATGTCAGCTGGGCTATTTGAGTTGAATCACTTACTTGTTCACTTTGAGCTCTCTCTTGGCGTAAAAGTTTTGTAATCGTTCGATAGAGCCTAGAGTTAAGACGGATGACCTTCTTAAAGCTATACATTTAAAGTTCAGTAAAGAATTCATTACCCTATTCAACCCAGCTTACCCGAGCGAGCAAATCCTTTGGTTTGGATGCCATTAATAGGCTTTAGGTATCTACGACCGTGAGGACTTGCGGCACGAATGATCTTATCATCCTTTGGGTGAGGACTAGATAGCTTTCTGACAAATCCCGAGAGGTCGTCGTCTGTCAAGGGAGGTAATGAGTCGACGCTTCCCTGAGGTGTTGAATAAGTACAGTCATCTAAAGGATGTTGTGACATTACAGAGAAGAGGGAGAGAAAGAGAAAATAATAAAAAAGTGAATCCAGTAACCTCAAACACATGGAATAAGGGCATGCTTCAGTCACGGTGATACAGGATTTGAAGTCCTGTTCTATAGTATTCTTACACGATGTTTGTTGTTATCAACTAAGAACTGTCAGTGTTTCTTTCTTATATATCAACGTGGTAAGGAATCGATTCCAAAACGTTACTCTTTTAAATGATAGAGTTCTATTTCCCTATTACAATTCTGGAATTCCGAAATATTAATAACGCATATCACAAAATGGTAATGAGTCATGATCTTTTACCCTTAATGCACTCATTATTTGTGTGGTATATTAAAACAAGAGCGCATTAGTAGTAGAAATGTATATACAAAAGAAAAATAAAGGGGGACATTTTATCTATTGATGCTTTGACATACATATTATCACATCGCTTTTATTTTACACAACTGGAGAGACACCCTTTTTCTTGTTGTTATTTACATGGCGCTGTTTCTCAATTCTTCAAGTCTCTTCACAATGAATATACTGGTGTCAAGGAAACGGTCGACACAGTTGGCCAAACAAGCTTCTTCACTACGATCTAACTTGTTGTTAACCTTGTTGATACATTTATCCTATAGTAATGTCAATATTCTCTTTCTAATGTTTTCTTTTTTAATTTTTACCCAACAGTTATCGGTCAAGGAGTGAACAGTTTGTTGAACACGAGCCTTGGCTTGCTCGGCTTCAAGGAACTAGAGAGAAATATTAAAAGTCGAGTCCTGTGGTTATTTTATAAACGCATACTTGTCCGAGTTCACGTTGATCATTTTCTGAGAATTGGAGTTGTTGAGACATTTTTCTTTACAAAAAGAAAGCGTTTCTAGGACCCCCGCTTTCATAAAATTAGCCTAAAAAAAAACTAGATAGACAGCGGAATCAGGCAGGTGGCTTAGATCAAGCCACTATATGGATATTTATGCTGCACAATCATGCTTGTCAAATATAAAAAGAAGACGACGTATCAACAAACGCGTCATAAATTGTGTATGCTCATTGTCGTCCAGATCCATTTTACCTTGATGCAGTCTCATCTACTTTAGTATTTACTTTTCAGACAAAAAGTCACATTACGAGGTTCTTTTTTCTTTAATGTCTTTAAACAAGTCAACATCTGATGCTGAAATACCAACTGGTACTGTCTTGTTTGCTGCGGGACAGATGAAGGTATACTAAAATATGCTCAATAGCCCTATTTCATTAATATCATTTTGGGGGTGAATATCAGCATGATGAGTTCTGGGATGATACTGAGCTTATTGAACATTGGGATAAGACGGTGGAGTTATACAGAGTAGAGCATATATATTTTATATCTATGTGTGTATATTCATTATATATACTAGAGTCAACATTCAAATGTAAAAGAAAAGACAGAAACAGAGACAAAAGGGTATGAATACATAATGAATGTGTACATCTCCTGCTTACTCTACGATAGAAAGCGAAAGAAGGAAGCTTTAGAAGAAGATATACCAAAGAAAAAGGTGCGAGAGATGAATATAACAAGAACTTTACTGAGTGTTTATGTATATTAGAAAGTACGTCATACAACAATAAAAGATACCAGCAAGTCCAGCCCAACAGAAACTACTACAGCAGAAGGTACTTTTGTTTCCCGCAAAGACTATGGATTATTAATAATAATAATAATAATAGGAGATTTGTCCAATCTAATCATGGCATGGTATTATGCGGGCTATTATACAGCTCTTTACTCGAAACAGCACAAATAACCTATCAGGCAGAAAATACACCAATCATATCTGTTGATTGACCGCAGCAGTTTTACGAATGAAAAAGTGACTGCGCCGCTATGCACATCTATTTAAATAAAAAATTACCCTTTTTTTTCCATCTTTAACTACGTTCCTTATGAGTATTGAGCAACATACCAACGTCGCTGAAGCTGGTGCGGCCACTGTGAATACCCCCGTTAATAGCACTCCTTCAAGTCAAAAAACCCATAAAAAGAAGAAGCAACAACAAGAAAAAGGTACCACAGAACCAACTTTAGAGGAAAAGAAGAAGAAGAGAAATAATAATAGACGTTGGAACAACAAGAAGAAGCCACAAGCAGAGGCACCAGCTACGGACGGTAATGAAAGCCATGTACAAAATAATGAAGAGAACAAAAAGCCCAAGAATCCTTCAAACAAGGGCAGACGTGATAACCGCAGCAAGAACGGTGAATTGAAGCCTGCTTTATTCAAAAACAGAGCACAATCTAAGCTGACGATAGATGACGAAAGTACAGATAAAACCAGCAGCCAGCCAAATCGAAGAAAGAACAAGCAAAGGCAAAGAACAGTGGCAGAACCATTGCCTACGGGTGACCATGATATTGCTACAAAATTGATTTATGAATTGAAAAACTCGACTTATGAATGTATGATTTGTATGGATACAGTGAGACCTGCTAATCAGATCTGGAGCTGTGATTGCTGCTGGGCAGTATTTCACTTGGGTTGCATAAAGATGTGGGCAAATAAATCATTGCAAGGTAAGAATACACAAAAATAATAGATATCGGATTCTGAACGTTATTTAGATACCTCATCTAATAAGATGATCACACAATGGAGATGCCCAGGCTGTCAGAACAGTCGAACAGCTATTCCCAAAGATTACCTTTGCTTCTGTGGTAAGCAACGCAATCCTGAACCATCAAAGTATTATACCCCGCATAGCTGTAATCAGCTGTGTAAAAAACATAAATCATGCCCTCATGAATGTGTCTTGTAAGTGATAAATGCACATTTAGTTAAAGGACGCGTACTGATATATCATGTAGATCCTGTCATCCTGGCCCTTGTCCACCTTGTAACTCGTTGGGCCCAGTCAAGACGTGTTATTGTGGAAAGACAACACAGCAGAAAAGATGTGTG
The DNA here is from genome assembly GCA_025529335.1 of Rhizopus sp. PT2906. NCBI lineage: Eukaryota > Fungi > Mucoromycota > Mucoromycetes > Mucorales > Rhizopodaceae > Rhizopus > Rhizopus sp. PT2906. The sequence continues at coordinate 166,729 of JAMYHX010000002.1, read as the reverse complement.
AATACAGACTACTCAACACAAGGATTCTCATGCGACATTATTTGTGATGAATTACTGGGTTGTGGAAAGCATCGATGTGAAGAAAAATGTCACAAGGGCATCTGTCCTCCTTGCACAGTGGAAGAAACTCAATCTTGCTATTGTGGAAAGAGCCAAAGAGATACTCGATGTGGATCAGGAAAGCAAGTACAGCTGGGAGATCATGTTGGACACTACAATTGTGAGCACAAGTGTGAAAAGTAAGTCTACAATTCAAATGCAAAGAAAAAAGGAAAATAACTCTTGTCTTTGATATAGAATGTACAAGTGTCAGCAACATAGCTGTCAAAAAGGATGTCATCCATGCTTAGCAGATGCTCAGTCTTGCCCATTTGATCCTGAGACAGTAACAACATGCCCATGTGGCTCAAACCCAATTTCTGAGCTTATAAGCGAGAAGCGTACAGCTTGTACGGACCCAATTCCAACCTGTGAATCTACTTGTAACAAGAAACTTGCTTGTGGTCATGCTTGTCAAATGAAATGCCATGTGGGTGAATGCCCTCCCTGTCAGATCCTTGTTCAAGTATCTTGTCGATGCCAAGCAACTACCTTTGAAAGAACTTGCTCTGCTGTTTGTGAAGCAGCTGGAGGCAGCCCACCTCTGTGTGACAAAGTATGCAAAACCAACAGAAACTGTGGTCGACATCAATGTGGTGTTGTATGTTGTCCTGCAGCTAAAGTGAATGGAAAAAATAAAAAGGGCACAGACGTTGTTCACGACTGCTCTTTTACATGTGGAAAGTTACTCTCATGTGGCACGCATACCTGTCAAGCAAAATGTCATAGAGGAAACTGTCTTCCCTGTCTAGAAGCTACCTTTGATGAAGTTTCATGTCACTGTGGACGTACTGTCCTTGAACCTCCTGTTCGCTGTGGAACAACACTTCCTGTCTGTCCTCACCCTTGTATACGTCCAAATCCTTGTGGTCATATTCGATTTCTCAACCACAACTGTCATCCTGATAACGAGCCTTGTCCTCCATGCCCAGCGTTAGTGACTCGGCACTGTTTATGTGGCAAGACTGAACTCAAGAACGTCCCCTGTTATCGTGAGTCGCCTCGCTGTGGTCGCCCTTGTGAGAAACTTCTTCCTTGCGGTAAACATTATTGTTTAAAAACATGTCATAATGGACCTTGCTTGGTGGATAATGAGTCATGTAACCAAACGTGTGGCAATGAACGATCCTGTAAGCACCCTTGCAAAGAAAAGTGTCACCACGGTACACCTTGCCCCGAAACCACACCATGTATGTTTAGAGTAAAAGCAAGTTGTAAATGTGGACAAAACACGATGGAAATCCCTTGTAATGCAAGCTCTAAATCAAGTGGGTCCAAGACGTTGCTGGAGTGTAACGATTTCTGTGCCAAGGTACACCGTAACCGCCGTTTGGCGCTTGCTTTGGATATCAAACGTGATGATTTTGGCACACCAAGCCTTTCATTAGACGACCTTGGTTATTATGATGACAGTCTCCGAGAATTCTTCAACGAAAATGCCTCATGGTGTAGACATATGGAAGCAACATTGATTGAATTTGCAAAGGATCCACTCAAGAAGACATCTCATCTTAGACCTATGAAGAGTGAATACCGTCGATTTATTCATCGATATGCAGTCCACTTCAATATTGCTACAGAGGCTATTGATGCTGAACCTAAGCGCAGTGTTATCTTGCGCAAGACTCTGGGTGCATGCAGAATTCCAACCGTGCTTTTGTCCAAGGCAGCACGTAATCCTAACCTGAACCGCCCTCCACCTGTACTGGAAGCTGCTATCAATGGTGAAATTAGAGCACCCAAGAATCCCGTGAATGCACTCTATCTTTCTGACATGGCCTTTGGTTTAACCAAGCTAGAACTAGATGCTGAGTTAGTGTCACTCATGAAACTAGGTGATGATACCATCCCCTTCAATTCCACATGGGTCAATGAAAACGATGCCGTAGTTGTACCAATCATAAATGATGCTGTATCTATGGATGAGAAGGAGCTTATCGTTTGGCAATTGAAAAAGACGTTGAAGGCTGCATTTACTAGTGAAGATGTAACCAAACAAAAGGCAAGTCGCGTGGATTGCTGCTGGGTGAATCAAAAAGGAGAGATTACTTGGAGTGAAAAGCAGCTATTGAAGAGTAATAGTACAAATACAGCATTTGAAAATGGCAAGAGTTCCAGCCCCAAAAACTCCAACTCATTTGCTGCTCTCAGTAACATGGACGATGATGGCTGGATGCGTGTGGGTGACGATAACCCATATAGAGCAGTAAAAGATGCCTGGAAAGAAGAAATCCAGAAATCACCCTCACCTAGAACAGCTGATAGCGATGCTTCTAGTAGTAATGTTTTAGAGGAAATTAGTAGTGATACCAGCTCGACTGAAAAGCCTGAAATGGTGAATGTAAATGAATCCAAAAGTTCTGAATCCGATGACTGGGAACTGTTAACGGAAGAAAACAACTTGTAAAAAAAAACTGTCATTTCTATTATTCTCTATCATATATTAATAAAACAAGCATTATTGAAATATTTTTCTTAATTATAAGGAAAGCAATTGAAGGGTCCTTACATAGAAATAACAGTTTATAAGAGGATTCTAAATACAGACCTGCCATTCTTATAACGAAGTGTCCTTTACTGAAACATTCATTCGATTGATCAATGTTCTCACTTGCAACGCGATGTCAATGCATCGAAGAATATTTTCAAGGTTTCAAAGGAAGCCAAGCATTTTGTAGAAGCAGATAACGTTTTTGTTAAAGTACTGAAGCAGTGGAACTTGCAATTAAAAGTGCGACACTTTAATTTTTTTCTTGCGACTCACTTTTGGCAAAAGGTGTACTTTTATATCGATATGTGTGTTTTATCGTAATGACCAACTTGCCGACTATAAAAGAATTCTTAAAGTCAAACCAGCTCGATCAATATCATGACGCTTTTATAAAAACAGGTGCAACTGAGCAAGACTTGGAGTTGGTCATTCAATTGAACGAACAAGAACTCTCGGAATTTATATCTGCCTTGGGCATGCTTCCGTTTCACTCCATAAAGTTCAAAAAGAGTCTACGTGAACTTAGAAATAAATTATCACCTGTGAGTAATGATAGTAAAATGACAAGCAACTTATTTACCTTTTCTTGTTAAATAGGATAAGCAAGAGATAATATCTACAGAGGTAAAACCAAAAGAGAAAGACTAGCTCTCATTGCCAATGACTTATATGCTTGGGGAACTAGAATGATCCTTCTATAGACATGATTGCTATTCAAGCAAGGATCTATGGGAAAGGACAAGATCGATCACTAACAAGTTATGAAAAGGCAATTAACAAAGCGGCTGCTCAATTAGCACTGGAGGATCCATTGCTGCTGTCGAGGAAGGGAGAATTATTTAAACTGGCCAAGAAAAAGTTACTGGATGAAGGATATCAATACAAGCGAGGAAGGAGTCGATCAAAGCTAATCAAGGAGAACCCACAGTTACTACAGCGACAGTCATCATTGCTAGATAAACGACAAGAAAATGCTGAGCGTATATCAATACAAAGACAAGAAAAGATAAGATGCTTGGAGAAGCAAATAGATGAACTGTTACGGATTCGGCAATTGACAGAAAATAGACTAGAGATTAATTATTATGATGTAGAGACTAGACCAAGCATGGAAACTAAACTAATGCAATATGAAGAAGAAAAGCGTCAATTGAGTAGACAGATAAGTAAATTGAAATCTCAAGAACGAAAACATCAGTGGTATTATAGACGGAAATCTGAAAAATCTGGTGGCAGTAGTAGTAGTGACAGTAGCCAGTCAATAGAATTCAGTTCACAGCCTTCACTATCATACAACAGTAGTAGCAATGAAGAAGAGTCATTATTGGATATTGAAGATCGATCTTTTTCTATTTATTCCATTGAAACACATTATAACACAAGAGAAAGTGACGTACGAGCAAGAAGTTTAGGGCCAACGTGAAGAAAGATATACAGTGAAGGTATTAGAAGAGCCATACCTACCTTAGTTACACTATGTCGATTTATTTCAAATCCCAACAAAATAAATTCCTTAAATGAGGCTAAATTTCAAAATATTTGTTTAACTTGCAAAGCAAAGAATTATGTTAAAAGTAAAAAATAAAATATTTTATTGTTTCTTTCGTTTTTGTAAATGATGGTAACATGTTTTTAGGTTGTGTGAAGATGAATAGTCCTTGTGCTTTTCCTTCATCGTATATATGCTTCCAATTTCTATTTTTCCCAGCTTTGCTCTTAGATTCAATATATAGAATATCATCTTTGGTGTATCTATCCTCATTAATGTTGGATCGACTTGATTCAGCTGCCTTCGTACGCTTAATCAGAAGTTTGCTTTGTTCGCTTATTAGCCCAAAGCATTCACTAATATAGCCTTTAATTTTTTTTCACAGGTTCTCCTGGTAACTTTATGTTTTCTAGAAGCAGCTCCATCGATTCTGTGATATCCGTGCTTATATAGTTGTAAAACAGTGAAGAGTTAATTGACTACATTTACTTTTAAATAGAAAGAAGAACTATTAAACGAGAGTATGACTCCAATTTATACGAGGGATGACGACTACAAATATCTGGCGTCGTCTATTAACTGATAATGAATAAATAGAGAATTAAGAGATGTGTAATCTATATAAACACGACAATAGGAACGCTTCAGCACAAATTGAATATTCGCAACTGCAGGACCGCACACGCTCCAACCACTCTTCCGCTTGGGGAAACACCTTCCTTTGAAGACTTCCTGGTGGGCAAACATTACTTCTTGGGAGCCAGTAGTCGCCTTTGCTGCCGGAGAAACCATTAATAATTCAAATAGATGAGCGAGGCAGCGACGTCAAGTAGTAAGTTTCCATGCTCTGCATATTCCAATGGCCGTACCGACGCAGTCGATCCTCTGTTGCTCCGTCTATTTCAGCATGCTGAGCTCCACTACCACGGCCCGCATGGGTTTTCTTGCTTATACTAACGGAACAGGCACCGAAAGCACGGGTGGTTGCTGCGTAGTATGTTGCGTAGATCATGGGCTTGTTTTAATACAAACATGGGCTGGTTTAACCTGAAAATTGCCAATGGTGTATATTATAACAAGGAAAGTCTTCGTTCGTTATATGCTATCTAGAAATTAGTTAGTTGAATATAACGATATTGCCAACATTCAATCAACTCACCTATAAAAGAAGTACATAGCTAGCGCGCCAAAAGCACACACGCGGTGGACACGGTGTCGTATGGTTCCAGCATACTGTATGCGTTCCTTGACTGTTTTGCCATGATTCAGACGTAGAACCAGCACGGGGCATTCAGAGAATCCATTGTCCTTGAATTCTAAAGGGAAAAGGTCACATAATTACATATCTCTAGTGCTCTCGCCACGTAACAACATCATATGCTGCATCAGAAAGAGCATTCGGTCCCTGAATGGCTCTTCCTTTCCTTCTTTGAAATAGAAGTTTGATAGCTTGACAAGTTCTTCAGAGGTGTAACCGTCCTGTGCAGTGTGACGAGCGTGATCCTCGTAGCTCTCACGCTTTCGCTGTCGTTCACGGTGTTGTCTGCTCTTTAACCATGCACGCAGAGCAACACCACGGATGCTAGCTTCCCTGGGCATATTTCTGGAAAACTGAATTACATGAAGGCTAATCACCGCCTTGATGTATTGTTGAATAGTTTCCATTTGAAGTTCATGTACGGAACCATCATCCTCTGACCCTTCTTTAGATTACCTCTAGGTACAACGACTTCATCAAGAAAACGCAATAACTTTGCTTCAGTCACAGTACAGCCATCTTCATAGTGATTTTCTATGCAAAAGTTCTATTGAAATAAGAAGTGTAAGCGCACTCATACCATGCATATATATGTGACATGTACCATAAAGATCTGCTTCTTTTTGTACGCCAATGTAGTGTTTCTAGGTCGTTCGTTCTCAAGCCCTAACAGAGTGCGTTCAAGGATTTCAGCTTCTTTTGTAGCATTTATCACCCTTTGATCGATAAGGCTGGAGGATGAAGATTGTCCGTTGTACATAATGGTGTTTATTAACTAGTTACAGTGGAAAGGTTGCAGAGATATTGTGATGTTATTTGATTAATAATAAACCAAGCAAAACCAAAGGTGAATTGAAGAGCTTTTGTTTATCTATTTGTTAAAAACAAGACGAAGAAGAAGAAAGCATCAACTAAGACAATCAGCATCCTTATATATGGTAATATTAAGGAACCGAAGCAGATCATACTCAAGAAATGCTAATTTCAGCAAAAAGTTATTTAAAGACAAAGACTTTACAAGTATTCCAAGCGTTTATCTCTAGCAATGATATAGTGTTCTTTCTTTTAAATAAGTAATTATAATAAGTGTGCTAGAGCCTTTATATAGTAAACATGATCAGAACTCTTAAGCAAGCATTCTATTTTCAATTTCCGATGAGGAAGTGGTATTTTATTTGAGTCACAGGCTGTCACAATTATGCTGGGTGACAGATTTGTGACCCAGCCAAAAATTCGTCACTGTATTTTACAAACTATTCATTAGGCTGACAGCAATAAATTTTTTCGCACCAATCACTATTTAGTACATCTATAGCTGTAATTCGTTTCTTAGGCTGAGGATCTAACATTCTGTAAATAATTTTCTTGGCTTGAATGTCGAGACCTTCTAAGGTATCAATTTTAGCCTCTTTGGCTTTTCTACGTATTGTCTCTTTTGCTTTTAACAAGTCTTGTTCTCTCCTTAGCCTCTCTTGTTCCTTTTCTTCTTCAGACATATTCTGTTTTCGTATCGCGCTTTCCTTTCTTGCATTCTCTCTTTCTTCGTCTAATAATTGTCTAAATTTCAAGTATTTATCATACGCTTCATCTTCGCCACTCTTGGCTAACTGCCAGGGATGAGTTGCTTTACGCAGAGCCAAATAGATAATACCACAGCTCCAAACATCAACTGCGCGTGCATCGTAAATCTCTTGTGTAAATTCTTCAGGAGCGATATAAGGCTCTGATCCAACCAATCCATGTGCCATGTGTATCTTTTCACAATCGTCCTTCTTTTCTTCACCGTCGCTATCAATTGTCATGCCTCTAAAACAAACAGCTGAGCCAAAATCGGTTATCTTTAAGCAGCCGGTTACGGTCAACAGTAGGTTCTCTGGCTTTAAATCTCTGTGGGCTATGCCGATGTCGTGCAAATAATCAACTCCACGCATAAGCTGTTTAAAAAAACAGTTTGCCTCTGGGGCCTCTAGACCATCCGGAGAATCAACAAGGATGTCAAAGAGGTCCCCACCACCACTAAACTCCATGACTTGACAGAATACAGGTGATATGTCATTAAGAGGTAATAGATCGTAAGTCTGAATAACGTTGGTGTGTTGTACGGTGGACGAAATGAGGTATTCTGACGTTAGTCTCTTTATATAGTCCTTTGAGGACTCGTTTGTCTTTTTACGTAATTCCTACATCCAAAAATGGGGTTACATGCTGCAAGGTAATAAACTAAAATATAAGCTCTTGCCTTGACAGCGTACAAATGCTCACCCGAGTCATCCAACTTGTGTGCTATTTTGACGACACCTGATGTACCCTTACCAATCGTTTCCTGGCATATACCCCATTTGTCTGATAACGATCTATCATCTGATTGTCTATGTAAGCATTGATCTAAGGCGGCACGTTCTTTTTTTATTTCGTCTATCGTTGGTTTTCGATCTGCCCATTGAGTCGTTAAGCGTAATGATTTATGAGCGATACCCATAAGGCCATGGATAATTCGGTTTGGAGGCGGTAAGGACAAGTGATGAGCATGTGTACCATCATCAAATAGTTGAAACCTTGAATAGTCATGACTTTGCCTTGAAGATAAAGGAGGCGATATATGTGGTTGCTGTTGTTGTTGTTGTTGTTGTTGTATATTTGACGTGGGCGTAATCACATCCTGTTCTAGTTGGTTGTTCAAGTCTCCCTTTTTACCATGGAATATCGTTTGAAAGAAGCCCATTTTATATTAAAAAGAAAAAGAGAAAAAAAAGGAAAAAAAAAAAAGAAATATATATAAAAGGGAATAAAATATTTTTTTTTTTGGGAAAATATGACCCTTTTTTTTATTTCTTGTCATTGTTTATAATTGCATTATTGTTGTGTGTAATTGACGCAGTTTGTTGCTGTAACCTTTTTAATCGCTCTTGTCTTCTTTCTTTCTCTTCTTGTCTTTCCTTTTCTTCTTGTTCTTGCTCTTCCTTTGTAATTTCAGGTAGTCCCAATTGTTTACGTAATGACATAATTTCCTCTTTCATACTCTTCATCTTTTCGTCTTTTCTTTTATTATCTGACTTCAGTCGAACAATGTACTCGTACGAGTGTTGCAGTAGCACAATCTTACTCATCTGTTTAACATCCCTTTCCTTATTATTCCTCAGTTCGGCTTGGTCCATATGTTGATCCTCTGCTAACTCTTCTTCTATCATTGCTTCAGTTATCTCTGTTCTAAGTGAATCAAAACTTTGCTTGAGGATATCTCTTCTTTTTTGCTCGGCTGCTTTATGTGCAGAGCGTCTATGTTCGATTCCGGATTGAATCGTGGTTGAAAAATCAAGACCCAAGCTTTTTACGTTACCCTCTTTAAGGTTTTCGTAATTGGACTTGGTTGTCAACAGTGTTCTAGCCACTTCTTCATCAATTGTTGACAACCGTTGTCCATTAGGCTTGAGTGAAGGTGATATCAATGGTTTGAGTGTTCTTGGTGATGTCAAGGGTCGTAATCCTGCAGGTGACTCTGCACTAGGCGGCAGCCCAGGTGAGTGATTAAACTTGGTCTGTGAAATTCTTCTGCGCTTATTCGAAACAGCTTTGGCCTTATTTGTCGCTGTGTTGTCATCTTGAAGGATAGCAGCTGGTAAGACAGGCATATTATCCACCGCAGTACTTGGTAGCGGTGACGATGTGCTCGTGGGTGGTGTGCTATTATTGCTATTATTGCCAGCACCTAGCTTCATCAATAAAGAGGGAGTGGCAGGTGCTATCATGCTGCTGTTGTTACTTGGTCCTAAAGCCAGAGGACTGCTTTCTGGTATCTTTTTGACTAATCCTAATTTTGTCTGGGGGCTGTGGACAGCAGTTATCTTGGGTTGCAATGATTTCTTTCGACTCTCTACTGAGTAAGTCACTAGGGGACTAGTCGTTGGTGAATCTGTACTGCTGGTGTTTAATTGATGCTGCATACTTCGCAACTGTTGTTGTTGTCTTTCAATCAAAGCTAGTTTTTGCTGGAGTAAATGTTGGTCCATCACAGAAGATGACGAAGGATGAAGTGCAGGAGATGTGAGGGGAGAGAATATATTATCTGTGCTTGTATTGAAATGATAATTATTATTATATGTGGGTGCCATTGCAGGAGAGACAAGAGGTGTTAGAAATTCCTAAGATGATTTACGGATATTTAGTATTTATATACATATACTATATATACGAATATCTTACTTCTTCATCTCCAAAATCGTCTATAGTTTGATTATGTAAAGGATGTTGTATAGGTGTATAATTTGCAGCATGGTTATTGATTTGCAGTGGTGACATATTATATTCAGGATTATGGCCACTAAGTACGCTACTACCTGTAAAGCTATTATCTTGATGTCCATCAGGTGTTAGTTGTGGTACTGAAAACAATCCATTATTATTGTTATTACTATGATGGTTTATGTTGTTTGTCATGCTATTGTTGTTGCTGTTGTTGCTGTTATTATTATTATGTGTATTGTATGACTGATTCATAAAGTTGATGAACTCCATAGATTCATGACCATTCACTCCTTGCTGCTGCTTAAACATGTCAACACTACTACTTGTGCTACTTTCTTGAAGGCTGAAAGAGCTATAATCCATATAAATATTTAAGAAAGAGAAAAAAGAAAAAGAAAGGCAAAGATATGCTTATGAGCCGTCCTTTATTTTGATTTGTTGATGCCCAAAATCTTTTTTTTTTGGATTCACTTTTTGCCATGTCAGATCAGTGATCTTTTTTCTTATTGGAAGTTTAAATTTAACAAATAACAAATAATCATACACTCTTTTCCATGAAATGATACAAGTGCTTCAATGTGTTGCAGGGAATATAGCCATCACACTTGTGTTGGGCAGCTTTTGACTCTACCAAAACCAAGGTTATAGCCATATGACATTTGGTTGAAGGATCGTCTGCAATATGAACCATCTTTATAAATACACGTCGTCTGACTAGTATAAACATGGGCCTAAATCGTTTTGCAGTAACAGCCGCACTCAGGCACCTCTTAAACAAGAGTTTACAACCAGTCCCATTCATTTTCCTTGGGAGGTGAATTTACTTTCTGAAAAGAGTGTAGGCCTTAACAACAATACGTTTCTGACAGCATATTTCTTTTCAGTAAAGAGTCTAAGTTGTTTATCATTTTTCTATTCCCTTTAAACAGGTATCAATCTCACTAAATGTAGCAGTAAAATATCTAAAGATGTCAACCTTTAACCTATCTTGGAGATACATTTGTCAGCTACATACGTATATCTTTTAATTCAGTATTTGCTGACAAACAATGTTCAGTATGATATCGAAAGCTCTTCGCCGTGCTTGAGGTAGCTTCGATTGAAATTTCTATTACCAAGCGTGATATTATTTAGATCATCTCATGCTGAGTAAATTTTTGACAATCATTTGCCTTGCATAAAACCGTCAACAAGGATCATGATCGTGTAGTTCTCCTATTTTCTACACTCTCATTTGTATAGTTACAGGTGGAACGCAACACATTGGCAACGGAGAAGAGAGCTATATCTTGGTTCAATCGCATCCCCGTCAAGACGACATAGAAGGTGTGCCTGTGCTTTTTAAACTGAAGTTTGAAAAACCTTACTTTATCTTGATCTGCATACGTCTTATAGGCATCCTTGGATTCTGCTTCTCATATACAAATATCTGTATCTTTTTACTTTACTGACATATGTAGAGCTATGTTGGCATATACTATACAAATCCTTCGTGTGAGCATCATTCATAAGTTAAGGATAGTCATGCCCATCAACAGCATGACTCTATAGAGCTTTATAAAAAAAAATAATCGACCATTTTGATTAAATGTAGAGTAAATATCAGAAAGCTGGCTTGTTTATAAAAGATAGGATTTGTCTAGCCTTGTACAACGGCTTTTTCTGTGGATTTGGAAGGATACAACTTCTATTTTTGTCAATCTGTGCTTTTATAATTGATGTAGATCGTTGATCATCTGCAATTAGCTCTTTCTCACTTCAACATATTATCACGCCTCCACAAAGACAAGGCCCATCAAAGCCACATCATACGCCACTGCACCTTAATTGTTAGCTTCAATTAGGACTAACAATCAACTAAAGGATTTAGATGACGTGTTGAATAAATCAGAAATGACAATAGGAAAACACTGAGCGAAAAATCAGGCATGGAATTTGAATGGTAATCAATAAAGCACTTTATTTTGAAACTAATTACATAAGCATTTGAGGGCGCGCCTAACCATAAATTTTTATTATTGTTCCCTTTTTCTCTCACTGTCTCTCTTTTTTTCCCGTCTTTAATTTTTATATTTTTAATGGCAGAAGCATTTTTAGGTTTGAAAGCAACCATTTTATTACATAATGGAGCCAAGATCGAAGGAACCATTTATGATGTTGACCCAAATACGAAACAGATTACCTTAAAAGATGGTAATATATCATGATCAACACATGTACATAACAACTCATGAATGCATAACAGCCACACTCCATTTCTTTGGTCAATTGCCATATCATACACCCATCCATGGTGTATACGGAAGAGATATTAAGGATTTATTCGCAGAGTCATACTCACAGGTAAATAGGTCCTTATTTGCTCTATTGCTAACCATTTTTCTACACCTAGCATGAACCAGAACTGATCACACCATCACTGTCAACGTCAAAAAGTAAGTACATATCTCTGATTTAATTGGTTAAATAACCCCTTTTAGGCAAGAAAAGGAAACAGCGACAAAATCGGAAAAATATGAACAATAACAAAAATGCTCAAGGTTGGGCTGATACAGACGTGAACAGCTTTCGAGAAGAAGAATTTGATTTTCAAAAGCATCTGGACAAGTTTAATAAAGCTGAAATATTTGCAGAAATTCGAGTAAGTGTATCTTTATTCTTTTGGTATCACTTTATATTAATACTCAAAAGGACTCGGATAAAACATCAAAAGAAGATCTCCTCGTTACTCATAATCGATTACCACAAAGAAACTTGTTACCAACAGAGAACGTACTTGACGTGCCTATAAAGCCACCTTCTCCTCCTTCGTCTATTAGAGCACCTGCAATATCGACAGCTTTAAAGACCGCGACGAGCGGTACGCCCTGCCCGTTGCTGTCTGTCACTGAATTAATACGTATTCAACGTAAATGTACCACGGTATTACCACATTTTGAAGACTTGGCGATCGAAAATAGCGCACGAGGAGCGGCTGTTCTGGCCATGCGCCTTCTTCGCCACAGTCACCTATCGTCTTCTATTGTCATTCTTGCAGGCAACACTCGGATAGGCGCCATCGGTCTCGCCGCGGCTCGTCTGTTGATCAATCGCGGATATCCCGCCACGATCTGCATCGTCTACCACGATAGACAAGCCCTTTGCCCTGATGTCGCTCGTGAAGAAGAGCTGTTGCACAACTTTGGTATACCCGTCGTTTATGATCCCTCAAGGATCCAAGGCGCATATGATCTGGTCATGGATGCGATTCTTGGGTCAGAAAATAAGCTGATGGACAATCTTGCCGAATTTCATGCGTGGACAAAGGCAATCAGCTGGGCAAATCAGCAGCCAAAGCCGATCATGAGCATTGATTTTCCAAGTGGCGTTGATGCCGACACAGGTAAAAGAAAAAGAAGATCCTGATTCGTCTTAACCTATTCCTCCCCCTCCCCTCCTTTAGGCCACCCACAGCACGCTCAATACTTTATTCATCCTCAATGGACTGTCTGCCTCGGTGCTCCCAAGTTGGGGTGTAAATCAACAAGGATCACAGGCGCCCTTTATTTAGTGGACATTGGCATACCACGAAAAATGTGGGAGCAGGCTGGCATAGATATGTCCAATATCTTTTGGGAGGCAGAAACGTTAGTTAATCTCACGTACGATGCTATCTAAGCTATGGATAATAAATCTGAATTTTTCCGATTGATGACTTTTCCAAGTAAATGGAGGTCTTGCTTATAAAGTGGTATCAAAAAGTACATCATTAGATGTGTGTATGCAGTTTATTTGGGCAGTAAAGGTTCACGCTCGTTATCAACATGATCATTATTGGGTTGATCTTGAATGACATCTTCCTGGTCCTTTGGAGCTACTTTAACAATTGTGTCTACGATCCAGAACTGGATGATATTCATGATCAAAGGGAATCTGGATGTAATGAATATCGATATAATTCTTTTTAAACGTTATAGTGACTTACATTAACATGACAAAGATAACTTGATATCTGTAGTTACCCTTGGTCCATCTCAAAACCCATTCGCCAAAAGAGAATAAAAAGGGAAAATAGCGAAACATCCAGTAGACACAGAGCTTCATGAGCGATTCAGCCAAGACAAAAATAAACGTCTGCTTAAACCATGGCAGAAGCATATGTCTCAGAGGTGGTGCACCGTACTGACCAGTCTTGATATCCTTGATATGCAGCATAGTAAATATCCTTTGGATAGATTTGAGCCAGAACCATAAGATCACAACCCCAATGGTTGTGTCAACTGCGACATTCAGAAAGTACCACACACATAAATTGGTTCTGGGCCCGCCGCCTTTGGGCCGCCCAGCGATATAACTGACTGCCAAGTTAAGAAAATGAATGACGGCTGCGCCTACAAATTGCTTGGCTACGTCCAATGCCCTTGAAATCTTTTTTTTTAGAAATTAAACATGCAATTCAATTCAATGGAGGAGCTTATCATACCAGACTATCATCGGTCTTTGAGGTTTTTCTCGCGATCGTTTATAGAATAAAGTGATTAGAGCTGTAGAGGCAAGTGTGATCTGGACAAGAATGGCAAACGAGTCTAGTAGTTTACAACCTTCGTCGTCTTCATTGCTAAACGATTGACAACTTTGAGTAGAATGAAATAAATAAGGGATAGAGTCCATGTCTATTATGCAAAATAAAAAGAAAAAGAGAAAAAGGAAAAAAAGAGGGAAGAAAAGAGCGGGGATTTATTCAAAACGAGTAAAAGGAGAAAGATTTTATTTACAATAGAACAATTTATTATACAAACACTGTTCGTGGTTTTTGCTTTGAAACTTTTTCAGCAATGATTGTATCTGGTTGATCAAGATTAGCTGTAGAAGCACCTGATTCAGAATCAGAAGGATTGTTATAATACTCTTCTTCTCGCTTTTCTTCTTCCTCATCCTCCAAGACCATTTCAAGCCCCTCTGAAGATCTTCTCAATGAGGAGAAATCACTTGAGACACTCGTGTTACTGTAGCGAGTGATGTATGTCCCTGCTTTAAACGGCAGATTTTGATTTGGGATATGACGTATAGCTCGATAACAAAAGTCAGCAAAGGTAGCATTAGCACGCTGGCATATTGACTTGTCCTTGACGACCTCTGGAACCACAAACCAGTTGTGGACGGCGTCTTCAATTACTGTCTCCCAATTGACATTATCATTTTCTGCACGCATAGCCAAGTCAAGTGCATCGTCACGCAAGACTTCCTTGTTGCCAATGTACATCAAGACATGGTCAGGTAAGAAGGCACGGAAGCCAGTTTCGAGCTTTGCAATGCCCAGTACTTGATTAGAGTCAGGGGGCGAATCAGGGCCAGAGGGTTCAAAGTAGTCCTTTTTGATCACTTTGGCGGTATATTGGGATATATAGTCGTACTTTAAGTTGGTTTCCCATGAGGGAGAACAGGTTTCATCTGTAACTATAGGAGAGATAATAACAGCAGCTGCGGGTCGAGGTAATTCGGTGAGAGTAGGCCCACTATCTGCTGAGCTATCGCCTGTTTCATCTGTAACAATTTCAAACATGCTTGGATCGTGCGTGATAAAGAGCATTTCGAGAACCAAGGAAGCACCAGCAGAATCGCCAATGACAATGATCTTTTCAGGGTTTATACTTAGTGTCTTTGTAAGATGCTCATAAGCTCGAACCACATCTTCGACAGGGCTTGGGTATTTGTATTCAGGCGCTAATCGATAGTCGATAGACATGATTAATGCTTCCAAACCATAGTTGTACTTTAGTAACTTTATCCATTCAATATAAGTATCCATATACATTGTGCAACTTCCTACTCTAAACCCGCCACCTACATAAAATTGATCAGTAAACATACGAATAGTAATACTTTTGTAGCTTTACCATGCACATTAAAGAGGATAACATCAGCATTATATATTCTCTTTGATAAAGACTCTTCATCCAATTGGCTTACGTTTTCGCCAAGCCAGCAACCAGACCATTCGTTATTCCAGGCTACTTTACGTATCCATGGCTTATGTGATGATCGTGGTTTTGTTATATCATTTAATATCAGTCTTGCAGCAGGCGCAGGTAAAGAAAACACTTTTTTTAATAGCTTGATCGTTGTTCCTGAAGGTATTTTATTGAATGCGCTTCTTAATGAATTCATGCTGTTTAAGAATAATAAAAAAAAAAGAGTAAAAAAAGGGGGAGAGGGGAAAACAAAATCCCCATAAAAACCTTGTGTATTTTTTCTCATTGTTAATCAAATGCCTACCATCTTGATTTCCCACCTAATTATTTATTGTGTTACGGTTGCACAAAATAGTGGAGTATTCAAAATTAAGCAGTAAAAATAAAAAGAAGAAAAAAAAAAAAAAGAAAAGAAAGATGAGAGTAGGACGATTACATACTCTTGTTGTTAAAAAGAAGACTTACTTTCGTCCTTCCCTCTCCTTTGATAAACTTGCAGAATATGAATTGAGTTTTAAACTACAGAGTGATTCGTTTGATGTCATGGCAAATTAAAAAATGTGCCTAATACATTTATATAATCATCAAATGTGTTGCCTAGAAACAGTTGCTGAGATATTGCTTTTTCAAAAAAAGCTTACAATTCTGTAGAACTTGTCTTCTTCATTTTACAAGCCAAAGTTACTCAAATAGATTTAACTCAGATAAGGATTGCTATTAACTTGTCTCTTCTAGAGCACAAAGCTAAGACAGAGTCTGACCATAGTCCTGTCTGCTGATCCTATTCCCATCCACACTCGTAAGTTCCCATTACGAAAAACTATTGATTTGCTTACATATATGCCTAAAAAGGAAAATAGGTTACGAATAGGGCTATGTCTTTTGATTACACATGAAGATCTATTAGGCATTTTGCGCGTACAATCTTTCCGCCACAAAACTTAAAATTCACTTTACGCATTACAAGATTTGACTTACCGCATTTTATTATAAAGAATAAGAAATGCAATAAACATTTGCATCACTTGGTTGATCAAAGTTTGAACATAAAGATGAAAAACTATAAAAAGATCAAAGATAGAAAAAGCCTGCGCAAAATAAAATATGGCGTAGTGCACACAATGCAGAGCTCTTTAGTATTTTTACGTTACCCAAAAAGGAAAAGCAAAGCGAGCAAAAGCGACTTTATACCAACGACATATACAATGATGTCAAAACTCAACCAAGAAAAACGTGACAGAAATGTCCAGCAATATATGATTAGTGTATTGTCATTCCTAAAGTCTTATAGATTGTTAATAATCCCAGATATGTTGATTATATTAAAACAGTTGAGTACATCAAGGAATCTCAATTCATAATATGACAGAGACCAGAAGCACAAAAGTTAAACCAAAAGATATTGGACAGTACGGTTAGATGGTTGTGGCCGAACAAGGTCAGCATATTATTACAGTAAGCACTTCGTGATATGTTTAACCATCGTGAAGCCGTCTATTGAAAAGTGCGGAGGGACTAACAAGTCTCAAAAATCGCATGGTTGACATTTCCAATAATAATAAAAAAAGTAGCAAAATTATGTCCACATGGACTATTATGAAGATATGCACTCAAAGACACTTAAGCATGAGAGCAGCGAATTTCTAAAGACTGTTACCCTAAAAGTAAATTTGTTCTGTTTGCATCGTCAACTGAACAATAGCAACATACTTTTTATCGCAGAGATAGAGGCAGCATATCGCTTAATTTCTTCATCCGCTGACTTATATTTTCTCCTTAACTTTTTTATTTTTCTTTTATTTGGCTTACGAGTTAGCGTAGATCGTAGTGGTTCTCTTTTGTCAAGCTTAATGACTATAATGTCGGCCACAGCATTGAGGATTATTCTCTTGTAGAGGCATTGCTATGATAGATATGTGAACAAATCAACTATAATATAAGATCTTGATAACAATATATACAACCTCTATTCACATTGCCTTTCACTGATAGAATTGTTAAATCCTGTTGATAAGAATTTATATGGAAAGAGAAGATGAGCTAACATCAGTCAACAAAGCGTATTGCAATATTTAGAGCACCTATAAATCACAATAACGTTCACTCTTGTTATTTTTTCAGAAAAAACTTTAGCGTCAACAGAGTTTCGGGGCGCGTCTTTCATTTGCTATTACCTTTTTGGTGGCGGCGTTCTTTTGATTTATGCATAACTTGCTTCATTTCTTTATACAAGATTATACTTCATATAACAGCTACTAAAAAATAGTATTTATTTAGTCTTTATTTGCAAAAGGTCAAAGAAAAGAGAAAAAAGGGTTTGGCAGAGTAACATAAATAGCGTGTAACTAAGACTAGGAAATAAACCCAAAGACGCGTGATATAAGCAAAGGGTGCATTAAATTTATTACTCTTTAGTCTTTTTACTATATAAAAATAGAGGTGAATAACTTCATTAAAATATAAATACAAGTGATAATCTAAGCGGATATAAAAAGCATAAAAAAGATAGGCAAAGAGCCATGAAACACTTTAGAAATAAACAAAAGTGTGAGCGTAAACCTTATTTATTGAAAACAATAACTTCGCGTAACTAAGAAAGAGGTATAAAAAGAGAGAAATTTGCCTCTATTCCTTTTCTCTCTCTTTCTTTTCTCTTTATATTTTTTTACTCTTTTTGGTGGCTCTCTTTGGTCAAGGTAAGTTTTTATAAAATCTTATTCAGCGAGGCGATGATTGTGTGTTCAATGATCTCTATGCAATCTCTTTCTATGGTGCTCAATACGTATCCTGGACTGACAACGGTCGTTCGTTTCATCACTCAACTGGAGGCTTTCAGGCAGCCAAAAGGAGAGTTATGGGCATTCGATCGGAATTTTTACAGGGGGCCAGTAGTTAATTGGGAGCTAGTTATCTGAGATCACAGTTGTGATAGATTGTTGATGATGCTTCCTGCTGTCTAGGGATACATAAGCTAGTTGACAATTGACAAGGCACAGCTAATGCATACCCCAGCAGTACGTCTGTTACTGCGGATCTTTGCAGGCTGCTCTGATATTTGATGGTCTGATAGTTTTTATGGATGCACGGCTCCTTGTTCTGATGGTCAATAGCTAGCCTGAAGAATGTCGTCACAGCAGCAATTAGAACCTATAAAAGTCTTTTGGCATAGTTGCTGTATTATCTCTCTTGAGCATAATTCTAGAAGAGCTTTACCTCTGCCCATCAATTTCATATACTACTCGTGCTAAACTAAAGCTCATAGATCATCTGAGGTCGCTGTAACCATTCTGAAAGCGTCTATCATTACAACGTCTTTCATGAAAGTTCCTGAGTAAATAAACACTATGCAACTGATTTTTAAACTCTAAGCAAATCAATTTCCTCAGTCTGACTGGGACAGTGATGTCAATTGTGGCTTGTGCCTAACCACCACGAACCTGGTACTGCTTTAACTGGAAATAAATTAGCCTGAGTGGGGGGCAAGTTGACAGAAAAAGGGAGAGAGAGCAGCAAAAGAGAAAGAACGAGACAAATAATAGTCACTTATCTCTCTCTCTTACATTAGTATTAAACCTATACAAAGCAGCATCAAGCTGAGGGATCTATGAAAACAGCTGAGACATGTCATTACAGTTAAAAGAGCCTTGTATACGCTCACTGCGACATGTTGGTGTAAAGCCTCCACTCTTGAACATTAGATCTAAAAGCGTGAATATTCAGGACATAAAGAAAACATCGATCAATTATGAAAGTATGTTGAAAATATGCAAAAGCTTTGAAGATACACGTATCCTTGGAAAACGACCTACGACCTCAATGTACCTGGATGCCATCACTGCTTACGGATATACCAAAAATAAAGACAAATTAATAGACACATGGGAAGATTATAGACGAAATTACTTGTTGAAAAGTTCTTCACATCAACGATATATTAAAGCTTTGATAGAATGTGGAGATGTGACAGCAGCCTCCAAGAACTTTTTAGATCTAAAGACAAAACATTTCGTGAAGCCAAAAGACATTGCAGAATGCCTTGTTGAACTTGTGCCGGCTTGTTTAGAAAAGAACAATATCTACCTTGCCTTGCAAGCAACAAATGACTATTTGAATCACGCCAATCCCTGGGACGAGGCTGCATTGCAATCAGTAACACATAGTCTATGGAACAAATTCTCGACCATTTTGCATTTAGACAATGATATAACACCAACAACTATTGACACATTCATTAGACTGTACATAGACAATATTAATCCATCGCGTCGAGACAAGGGAAAGAATCACTTCTCGCCTCAGCATCTGTTTACAATGTTCAGGTTAATCACAGTCAAGAATGAAACACCTTCAGCATATGCCTGTAATCTAGTACTCGAAGCGCAACTGCCGGATGCCAACTACAGAGCTATCAAATGGGTGGTGGCCTTTATGCAGAAACACCATATTCAGCCTACGACTCACACTATTTCTATACTCCTGAGCGCGTTTGGCTCATTTTTACCAAGTAAAAATGTACAGTTTCTTTACAGCAGCTTGAAGCAGAACAACAGAATCGATGAAAATATATTCCAGGCATTTATCAAGGTGTTTAGTGAAAAGCAAGACATGGAAAACGCGCAGGCAGTTTTGTCTGATATGAAGAGTGAAGGTTTACAGCTAGGAAAAAAACCGTGTATTGCCATCGTCGAAGGATTCGTCAATAAGGATTGCCTTGGTCAAGCAGATAATTGGCTGAAGCAGAATGAAGACAGTGCTCAGAAAAGCCTAGATGCGTATGCAGTGTTAATGGAAGCATGGATTGCCAAAGGGAATTGGACAGAGTGTATCAGTAAGTTTACATGGCTTGAACGAAAGAAGATTGAAGGGGTACACACCAACAGACGTATTATCAAGGCTATGTTGACAGCAAAATTCGCTAGTGGAAAGTGTTGGGATCAATGTGAAGGTCATTTGAATAACCTCAGCATCAGCTTTACTCCCAATACCATCTCTCGAATACTGCGGGTGATGCTAGGTATTGAGCAAAATGGTCACTACCTAATACCAGGGAAAAATATTATAAGAGCGCTACAAATGATGGAGCAGAAACTGGGCGTACATCTGAATTCTGAGGGAATCTCTCGGATCATTACAGCTTTAGGCGAACGAGGAGATATATCAGATGCATTTGCTTTATATAATTGGGTTCGAAAAGATAATACCTGTACACGGACAAGATGCAGTGGATCAAATATATACCGTGCCATGATGCATAGTGCCATTTTAAACAACGATCTCCGTAAGCTTGAACGAGCGTGGGTAGACATGCAGTATAGAAAATGGTTCCTTGATTGCGAAAGTGGCACAAGAAGCGAAAAGCTCCAGCATACACTGGCTAGATACAACATGCTTTTAAATGGTTATGCGTCAAAATTACCACACCCAGATATCACTCGCTTGAAGAAAACGTTTCAACGCATGCTCAAGCATGGACTTACGCCCAACATTTTTACTTACAACATTTTAATTAAAGCCTTTGCATACGCAAATAACATGGACGCAGCAAACCAAGTATACCACAATATGATAGATGCAGGAATAACCCCAGATACCACCACGGCCAACACTCTTTTAAATGGTTGGATTCTTCAGGAAGATTGGAAAGCAGTCGAACGGTTTGTTCAAAAACTAAAATCAGCAGACGATAATAAACAACAACCAAGATCAGGTCTAGATATGGTCACGTTTAACTTGCTTGTGCAAAGCTTCTTACACCTTGATTCGAAATCTATGGCATATGAAAAACTGTTGAAGAGAGAAAACAAGTGGTATGATGTTGAGCAACTAGAAAACTCTCGAACAAAGCTAAAGAGTGGAAAGATTTGGAATATATTCGAGATGACGACAGGCTACAAGAAGGAAACAATAGACAACTATTATAAAAGCAAAAGAATATCAGAAAAAGCAGATAGCAATAAGCTAATAGTTCTTCCGTCAGACTTTGGTTCAATAGGCGACTTTTTGATCAAAGCAGCCACTGATCAACAGTCTGTCAAGTTGTCTAACCCCAAGGATGCTTTTATTCGATTCTTTTCAAGGTCAATGGAACCAGATGAAGTAACTTATAAATTATTTATGAAAGCCTTTTATGACAAAGGCGATTACCATTCTGCATCTAAAATCAAAGAATGGACGCAGTTTCGGTTAGGTTGTCTTAAAAAATAAAGATTTAATTTGATTGGACAATATTTGTCTCCCTCTCTCTCTCTTTTTTTTTTCCTTTTCTAAATGAATGAATCAACAATGACATCCGAGGAACATTTATCTACTATTGAAGAACAAATTATAAAAGAAGAACAAAAGAGTCTCAATTTAAAAGAATGGGATGCAAGAATGGAACTTGCACTATTTAACGCGATCTCTCGCTGCAAACCAGTTGGTAATTGTATGCTCTGTAGCAGTCGTCATGGCAAATACTAAAAGAGAGAATACTAGGAATTCATAAGCATTTTCGAATTATCAGTATACAAAAACAGTTTAATCAAAATAATCCTATACCATGCACGATCCAGGAAGTTTGGGATAAATTAAATGAATTTTATGGAATGGAGGCCCTGGATGAGCTGGTATATATATAAATAAACACGCGCATAGATTATACTTATATAATGTCTTAGGCCGAAGAGGACGATGAACAGGAAGAAAGAAGTGAAGACGCGAGACATTTATCTTTTCAAGAGTTTAGTTTACCATTGGAGGACTATGATCAACTTATATCAGAACACCGCCAAGACAATAGTTCAGAAAGAGAAGAATCACCTAGTTCACCACCCACGAAAAGGACAAGAACGAGTCGACGAGAAAGATCACCTACAAATTCAGCTAATGAATCAACACCAGAACCAGAAGAAGGTATAAATGGAAAATTGGCTCGTATGATTTTTGCTTAACTTTTTATCAATCATAGGCAAACCTTCAAGAAGGAGGGGTATGAGGAAATCAGAAGCAACACCGGAACCACCGACAGGACGTCATTCAGTCAGTATGTCCGGTAGCCATGGTAGCAAAAGGACAGCACGGTCGTCAGGTTCCAGCAGAGGGCCAGGCAATAAACGACAAACAAATAAAAGAAAATGAAAAGCATATACTCCTTTTCTGAAATCAAATATATTGTCACAAAGATATCTGTTGCTATTTATTCTCATCTGATACGATGTAGAATGGAAAGAGTAGAATGCCGTATAAGCTTTTGTAATCAAGTATTATATATGCACATCAGTGTTGTTGAGGATTCCTTGCAAAAGCTTAACAAATTATTATAGAGATTTATGTATAAAAAACATCCCTCTGGCTTCATTATCTTATTAGTTGGATTGTCATCGCATGATTCCGTCCTAAAGCTGAATGACCATTGTAAACATTGCATATCCCAGTTTCTATTCCTGTTACAATGACACAGCTGCCTATAGTTTTGTTGATAATTTTGATATGTATACCTTCCTCTTTGATTCATGATTCATAGTACTTCTTTATATTTTTTCCGGACACCATCGGGTAGGTCCGTTTCCTCATATAGAACGTCGTTATGTCTCTTGTTTGATTTCATTTAGCCATTGTTGGAAGAATGCAGAGCTTTACTTCCGAATCAGACAAAACATTTGAAAATATCAATCAAATAGTTAATCTATGGCTTAGAAAGAAGTAATGTTGTCATGTATGGAAAAATTAAACTTGGCTCATAGATAAGCTACGCATCACATTATACTGAAATGCCTGCGTTAAGCATGCAGTCAATCGTAATTAGGCTTTGGTAAAGGTCATTTACATTTTCACATGCGTTCGCACGTCACGCATCTTCATCACCTCTTCATCACTTTTTCAATGAAGTGGTTGATATTATATCAGTAACTCCTTTTTTTTTTTTTTTCCATGTCTCAGTTTGTCTTGGTGTTTACTTGATACGGAAATTGTATCTGAACATTTGATTTGTTATCATTTCTAAATGATACATCAACCCTCTTTTTCTTAACCTTCGATTTAGGATTAACAATGTGCTACCTTCAATGGAATAGGATGAAATGTCTAATGATTATTGATATGCGTGGGTCATCTTATGTTTATACACCAACCAAATAAAAAATAACTCAACCATTATCTAAACCAACATTTGGGGTGACCTACCATTGATGGACAATTAGGAACCACGATTAAATGTCAGCTCAGGATCTAATTTGATCTCGAGCTTAACGCAGTTTAAATATTTTTTTTTGAAAGGTAAATCTGCCCCTAATTAAATCTTTGAAGTTGAGAGACCAAAGGGAAGCTATAAAGATAAAAAACCAGGGAACGAATTAAAAACTTTTTCTTTCTTTTCTTTTCCTATAAATCCCCCCTTCTCTCTTTCTTACTTTTTCCTTTCTTCATAATAAAGGCACCACTACTGAGGGAATAGGATGGCAACCAAGAGAAATACCAGCAATGAATCAGCAAATAAGCTTAATATCGATGAAGCCATAGCTAGAAACTGGGAATTGCCCGAATTTACAATCAAAGAAATCCGTGATGCCATTCCTGCCCATTGTTTCCGTCGAGATACCTTTAGATCATTTACCTATGTCATCCATGACTTTGCCTTTATTGCTGCCTTGGCTTATGCTGCATCTTATATTGATCAAGTGCAATCTGCAGCTCTTCGTATGATCTTATGGCCTCTGTATTGGATTGCTCAAGGCATTGTTGGAACAGGTGTATGGGTTATTGGTCATGAATGCGGTCATCAAGCTTTCAGTCCTTCAAAGGTATGTAATAAATATGATTTCAATAACAATGAATACTAATGCCTCATTTAGACAATCAACAACAGTGTTGGCTATGTTCTTCACACATTATTACTCGTACCTTATCACTCTTGGAGATTCTCTCATTCTAGACATCACAAAGCTACTGGCCATATGACAAAGGACCAAGTCTTCCTTCCAAAGACCCGTACTAAAGTTGGTTTGCCACCTCGTGATAAAGACCCTCACCCAGATGGCCCCCATGATGCCCTTGATGAAGCTCCTATTGTTGTATTCTACCGCATGTTTGTCATGTTTGTGTTTGGCTGGCCCGCATATCTCTTCATCAATGCCACTGGTCAAAACTATCCTGGTTGGGCTTCCCATTTCAACCCTTCATGTGCTATCTTTGATGAAAATCAATATTGGGATGTTGTAAGCTCAAACATTGGTGTCCTTTCCATGGTCGGTTTCTTGGGCTATTGTGGTCAGATCTTTGGTTCTCTTAATGTCATCAAATACTACGTTATTCCCTACTTGTTTGTCAACTTTTGGTTGGTTTTGATCACTTATTTACAACACACTGACCCTAGATTGCCTCATTACCGCGAGAATGTCTGGAACTTCCAACGTGGTGCTGCCTTGACTGTTGATCGCTCATTTGGTACCATTATCGACTATTTCCATCATCATATCGCTGATACTCATGTTGCTCATCATTTCTTCTCTACAATGCCTCATTATCATGCCGAAGAAGCTACTGCTCATATCAAGAAAGCTCTTGGTAAGCACTACCAATGTGATTATACACCTATCCCTATTGCTCTTTGGAAAGTCTGGAAGAGCTGTAGATTTGTTGAAGAGGAAGGAGATGTTGTCTTTTACAAGAACTAGATTCTCTCCTTTTCGCTTTCCTTCATACTGATATATGCATAATATTTCTTTTTTTTTTTTCATTTTCTTATTTGTACACTTGTAAAAATAAACAGCATAAATCAAAACTTTAATATAAAGCGTTTGTTTTTTTTTTTTTTTTTTTTTTTTTTTTTTTTGTCTCAGTGGCATTTCCAGTTTTAGAAAGGTTTAGATTCCCTCAGTCGCATAGTAGTAGCCCTACAACATCGGTTTACAGAGTTACGGCTCCAGCTTGTTGATCAGGACGATATCCTGGCTGAAAATTTCCAGTTTTCAAAAGGAGTTTGCGCCCAAAAATCAGCTCGTTGCCAAACACCAACACGCATCGTACAACAACAGCCCGCACCCGATAAGACCCGCATTATTTATCCCCTCAGTCGGTAGCTTGTCCGCTGAGAACTTGTAGACTGACTCCAAGGCCATCCTTCAATTCCGTAAGGAAATGTGTCAAATATGAAAATATAGAGCAAGAGCCCATTTTTTGGTAATGAAGATACAGAAGGAAGTCTTTTTTTTGTATTCCCAATAGATCGTCAACACATTTAGGTGAAGATCTATTATACAAGAAACACGCTCCATCAACGAAAAGAATCCGATGGCATAATACTCAACGACGATACATGGATGTGGATCTGAGAGCCTAGACGAACGCTTGTAAGTTTGTATAGCACAGACTGATATTAATATATGGTATGCCACTAATGAGAACTACCTATGTGAGGTTATATAGTGAGTATTATCCAAACTGCTTCATAATGATGCATATGAAGAAACCATTAAACTGTTGTTTCCTTGGATTATCAGAGACAAAGAAAAGTGTATCAAGTGAATATATTTTATTAAGATTAAAGAACAAAAAGCCAAAGTGTGGGAGTAACAAAATGAAGTTTTTATTAAAGCAATAGTTTGATTTCCAAAGAGAGAGAGAGCTTTGAATAAGTAAAGATTTTTCTTTTGACAGTCAAGTTTACAGAGCAAGTAGAGACTTTTGTTTTTGATAGCCAAGCAGAGAGACTTTTTCTTTTTTGAGAGCCAAGTAGATAATTTTTTCTTTTGATAGCCAAGTTTATAGAGCAAGCAGAAACCTTTTGTTTTTGATAATCAAAGTAGAGAGCAAGTAGATTTTCTTTTTTTTTTTTCCAGATGGCCACATTAACCCTGTCTGTCAACCCAAGACTGCCACTGATGCCACTAACTGACTGCTGCCCCTAATAATTATTAAGCGTAATCTTTCTGAAACAATACTCAAGATTCAATCTCATGGGGACAAGGGAAATCTCAGAGCTTCAACGTACAAAGAGTGCACTTCTAAGTACCTAGGACGAAGCAAAGGAGATTACGCCTTTCATTAAGGACAACAGCAGAACGATGCCAACCATAGCTTACGTCAAGGGTTACCCAGCATAGAGAAGCAGCAACCTGTCTGGTTAATTGTTTTTTATATATATACTTTTTCTTTTCTTGTAACAAAGCTTGATAGAGTTTGGCATAGCTTTTGTTTTTTTCTTTCTTGTAGCATATGTTGGCATAATTTAGCATAGTTTGGAATAGTAGACCCATGGCGTTTCTTGAGGTTTCAAGCCTTGGTTATATACTTACTCTAGAGCAATATTCATTAGCAGCAGGCATGGGTAGACATGAGCAAAGTTCTTCAGGGGCTTTCCGACGTTGATAAGCATGAGACAGACATTCACTAGCATTTTCTGGCACTGATGATAATTTGTAGGCATTGATAAGCAAGAGCAGGCATTCACTGATCTTTCCAGAGATTTGATAAGCATTTGATAAACATTTTGAGTATTTGAGTATTTGAGTATTTGCTTGGTTGTTTGATTGTTTGAGCGTATTGATAAGCAGTAGCAAGTATTTTTTTTTGAGCATTAGCGAGTAGCAGAAGTTTCTTTAAGGAGAGGTTATTATGATAGAGTAAGATGCATCAGGAACCATGAAATAGAGCCAGCAAAAGTGTATTTTCTAAAGGATGACATTAGTTATATGTACTTTGAGATTACCTAGACGCTGTTATACCTTTTTCAACATAGAGAATAATAAAATAATAAAAGTATAAGAGAATTTTTAAAAGAGATATAGAATGAAGAAAAAAAAGGGAAAAAGGAAAAAGAATGATGGTCTCTTTTATAGTTTTTTGTTTACATGAATCAAGTTATTTAGACTGAAAATATATGACTTATTCTCCCTTCCTCCAATAATGTATGAATAAATAATAGCTCATTTTCTACCTTATCCATATTAGAACATATCCGAACGCCTTCCCCTTTTTTTGCATAATTTTTTCACATCTCCTTTTCTTTTATAAGACCGCTTGTTTACATAAGGCTAATACTTAATTTTTTATTATGATTACTTCACTTTTCTTATTTCCAATACGCGGTTTTTCTATTTTTCTGGCTAATTCTTTAAGAATGAGTAAAATGAACATCAAATGTACAAGGAAAAAAGTTGAAAGAAGGAAGCATCCTTAAAAATGCAGCTGATGATAAACAAGGGCTATTATCAAAAGGCACTAGGCTGCTGGTGTTGTGGAACATACGTGATAGTCATCAGAAATCTAGGCACTATCTTTTGTTTATTTATCATATACCTTTTTGGTGTCTGCTGTTAAATAGTGGGTTTAAGAAATCGAAAGAGAGTTAATGAAAGAGAAAGAGGCTGTTTTGTAATAATTGTATATAGATCAACGCCCATTATTTAAAGAAATAGAGAGATCTCATAAAAAAAATGTTAAAGGATATCATTACTATCTTTGACGAAGGGCTTGCGTATCATATAATTTCTTTTTCTGATATTTGCTAAAAGGAATCAAAGCCAAACCAGATTGTGACCCTTGTAATCATCATGCATTAAATCTGTTTATCATGAATATAGCTGGTTTAGGAAAGCATAAGAATGTATAATGCTTTTATTTTTATTTTTAGTGTATATGAAAAAAGGTAAAAGGTAAAATGTTTATCTTCTATTTCCTATTGTTATATCCCTATCCTTTCCCCTTCTGCTTGTGAAATGTAAACCGATATTAGAGACGACTGTGATTATGATAGATTTAATGACTATACGTTCATTTTTATAGTAAAGCAATGGATCTTCCAAGTCTGCATAAACTATTTCAAATGGCGCTCAAAACAGGATGGGTTACTAAGGTACGCGACATACTTTATATAATCCCTTACTGTCATGGATACGCGCGTATCTTGAATGAGAGATATTATCAAATATATGATTTATTGGACAATGAGAAAAGAGGTTTCATAACCATGAAAAAGAGTATGAATACATGAATGCATGAAAGTCTAAAGGATAAAAACTTTATATGGCGATAAAATAGTAGAAGAATAACTCAATAAGTCTTAGAGGTAAACCAACGTAATGGCAGAGCATTTTATCACTGTAGTAACGAGTGTTGTCATTTAGCGGATCAAGCGTAGCCTTTACTTTGTCGACCCCTATAGTTAATATTGCCAAGGATACTTTGCTTGTGAACACAACAGTGCATGCATTTGATATTTGTTTTATTCATAATCAAGATTAATATTGGTTCATTTCATTAAAGGAAATGTACTCTAATCAAAGGCTCAATGTCACTTGTTTTATTCACAGTTGAAGACCTCCTTTTGATTCGGCTGACGAGGCATAGTTGACATTGAAATAATGTCGTACAAACCTCAAGAAAGGAAAGATTAAATACTCCCGACCAAGACATAAGCACTGTTCTGTGTTGGATAATTTGTCTTTATGAAAAACGTCGAGCTGCCATACCCGTATATTGCTACATGTTAATTAATGCCATTTTATAGTGCATATGCTTTACTATTAACAATTTATTTGCCAACAACTAATTCACTCACCTAGTTAACAACCTATAAACTAATTCAACCAATGAACATGCCACCGAACCAGTTGGAAACTATGCCGATCGCTTTCAAAAGTTGCAATGCGAGTCAGCCAACCTTGTTGAATATTGCTTGATTCTTCTGTACGCCGATTTCCCCTTGCCTTGAATCAGCAACCAAGTCAGCATGGTTACCGTTATTTTGCCTATCGAAAAGAAAAAAAATATCAACTTCTTGTCCGCATCGTTCGCAAGTTTCAGTGCACGCAACCCAACACCAGTCTCTTCAGCAACACTCGTATCCCAAGCATTCGTGTTTCGTCCCATAGTATCACCAAGGAAACTACACGGGCAGTAGCCAAGGCCTCCCGCCTCCATGGAAAATGCAACTATGTCACTGCCAACTGCAAACTGGCGAAGGAACTTGAAGTCTCTGATGCTAATACACATGGTAAAGAATCGTTTTCAAAGCTATGTTATAAATGTAACGCTTCATACATCAGCGATCAGAACAAGGTTTGTCTAAAGCGCAGATCAGCCTTTCAACGAAATGAAGCATCTGATTCGCCTGTTACGGCTATATCTTGAGCCTTCAGACCCATGAAGATCACTTAATGTACTGAACAGGATGCCAGTACCGGTGCATTAAAACACAGTCCTGCCAGTGCTGCAGCATATGACGATAAAATCGATGGCGAAATCGATGAAATCCTGGAGTATGACGACCTTGTCAAAGACACTCAGCGTTACTCCTCTCTATGTAATTACCAACCATTTAACAAAAAGATACATGCCTTTTTAAACAAGCGAACTGATTCCTTTTTTGTACC
Source organism: Rhizopus sp. PT2906 (assembly GCA_025529335.1). Lineage (NCBI taxonomy): Eukaryota > Fungi > Mucoromycota > Mucoromycetes > Mucorales > Rhizopodaceae > Rhizopus > Rhizopus sp. PT2906. The sequence continues at coordinate 136,851 of JAMYHX010000002.1, read as the reverse complement.
TATCACCATAGGACGTGCCCTCACTGGGCCATTGGTCGATACCGGATGCAACTTATCCACGATTTCTCCTGACCTTGCCAACTTCCTGAAAATAAAAACACCTCATATGCAGCTAGCTTCTTTAAATACTCTCTGTTCCCGGAGTAACTGTTACAGACCCAATTAAGATATTATATACCGGAATCAATATTCGACATAGTGCTGAAGCTTTGATAAGGACACACCCTATATGCATTAATACTGATGTCATGTTAAGTTCGATATTAACTTGACTAGTAACATCCAAAATCTTCAACGACTGTTGCCAGACGGAAGCAATGTTGGATATCCATTGTATACAAGGTATTAAATATCTTAAGCGCTCCCACAACACATCGAATCACCTCTTCAAGACAATGATCAAAACCTTTTGCCTTTATCATAAGGAGTTTTTTCAACTTCTCGTTCTTTGAACAGGTCGAGGCGGTTTTTTTTTTGACCTGCGGACTCCGCGCCCATAGGCTCCTTAAATTTATTTTTTTGTCTCTGTGGCTCATGTTTGCATGATGACAATTCCAGACGACATTCAGATTGGAACTCGCATTCAAGTAGATAGAGATCGAGCCACAGTACGATTTATTGGTGTCGTTGAAGGAACTAAAGGCGAGTGGTTAGGCGTTGAATGGGACGAACCAACTAGAGGAAAACACGATGGCACACATAAAGGTGTCAAATACTTTGAATGCAGGTAAAGAAACCTCTTAAAAAAAGAAAAACCAAATCTTATTCTCTTGTGTGTATATGCAGATACCCATCCTCTGGTTCATTTATTCGATTTCAACCCAACAAAGTGCTATTAGGGCAGACATTTATGCAGGCACTTAAAGATAAGTATCTAGCAGAGCAAGAAGAAAATACTGTGGCCTATGATAAAGCAGCCGATAAAGGTGAAGTATATTTGGGTGGAAATAAACAGATCGTAGTAGAAACATATGGATTTGAAAAGGTTCAGCGTACCATGAGGTAAACTTTGCCTCTTTTCTATCATTGTTGAACACCTTTTTTAAACGCTTTTTTGAGGATAGGCAGTTGGAACGATTGACTGTGGTTGGTTTAGCAGAAATGCTTATATCCTCTGCTGGATCTCCTGAAGAAATATCAAAAGCTAACTTGGGTACAAAGAAAAGAGAGATAATCTAATTCCTGGCACTAACCCCTTTATTCATACAAAAGCAATTGAAGATCTTGATTTATCCAGAAATTTGATTTCTTCTTGGGAAGAGCTTGAAAAAGTTGCACTTCAACTACCCAAGTTAACGATATTAAGACTCAAGTAAGAACCAATAGACAATCATGGTTCATGCTCATATATATCTCTCTATGTAGTCAGTCAAGACTTATTGCCCCTCAACAGCCATCACAACTACATTATCTACAAACACTCGTGTTGAATAAAACATTGATATCCTGGAAAGATGTCGAGATACTCGCTCCTGGGTTACCTCAACTAGAAGACCTACAGCTAGGAGGAAACGAAATTAAGAGTCTAAGTTCTATACAATGGGAAAGATTAAAATGTTTAAATTTGGAAGAAAATCTTATTGAAGATTGGGCCGAAGTGGCAAAACTTCAATCTTTATCAAAGTAAGACCTGTCATGTATTCAACATATCATAATAACTCTTGGATAGTCTCCAGATTTTGTTTTTAAATGACAACAAGATAAAGTCAATTCGCAAGGAAGGGGTATTTGATAACCTAGAATATCTTCGTATAGATGGGAACTCTATCAAAGACTGGGATAGTATCAATGTTTTGAATCATTATCCAAAACTGACCAAGTTACGTTGCAAGAACAATCCAGTGTTTGAAGGTAAATCACTTTTTATATTTATATCTAGCAATTAACCCATTAAATAGGTTTGGATAAGGAAATGGAAGCATCACAGGTGGTTGGTAGAATAGGAAATCTTATGGTTGTTAATGGTAATACGGTGAGTATTATTTACAGATTAGTCAAGGTTTTTCAATTGACACGACAATACTTTTCAGTTGACTAGCAGAGAAAGAATTGATTTAGAACGATATTATCTCATGATGTGCACTAAAGATGGTACAACGCATCAAGCCATTTCTTCTATCCATCCACGATACCAAGAGCTTTGTAAAAGTAAATCTTGCTTTTTAGAGTAGAAAGAAAGAAAAAAATCAACTCATTACATCTTTAGAACATGGCGAACCTGATCTAGAGACACAAGCACAAAAAGCAACGTCAGCCTTAAATGACAGGCTGATTGAGATTACGATCAGCCTACGGCCACTTGAAGAAAACGAGGTATCAACGATCAGTAAAAGAGAACAGCTACCACCAATAACAAAGTCAGTATCCAAAAGATTTCTACCGACAATGACCATTCGAAGCATCAAGCATCTGATACAGAAACTGTTAAAGGTTCCTGCATCAAAGCAGACACTGTATCTGACACAGATCATAGAAGGAGACAGTCTGATGATAATGGATATCTCTGATGATCTAAGAGACTTGAAGTATTACGGAATGAAGCAAGAGGATGAAATTATTGTTGTAGAAAAATGATGAAAAGCAAGGAATTAGTGTTTATTATAAATTACTTTTTATTGTCTTTTTATTGCCGTTCTGGCAACTTGACCAATCTTGTCTATTTGCTTTTTATCTACATGAGATCGTACCAGGCCCTTTAATAAGTAACGCCAAGTGGTTTCATTAGGTTCTACTTGATTTTCACACATGTGGTTAAACACTTTTATGGCTAAATCAGACTTCCTAAAGATGGCACAACCTTGTAAAAGTGCAGTGTATGTCACGACCGTGGGTTTCACTTGATTGGAGCACATATGTTCAAATATGTTGATGGCTTGATAAATGTTCTTGGTTGCAAAACATGAAATAAGTGTGGTATAAATATAAACATTGGGCTGATAAAAACCAGTCAAGCGACGAAAGAGAATGAGTGCTTCAGTCGTCACTGGTACAGGTGAATGCTGGAAATCAAGTTTGCTTGATTCAATGCCGGCAAACTTTAGTAATTTAGGATCTATGCTATTCAACTGTGCATTGCTCTCCTTCTTTTGCGGAAAGTTTCTGTCTGCTAATGATTGCAAAATACTGGTATATGCATGTAAATTGGGTTCTTTTCCATTTTTTTGTAATGTCTTGAACAGTCTCCACGCCAGATCCGCTTCGTTATTTGCTATCAGGCCCTTGATGATCATGGCCATAGTCACTTGATCTGGTACAGCTTCATTTCGCATAGCAATAAATACACCAAGAGCTGCCGGCACATCACGACAGTGAAACAAAGCATTTATTAAATAATGGTTGGTTCTACGCTTCTCTTCTGTCGTCTGAGGATTCGTCAAATTAAATCGTTGTTGAACGGCATCCAGTACATTTGGCTTATCGCCCCTTCGACCATATTCTTTTATGAGATGATTCACCATGACACTGTTGACAAACCTTTTATCATTCATGTACAAGTCATTAAAGTACTGTCGTGCAGCATCCACATCCCGCCTTGTCTTGAACCATAAAATGGCTGCTCTAAGCACGCCATCCGTATCTGCAAGTCGATAATTTTTGTTAGACATGAACTTTAACGCATTTTCGGCCACCACTAAATTATCATGTCGAAGGGCATTGATCAAGAGCGATGTGATCATACTGTTGGGTAACTGTTTGTGTTTGCTATGATAGCCTGTCAACAGGCGAATAGCGGATGAAAAATCACCTGCTCGTCCATAAGCTTCCATCAATGCGGTATATGTTGCCTGGGTTGGTTTTATACCATGCCTCTTCATTTCTGCATACAGCTCTTTTGCTTCTTTACTATCTCCTTTCCGCGCACATCCAGCTATCAGTGACGTGTAAATGTATACATTCAACGGCCTCTTTTTTTTCTGATTCTTGGCCTGTGCCACTTGATCTCGCACCTTGATGAGATCAACAGCCAAGTTGATCTTTAAATCTTTTGCCAGTAAGGATGCCACTAAGGATAAAGTTGATTTGTCCAGGATGACACGATTTTTCTTCATCCCTTTTAACATGAGTGATATTGTCTCTTCCAGCAATTTTGAATCAACGCATTGACTGTTTCTCACTGCAACAACTAAAGAATGGTAGTGATTCGCTGTTGGATGTGGTATAGTTTTCATAAACCAACAAGCCATTTTCCCTAGACCATTCCGACTCATGGCAAAGAGTACTTGTGACAAGTGATAATTTGTTGGCAGAACCAAGCTGTGTCGTTTCATGTTTTCAATGACTTCTAGTGATCTCGCAGGTGAAGGTCCATACTTTAAGATACAAAGTAAATATCCATAGTGATTCTCTTTTAGACACTTGTCCACTTGATATTCTACCATTTTTTCGTAAATGAGCCATGCTTTCTGATAATCATACTGAGAGGTATTATAAAGAGCTGTGCGTAATGACCGAAATATCTCTTTATGGGTGAGTGTATGTGTTGTTAAGAAATCAAACAATTCTTCAAGCTGAAGATTTTTATTCATTTCTCTGGGATGAAACTTTCTTTTCAAATCTTCCTGTACATGGGTGTCTTCTTCTTGTCGTTTTAATGCATGTGTCGAATTAAGTCGAGTAAAGGGTAATAGACAGAGTGAAGGTCGAGCCGTGTTGAGGATTCGTCTTGATCGCTTGGAATGATTAAAGAGTTGATCAAGGTATTGAGTGTTATTAGAACACCAATGCCAAAGACATTGTGAAGAAGTTGCTCTTCTTGTTGAAAAAGTAAGAGCAGGCCGCATTCCCCCCCTGTTTGAAAAGACTGATAGGATAGGAAGGGTATAAATGTAAAGAATAGAGTTAAATGTCAAAGGGGGGCTGTTCAGTCAAACTTTAATTTCAACCCTTTTTGGTGTAAAAGGAAAAAAAAATCTGCCCAGGTCCAAGGAAGTCACTTCAACGGGGGGAAAGTGATGTCAACGGGACTGCTGTCAATTCAGGGGGAGAGACAAGTTTTATGGGACGATCTTTAATTGTTGACAGTGCGAATGATTTGCTTACATAAGCGACATGTATAAAAACAAGATATTTCTATCATATAAATATATTATTATTATTATTATTTTTATATCTAAGCAGTAGATTGCCATGCAGCATAAATTTGGAATATAGAAGCAAAACCTCCAAACACACCCACTAGCACATCAGGGAAGCTTGATTTCTCAAGTGACCAATGAACGGTTAAGGGTAAATAACTAGAAAAGAGTCAATATCTTGTACATACTCATTTGACTAAAAAAAAAAAAAAAAACTTACCCTGTATTAATACATGTGTTTACGATCATACTTGATCTCTCAGCCTTGATAGCTGCCATTTCAGCCTCAGGATCTTCATGAGTTTCGATATCTCCCGCCTTGATACGCTTCAATAAAGATGTCTCTCTATTTCTCAAGTTTCTATACTGTTCTGCCAAGCGACCATATTCCAGAATGACATAAGCAGCCCAGAAACGACAACTCCACATGCCAATTTTGTTTGTCTTTTCTTCACTGATGGGAATGACTTGATGTGCACCCAACCAATAGATATGTTCCAAAGGATAATATATAATATTGGACCAATTCTGAAGACGTTCGATAGTCAATGCGATCTTACTAGAAGGTGGATTATATTCAATATAGTTCATGTATTGAACCATAGGCAATAATCCATAATAACGTAACAAAATACGAAAGTCACTCACAGGTGAAGCAAGGTTTTGAATACGTTGAGCTAATGAAATAGCTGAACTTGCACCTTTAACAGGTGAACGACGTTGAAGATACCAAATGATGACTTTTGACCAATATTGAATAAACTATGGATAATTATCAATATCTTTTTTTTGGCTATTTTTTATATTGCTTACCATCAACACTTTATCCGTTCCTCTTACAGAGTTTAAAAATCGTACAAGATGATCCAATTTTGGATTTGATGGTCCTAATAGTTTAGCTACAGCTAATGGGTTCAACCTTTCCTTTGACATTGGTTTCTCGTTATTAGACATTTTGGCAAGAAGTGTAAAGAAAAAAAAGGCGTGGAAATTGAACTCGTTTAAATATGGTAAAATTCACATGAAAGTCAAGTCACTTCTTTCATCAGATTTTTACTCTATCAAAGAGTTCTTCCTTGTTAATCTCAAATAAAGAAAGACTGTATCATGCATCAAAAAGAAAGAAAAGGGATATTACAAGCTTATATCTTATATTATGACATCCCTTTCTCTTGCTTGTCTAAAGATAAAAAGCGTCGGTAATTCATTTTAGCCAATCATGCATTTACGTTAGTCATAAGGAATATAGACCACTGTTTTGACCCATGAAACAAATATGAATATAGCTTATATTTATACTTGACGATAAGCATAAAAAGTAGTGTAACTATTGCATGGTTTTACGTAATTTAGTACTTTGAAAGAGTAAAATAAAATAAAAAGAAAGGAAGCGCGGGATTCTTTCAACGAGCTTTTATTAGGCAGTGATTAGTTAGATCAGTAATAGTGGGCATACAGTCAACCATTATTGAACCTAAGAAAGGATAATTTCAAAGAGAACGATTTAACGCGATGGCAACATATTTAAAAGGAATGATAGGGGGTTTGATATGATTTCTGGTATATATAGAGACATATGTATTAAAGCAAGTAATGATAGATCAGTGCCGCATCTTTTGGTGAATCATGTACCAAGCACTGATCTATCTTAAAGCCAATATGAACTACAACCATGTATTGCTTGCTTATTTCTCATGCTTCTTGTCTATTCCCCATTATAGCTTACAATATTTATATTGAACATGAAGAGCTAATTTCGTCTGATTCACTTAATACTTTTCTGTATCTATCTATAAGATGACACGATATTGAAATCAATTCTTTGACTCTATTTATAATAGTCATTTCTTTAATATACAGCCTTTTCTATAAGTAATGTCGCATAATGCAAGAATTTATAATACAAAACATACAGAATACGACATCCTGGAACGACGTTCCGGAAATAGTGTATAAACTATTTGACCTACGAAATAATTTTGTCAATCATTCAAGTAACCTGTATCTGAACGCATTGTTTTGACGTTCCGATTTAAGTCACGTACAACTTACACAAACTGAATTTCCGCTATGATACGTGTCCAACGCAAAACAAAAGAAAAAAAAGGCAGCTCTTCTTTTTTCTTCGTAAATGCAACAATCACCTGCATCGCAGCCGATACAACGGCCTCCTATTCCTAATCAACCTGTGCGTCCGGGCTATAGGCCTCCTCCACCTGGGACTCCTGGTTATCGTCCTCCAATGCCAAGGCCAGGAATGCAATCTCCAGTTGGTGCAAGCCCTCTTCCTCCTCATCCAGGACTTCCGCCCAATGTTCGTCCTGGACCTATACCTCCTCAACCTCAACAGCGTCCATTGGTAAGACCAGTATCTCAGTCTCCTGTAATGTCACCTGCTGGTCGCCCAGCTGTCGTAAGTAGTCCCGTCGCCACTCCATCTACTATTCAGCAACAGTCTCCCATGTCTCCTCCAGTTCAGCATGCTGAGCATTACAAAAAGAAGAGAATGTATCCTGAGCAAATCACAAAAGCTTATTCTGGCGAATCTCCTGTTCCCCCTGCTTACCCTTCTCAGCAATTACAACAACCTTACGTTTCACCTGCTATGGCAAACCAACAACCACAGTTCATCTCTCCAATGGGAGCACCTTCTCCATACGCTCAGCAACAGCAACAAACACAACAACCACAGCAACAGCAACAACAACCACAGGCTTATGGACAGTACCAAGCTCCGTCTGTAGGATATAATACATATGGACAAGATGCAGTAGGTCAAATGGCAACTCAGTTTGGAAATATGAGTATGGGACCAGCTGCAGTAAGTTTTTCTTTTTTTTTTTTTGGTTGTATGATGAACCTTAACATAAACTCATTCTCGTAGGTTGTCCCTGCTGTTCCTTTATTGGGCGCTCGTCCTCATATCGCAGATATCGACAATACTGGACCACAAGCTCGCTTGCCACCTAATGTAAATAAAGCATCGTTGTTAAAAGCATAGCTCACTAACTTTATCTTAGATTTCTGTCACAGACTCACCATTCGTTAATGCTGATCCCTCTTATCAGTGCTCCACTCTCAATGCAGTCCCCGCAACGGAATCTTTACTTAAAAAGTCTCGTTTGCCCTTAGCACTGGTTTTAACTCCTTATAGAAGCTTAAAGGAAGGCGATGTAAGTTTCATAGAGTTTATTTTTTGGAAATGATCGTTCTTATGTCAATATGTAGGATTCTGTACCTGTTGTTAGAGATAGTGTGATTGCAAGATGTAGACGTTGTAGAACGTATATCAATCCTTTTGCCACGTTTGTGGAAGGAGGTCAACGTTGGAAATGTAATATGTGTTTCTTACTGAACGATGTTCCTGCCGCTTTTGACTATGATAGTATAACTCAACAACCCGCCGACAGATGGAAGCGTCCTGAATTAAACTACGGTTGTGTCGAATTTGTTGCGCCAACTGAGTACATGGTAAATATTAAGAAAATAAAAGAAACTCCCAGCTGACGTCCTTTCTTCTAGGTACGTCCTCCTCAGGCACCCGCTTATGTTTTCGTTATCGATGTATCCTATTCAGCCATTCAATCCGGTATGGTAGCCACAGCTGCCCGTACTATTCTTGATTCCCTTGAACGTTTACCCAACGACGAGAATCGTACAAAAGTTGCCATTATCACTGTTGATTCATCTCTTCATTTCTACAATCTGAACCCTAGCTTGAACGAGCCTCAGATGTTGGTTGTTTCTGATCTGGATGATGTCTATCTGCCTTCACCTTCTGATTTATTAGTCAATCTGACCGAATCGATCCACATCTTGAAGGCATTATTAGAAAAGTTACCTGAATTGTTCAAAGACTCAATGAACGTAAATAACGCGTTAGGAACAGGTTTACAGGCTGCATTCAAAATGCTGGTAAGTAATTTTTTTTTTTACTAAAGATAAAAGTCTAACCTTGTTTTATAGTCTCCTATTGGTGGTAAGATCATTTGCTTGCAGTCCACTTTACCTAATACGGGTGCTGGTGCATTAAAGCCTCGTGAAGATGTCAAGTTACTCGGAACCTCCAAGGAATCTTCTCTACTCAATGCTGCTTCACCATTTTACAAGTCATTTGCTGTTGATTGCTCTCGCTCCCAAGTTGCATGCGATATGGTCATCTTTGGTGGCCAATACTCTGATGTCGCCACACTCAGCTGTGTGCCTCATTACACAGGTGGTCAAACATACTATTATCCTGGCTTCAACGCTAGTCGCACTGAAGACGCTATCAAATTTGCCCATGAATTTTCTGAATTACTAGCAGAACAGATTGGTTTGGAAGCAGTCATCCGTATCCGTGCCTCTCGCGGCCTACGCATGAGCGCCTTCCACGGAAACTTCTTTATTCGTTCATCTGATCTCTTGGCCCTTCCCAACGTGCCTCGTGATCAGAAATATGTTGTTGAGGTTACTATGGAAGATGACTTAAAGACCCCTACTGTTTGTTTCCAAACCGCTTTATTACATACCGCATGTAATGGCGAAAGACGTATTCGAGTTGTCACCACTTGCTTACCTGTCAGCAGCTCAATGTCTGAATTATACGCAAGTGCTAATCAGCAAGCCATCACCGCTTATCTTGGTGTGAAGGGTAAGATATAGCACATTTGTAGAGAATGAATGCTAACAACTGTGAACACTTTAGCTGTCGAACGAGGTTTGACATCCAAATTAGATGATGCACGTGATGCAGTTGTAAACAAGCTAGTTGACATCTTTGGTGTATACAAGACACATGTTTTAGGATCCGGTCAAGGCTCAACGCCACAGTTGACAGCACCAGACAATCTCAAGTTATTGCCCCTGCTCGCCCTCGGTTTGCTCAAACACGACGGTCTTCGTCAAAGCTCTCAGATTCCCTCAGATATGAGATCGAATGCCATGAACTTGTTGACCACTATGCCAATTCAACTTTTAATTCCATATCTCTATGCCAACCTCTATTCTTTACACAACATGCCTCCTGAGGCCGGTGAATTTTCAGAAAAGGGCGTCATATTCCCACCTGCGCTAAATCTGACAGCTGAAAACTTAGAACCTCATGGCTGCTATCTTTTAGAAAATGGACAAAACATGTACATATGGGTCGGTCGCAATGTTGTGCCTCAGCTTTGTGTCGATCTATTTGATGTCAAATCGTACGAAGGCTTAAAGGGCGGCAAGATTACTTTACCAGTTTTGAACACACCATTGAACAAAAAAGTCAATACGATCATTGGCAAGGTGAGAGAAATGCGTCGTGGCAATTATCATCCTACACTCTATCTAGTCAAGGAAGACGGTGATCCATACCTTCGCCTATGGTTCTTGGCTCATTTAATTGAAGATCGTACAGATAATATCATGAGTTACCAACAATTCTTACAACATATTAAGGACAGAGTAAGTCTCAGTAAAAAATGTACGTAATTGTTATTAACACATATGAAATAGGTAAGCTCTGGGTCATTCTAAGCAAAAATTGAAACTATTGTCTCCTTTCTTATACAATATAATAAAAAAAAAGTTTAGTTTGAAAATATAAACGATGGTGATAATACGCAATCCAGTGTCTCGTCCGTTTCTTCCAAGGGAATAACACCAACATCTACAATCTGTTGGTCCAAGGCGAGAGCAACTATACAACAAGATGTTTAATAAGCATTAGTATTGCTTTTAAATACTTACTAGTTTTAGGTGGAGCAGTGTTGTTTGCTTCTGCCCAAGATTTACATTTACGTAAATAACGATCGTAATACCTATTCTTTTTGTTAGTCAACAATATCTTGAGTTAAACACGCTTTGTTTACCCCTTTCCATGGCCTATCCTATTCCTATTCTGATCAAACGCGACTCCAGGCATTAATACGAGATCAAGGCCCTCGGTCTCCAAAGCTAAAAGAATCTAAGTGGATATCAAGGAACGACTTTATCATTTTACCATTTTCTCTGTCTTGATCAAGAGGAGGCTCAGGTATTTTCCATTTATTGACTGGAAGTGAATTAAAATCCTCTATGCTATTGATTTTTACCATGTCCATGTGGGTTTTGGTACAACGAGGTATAAAGCAATTCTTTCCTGCTTGATATTTGTATTTGTTATTGGTTCAAATATACTTTTTTTGTTACCTGAACGAAGCAAATGGTGTATGATGTTTGTAGTGATGACTTCGCCAGTAGGCATGCTAATGTATACGCTTACATTCTTTGCATTCTTAAACTGTTCTAATCGCTTCAACCTTTCAAATACTTGTTCGGCTAAGTTTCTGTCAGCGACCACAGTTTTTTTTTTTTTTTTTTCCTTTAGCGTTTCTTTCTTTTTATTATTTACATTGGCTTTGTGTCTCTGCTACAGATAGCTTTTCTAGTCGAGAAGCCATATCTTTCCTAAGCTGACGCTTAAGACTAACAATAGCTGTATTCATGCTGTTGGTGAGAAAGGAAAAACAAAGGATATTTTAATTGGCTATGGACATCTTTGATTGCGTTTTTTCTGAGTTTATTTTATTCGTAAAATGACAAAGGAAAGGGTGAAGATAAAAGCTTCAAACTGAAGAAGGACCATTTAAACAGAAGAATATATATTGGTTATAGCCCAAGATGGACTACGACTTGATCCAAGAACTTAGAGTAGCCTAATGCACTATATAAAGCTCAAAAATATCTCTTATTATAAATATCTCACTGTATGTGTGTTGTTTAAACAAAAGAAACAATAGCCCATTCAAAGCTATTACTTTATTTATTGATATTTTATACAAGTTGAGGTTATTATTACACTTAGATCTTTTGCATAGCAGCAACATCAACGGATTGGACATAGTCTTCCAAAGCAGTGATTTGATCAGTCAAGTCATCCAACATAACCTTATCATCTTCAACAACACAGTTGATTTGAAGCTTTCTGATACCGTAACCAATAGGGACAAGTTGGTGACCACCCCAGAGGAGACCATCCATGGTGATGTCCTTGACACCCTTTGTCATGGCATCCATATCAGTTTCATCATCCCAAGGCTTGATTTCAAGAGTGATAGTGGTCTTTGCAATAGGCTTGGGCTTGGCAGCCTTCTTAGCATTGTATTCAGCAAGACGTTGAGCCTTGATTTTTTCAGCTTCCTCATCAACTTCTTCATCATCAGAACCAAAAAGATCAATGTCATCTTCATCAGCGGCTTCAGCAGCAGGGGCAGCTTCAGCGGGCCTAAGATAAGCAAGAAAAAAAAACGCGTTATTGATGCATTAAAGAAATATTTGCCAAGGAATACTTACTTGACTTCGGAGAACCACTTGGCAACATTAGCGAATTCGGCAGAAGGAGCAGAACCTAAAGCCTTAGCGACAGTGGCATCAGCATCAGTAGCCTTGTCATTGCTAAAGAAAAAAAAAAAAAAAGATATAAGCCACCGAAGGACTCTAGTATCAAATGTATAAGAACTTACGAGGCAATGTACTTGCTTTCAGCAAGAACAGAGTCGAGGATGTGAAGAGCCAAGGGAAGTTCCAAAGTAACAGACATTTTAGGGATAAAATAGGGAAAAAGAAAGAAAAAAAATTAGAAGACAGAGAAAAAAAAAAAAAAAAAAGAGGACTGCAAGCGGTCAATCTGACCAATCAAAAGCCAGACTGCGGCCAGCCTTTCGTGTGTACCAATGATGTACCCAGTGATAGTAAGCATATGATAGAATATAGACAAGATGTGGTGAGTGTCTAAAGCTGCTCTTTATTACAAGAATATTTGGTTGTTGCCTTGTGCTTTGTTTGGTTGTATTTTAGTTAAAAAGCTATTGTACAAGCCACAAGCACGTCAAATACAAACAGATTCTATTTCCGATCACTGCATAACTTGCATGTTTTTATTGGGTATACAGCAAAAGCTGAAGGCAGTTTTTAATATGTGGGGAATCATTCATTAATGAGTTCACCGTCCTTCTGGCCTTCGTTTGCCTTTTCTTCTACGTGATGATTGCCTGGTTTCTACACTACCGCCTTCTAAGCTTGGATCTGCTTGTACCTTTTTCCTAGCTTCCAAGAAAAACTTCAAGTCGCGTACTTGATCATTTAATTCAGAGATGCTGTTAGTTGCAAGCTCATTGCTTTTGGATAGTTCTTCATTGCTTTGTATTAATGTATTTGTCATCTATAAGGAGTATATAAGAATAATGTATACCTTATAACGTCCCTAGTACCTCTTTTTCTTTTAACCATAGATCCTTAAGTGCCTCCAATTTTTCTTTCCATATTTCATAGCTCTTCTCTGCGACCTGTTTGCCATCCATTACTTTTGAAGCTTCTTTTTCTTTCAAAGAAATCCGATGCTCCAGATACTCGTTCTCTTTGACCGCATTTTTTGCTTGTATTTCCAGTTGCTTCAATTGTGTTGTTAATTTTATAAGCTGGCTTGAAATCTTGTCTATTTGATTCTCATAATATATACGTTGTGAATCCAACTGAGTAGTTAACATATAGCTATATTCAAGTGCGATGGCCTCTAGCTTTTCCTGCTAAAAGATATTATAAATATTTTTTTTCTTCCTTTCAATACTTGAGCTTACCTGGGAGGAAGCCGTATTGTCTGGTGTCGTATTATCTGGAAGTTCCACCAGCTTACCATCAGCCATATTTTGCACGAGTCTATGCACATACCCATCACCAACATAATCCCATACTCGTTGAGAAGCAATATCCAAAGCATATATATGTTCTGTCTCTCTATAGTGCTTATAAGCATGCGCACCTTGATATCTCCCACATCCTACATAGCCACAGATCAAGCAAATCCAAAGACCTTCCTTCGTCTTGCACTCGGCACACTCATTATCATTATCGTCACTTTGCCCAATGACCCTTTCTTCTGTCTCCTGAGATGCTTTATGGCTACCGCCTCTATCCTCCGTCACAGTTTTCTTTTGTGAGTATCTGCAAACTGGGCAGCTACCATCCTTCCACTTGAGCAAGCAGTGACAATGGAATGTATGCTGGCAAAGAATGGTCAATATCCCCGATTTACTTTCGCCAAGCGGTTCTAGACACACAGAGCATGCTTCTTCTGGGTTAACTAGTATAAATAGTGGTTCTGAATCTTGATCTGTTTCAGCTGATTCCACATAAAGAACTTGGCATGTCTCAGGCTAACGATGAAACACACGTTTGGACCACTTTGTTTGTGATGAATTATTAATATACTTACTTCCATAGAACTAAAGAGTCTATTATTATACTGCTCAAAATATATATTGGCTGCCTGACTTTCTTTGAATTTCATCAAAACCATATAAGTATCCTTATTTGCTTCTCTTGTTAACAGTTGCACATGTGGTCAGCTGTTTTGTGTACAATGCATGTCTTTGCTTACATACTTTATTACTCTATAGTGGCTAACATGAGTTTCTACAGGTGCAATGAAAGATAAGAATTCAGGAATAGAAATGTGAAAGGGAATAGAATGAGTGCAAAGAACGGTGGTATTCGTAAGGACTATTCTAGTTGGTGTCTTATCCTCGCTTTCATGATATAATTTTAGTATGCCACGATTGTTTGCTGTTGTTTGGATTATTCCAAAAGGCGCACCTTTTATTTTATGTTGCATAATCCTTCAAAGGAGGAAAAAAATGAAAACAGTGACAAAGGGAAGTTGTCGAAATTGAGGGGCGGAAAATAAAATATCAAAGAACGGTTTTGTAGAAACCTGTTAAGCCTCCACAGTCGAGCGCTATCCAAAAGTACTTGGTATGATTAAACTGTTTGGAGAGTTAAATAAATATCTGTTAGTTTCTCTTCTACTTGTTCTCTTATCCTTATTCAACCCCCAATGGCACAAAACAAGATAACTGTAAAACTTTAAACGTTTTCCTCAGAGAATTAAGTAACCCATTAGTTATACGTTATCTATATCAAGAGCAAATAGACAAGGGCTGAGTTGGTTAATTGATTTACCGAACATCTGAGCAAAGAAGTACCAAGAATTCGCATTAGTCATTTTACTGCTCTTTCTGATATCTATTGCCTCTTTTCTTTTTTCTTTTATTAACTGACAGTTCATGATTAGAACAAGCTTTGGCAAAGTCATTTCCATAACCTCTTCCATAAAGCAGAGAGTAAGCAATTATAGATTAGATTATAAAACACATAGTTACCATCTATACCCTAGCTATTACATACACAGGGCATAGAGGTATATTCACTACAGATCAATGCATCGTATTTTATTGAATTCATAAATGCGTATAGCCAAGTGTTTTGGTCAAAAGAGATGCATCAGCTCGACATCTTATTCTAAATCGCCCTCGCAAATTGAATGCGATCGATTTAGAAATGGTCAATATCATTTATCCACATTTGAAAGTAGGGTTGCAAAAAATAATCAAATAAGGGGGTTAATCTTTTGTTCAATAGGCGTGGGAACTATCCGATCCGCACGCCAAAGTAATTTTTATGAGAGGCGTAGGAAGAGCGCTCTGTGCAGGCGGCGACGTTAAAGGTATATTCAATAGGTAAAAACACTACCTAGACTCACAATGATACATACAGATGTGGCTCTTAAAATAAAGGATCCAAATAAGCATGAAGAATTGGCCTTTCAAGTTGACTCAGAGTATGAAATGATTCACTTTATATCAACAATGAAGAAGCCTTATATTGCTGTCATGGATGGAATTACAAGTAGATATCTTATATCTATACCAAATGATTTTCTGAATTCATTGCTTTATTTTAACCATAGTGGGCGCTGGAGCTGGTTTGCTATCTGCCTTTGCTCCTTTCAGAATTGCTACTGAGAACACACAATTCGCTATGCCTGAGACTGCTATAGGATTATTTTGTGATGTAGGCGCAAGTTTCTTCCTGTCTCGCTTGGATGGGCATATGGGTCCTTTTATGGGAATGACAAGTAGAATCCTGAAAGCAGAGGATGCTCTGTAAGTATACACTTTATTCAGATACAGCCAAATTAAAAAAGAGCTGCATTTAGATTTGCTGGCGTTGCAACACACTTTGTACCCTCTGCTAATTTGGAGGCTTTAGAATACGAACTAGCTACTATTGACTGCATAGATCATAATAAAGTTCATGAAACTATTGAAAAGTTTGCTGTAAAAAAGGGCCATAAACCCTCCGTTTACACGCTTCATGGTCAAGTACGAAAGACCATCGATAGGTATGTATATGACGCCATCACACCATACAGCCCTTCTTATACATTTCTGTAGATGCTTTCAGTATGAGCATGCCGAAGAGATCCTGGATGCCTTAAATAAGGATGGCTCTCGATTTGCTCATGAGGCAATTGACACGATTCGTAAGCGCTCGCCTACTGGTGTAAAAGTAACATTAGAGCACATTCGCAAAGGTGCACACTTATCTTTAAAAGAATGTCTTCAAATGGAGCATGTCCTGTGGCAGACAGTGCCGGTAAGCAAATTAATGTACCATCCTGTATTGTTAACCGAGCAAACATTTCTAAACTCCAGTTTGCCCATGACTTTGTGGAAGGAGTCACATCTCATATCATACATAAGCAAGCGCCCAAATGGAATCCCAGTAGATTAGAAGACCTTGATCTTGATGAAGACATTCGTGTGAGATTTTTCCATGCTAATGTCGCAAGAAGACTGAACTTTATGAATACGCAAGATTGTTATCGTTTGCCTTATGAGAAATACGCTTTACCTTCTGAAAAGGAAATATTTGAAGTACGTTCAAAACACAACTTATCAACCGTTAGAGATACCGTAGCCTGGTTTGAAGAAGATCGTAAAGATAAATACGGTGTCCGCGAAAAGGTCGAGGATGTCCTTAATAGATATGAAATGTAGATGACATGTTATAGACATGCCAGCTGATTAGATAGAATAAAACACAACAATACTCCTCCCTGTTGGCTTTAACTGATTGATTCTTTTGTACAATAAAACTTTTTGAATAAAAATTGCTCTTATCCCTAAACGATACTAATAATAGAGACGAACGTTCAAAGAATGGCAAAGGAATAGAGTGCCTCAAGTATATGATTAAAGTAACAATAAAAAGAAACTATTCAAACCGCATAGATGGATATCTGTTGTATAGCCCTCATACTTTTTGATTATCAACATATGTCTTTTTTCAAGACAGTCTCAGCCGCCTACTCTTTACCTTTGTTCACTTGACATAAAACAAGGAGAGCAATACATCGGCTCAGCCTTTGTTTTTGGGGACATTAACCTTGGTAAAAATACAATTGCCCTTTTTGATACACACTCTTACAGCCCATAGGTCGCATTGTACGTCTACCTTGCTGCTTACTTGCAACTACATGAGCTTTTGTAAAATCCAAAAAAAAAAAAGTTAGAAATAAGACCATGAAGCTGGATGATCGATACATTTTTGGTTATAGTATCTTTATATGACGCTAGTCTAGTGAGGATCACAGCTCATATGAAGTTTCTCCCCCACTTTTTCCAACATTAGCCCCTTATTATTGAATATCTGATGAAATAAATGAACTAGAGAGCTATTATGTAAAAACTTGCAAGAGCTCTTCAGTACCTTTATATTATCTTTTCTTGTGTGCTTTATCTTTATGAATAATGTCTATAGAATACACATCCTTTGAGGAATACAACGCGTCGAATGAATGCCGAGTATATTCCAGTGACGGGGATAAACTAGAGACATCTTTTGACGTTTGGGGTTAATTCTATTAATAACTTTTGCCTTCTAATAATAACAGGGCAATTGTATAATAAAGATCACAGCATACAAAAGAGTCCTTTAATAGCTTGTTATTCAAACAGTCATTTACGTCTATGATCTGTTTAAGAAACTGAAAAATAGAAACGAGAGATAAGTAGGTATTTCTGAAGGTGGGGTAGAGCATTGCTCATTTCGCGTGTTGTCGGTAACTTCGGGAAAGAGTAAAGATAGGGGACAACCTTACTCGTCATAAAATAGAAGCAAAGTAACAATTAAGCTAATCGTTCATAAATGCACGAATCATGCTGGACGACTTTCAAATGCTGGGTAAAAGAATACGGACATTTGGTACTTGTATATAAAGAGCCTTCATCAAGCACCTATTTCGTTTGTTGTTCTTTAACAAAACAAGTTTGAAGAAAATGGTGAACCCTACCCACGTAGTAAGGATTTTGTGTTTTTTTGTTTTCAGACAGCAAGAAAGATACTAACCATGCTTTACTTTCTTAGCAACACTATCAATACAATCCTACCGTAATTAAGTGCTGATTATAGTCAGACAATGATTATTAATCTTCTCTTCATAATAGACGCCAGAAGTCTTTATGCAAAGAGCCAACCGCTCTCGTGTTATCACCCTTAACAGGCCAACACAGCTTAACTCAGTAACCACCTCCCTTCTTATACGATTATTAGGATACTTAAAGGTAAAGCTTTACACCTGTTTTATTTATCGAGCTAACGACAACTTGATCATTCTCAAAAGACATGCGAGACCTCCAAGGAAGTTGACCTGGTTATCTTGAAAGGTGCTGGTAGAGCATTTTGCACTGGGGGTGATTTGAAACGTAAGAATTGGTGCTTGATGCTTAATGCAATGCTAATCATCGTTTAATGTACTTCAGATTGTTCTGAAGCCTTTGTTGATGCTCCGGACCCACATACGGCAAAGGCTAACCTTCAAAGCTTCTCGCAAATTTATACGCTCCTTCATTTGGTAGCTACTATGGATACACCTATAGTAACGCTAATGGATGGAATGACATGTAATCCCCCAGCATGAGCTTACTCACTTTGACGTTTATTTACACTCATTCTATACTAGGTGGCGCTGGTAGCGGAATTGGCGCTTTCTCACAGTTTAGAATTGCTACCGAAAACACATGCGTTGCCATGCCTGAGGCGACAATTGGCACCTTTTGTGATATGGGCAGTAGCTATTACATGTCTCGTTTGGATGCAAACTTGGGTACCTATTTGGCACTCACGGGCAGAGTATTGAAAGGAGAAGATGTTTAGTACAGTATTTGCATCATAGTAAAAGGAAACTAGAACTAATACTTTTTACAGCTTGGCTGGTTTTGCTACTCACTTTGTACCTTCCTCTTCGTTAAAAGCATTAGAAGAGCGTCTTACTCAGATAACAGAGCCAACATTAGATTTGATTAATGATGTCATTGAAGAATATGCTGTCGGCCCAAACCATAAGCCGTCCAGTTATACGATGCATGGCCAGCGTTTAGAAAAGATAAGCGAGTAAGTTTATTTGTTACCAAGCAAAGACGAGATTGTAAAATCATATTCTTAGATGGTTTCGCTACAATACTGTTGAGGAAATCGTCGATGCACTTCGAAGAGATGGATCAAAATTCGCACTTGACACTATGAATACCATTCTATCTCATTCTCCAACCTGCCTCAAAATAACTTTAGAATCATACAGAAGGGGTAGAACTATGTCTCTGTTAGAGTGCTTGGAAATGGAATACCGAATCTGGCACATATCACCTGTAAGTGCTTTTTTTAAACTTTTGATTAACAGTGTATTCATGTGACCTTTTGGTAGTATTTACCCGATTTCAAAAACGGTATAAAAGCCAAATTGGTTACAAAGCAAAAAATGGAGTGGACTCCAAGCAGATTAGAGGATGTCGACCTGGAAGAAGATATAAGATCAAGAATATTCCATTGTTTCGCTCCGATTATATTTGTCCCTAGTAGCCGAAAAGACTACTTTAAACGCCCTGTCAACTATACGTTGCCCACTGAAAGGGAAATTTTAGATGCTCTGCTTACATATGAGCTTAACTCGATTGAAAAAGTTATAGAATGGTGCCAAGCAACTTGCAAGGGAAAGAAGTACGGTGTCGTTGAGAAGGTTACTGACGTACTTAATCGAAACAGAAGGTATGCATAACTATTTATCTAGGGACATTCTTTTGATGTTGCTTTTTCTTTAGTCGCTTCAATAAGCTTATGGCAAAACTTTGAATTGTGAATACTAGATTAAAACTTTTAGCAGACAATTTTAACTTAATGGAAGTAAAAATACTTTAGTAATTTGATCCCGTTATTATACATCAGTTCTTAATAAACCTACTCTATAAAATGCATGTCTTTTGGTTCTTTATCGAAATCACATCGTCCTTTGACTTAGTGTCATTAACACTAACTTGATAAAGTATTAATGTATGGATGTGAAAATCATCAAGCTCACTTCCTTTCAGCCAGTTTAACTATCTATTTACTAACTACAAGCGATCATAGGAACCCGGCAATATACCATAGCTACGAACGGAACGTGGGCTTATTGATACATCTTTATATTATTTCAAGATTTCTGCCGATACCATCCATAAGGATTTTATATTTATAAATGTCAGTTAATTGCCGAGAAAGCGAAATTTAGCGTTGCCGCAAAGCATAATAATAACCAATACTCGGCTTCAAATTGCGTATTTATTAGACAGACATTTTCATTTCTATTTTACTATGAGGACTGTAGTTCTCTAATACAAAATCTTCAAACTTGAAGTCATCGATAGTATCTACTTTACGGTTGATTTTTAAAGTAGGGAAAGGTTTGGGTTCACGTTGAACCTGTTGCTTGAGTGCGTCAAGATGATCCACATAAACATGTGTATCGCCCATTGTATGTATGAATTCACCAGGATCAAGATCTGTTACATGCGCAATCATGCGTGTCAAAAGTGCATAAGAAGCAATATTGAAAGGAACACCCAGCCCCATATCACAAGAACGTTGATAGAGCACACAAGATAACTTGGCACGTCCGCCATCCTGCGGTGGATTAGATACATAAAATTGACAAAAGGCATGACAAGGTGGCAAAGCCATGATAGGAATATCTGCAGGGTTCCATGCTGATAGAATAATTCTGCGATCAGTGGGATTGTTTTTTATAGTGTCAATCACTTGTTGTAATTGATCAATGCCTTGTCCTGTATAATCAGTATCACAATCAACGTATTTGGCACCAAAGTGTCTCCATTGAAATCCGTAGACTGGTCCAAGATCGCCTTCACGACGGTGAGTAAGACCCAACTTGTCGAGATATTCGCGAGAACCGTTGCCATCCCAAATCTTGATATTTCTTTCACTTAGATGCTTTGAGTTTGTATCTCCTTTAATAAACCAAAGCAGCTCTTCCAAGACTCCCCTGAAGAATACACGCTTTGTTGTCAGAAGTGGAAATATATCATCTTTTAAAGAGAATCGAAGCTGAGGAGGTGCAAAAACAGCCAATGTGCCTGTGCCTGTGCGATCCTTACGGTGCTCTCCCTGTTCCATGATATATTTTATAAGGTCCAAATACTGGTATTCTTCATGTCTAATTGTCATCTTGTTATATGTGAAGAAGAAATAAATAAAAATAATAAAAAAAGTTCTCGTGTCTGATTTTACTCTTTTTTTTTAATGCGCCGCTCACACGCGAATTTTGGCGTTTCTATCTCCCTACGACATGAATCCATTCAGTGATCATAATCCATATGACAAACCAAAATCAAAGTTAGCACATCTCAATTTAACAAGAACTGACAAAAAGAGAGCACCACAAGATGCGTTTCTTACAGGGGATGTAACAAAGCGAGTCAAACAAGAACTGTATAACGATGATCTAGCTTACAACAGTTATAGTCAACCTCTGTCATCGTCATTTCCTTACAGACACACAAGAGAAACAAATCCGCCAGGAAACAACTTTTATTCACAGCCCATAACAATTGCTGATAATAGATACTTTGATCATATACCTACTCGAGGATCAATAGAAGAAGAGAATAATAGATTAAGAGAACAAAATGGAATCGTAAGGCAAAATGTACATTTTTTTTGTAAATCAAGGGCTAAATAAAAACATAGCTACGGTCAAGGCTTGCAGCACTCATGGAAAATGTTGAGGAATTATCAAAACTTAAACAATTAGATGAACAAGAAGAAGCAGCCATGAAGAAGGAGCAAATTGTTCAAGAAATAAATAAAAGTAAGTCTATACAAAACAGGTACACAATAACTTGAATAACATCATATTTCTATAGGCTCAGATCTGTTGAATGAAAAAATGCAGAAACTGGAAGAGATAATAGGTAAACTTGTAGAAGAAGATTCAGATACACCAATCAAATCAGATTCTAAAGAGATATCTGAACTCAAGTCAAAGCGTAAAATACCCTTTCATATTCTTATGAATAATCATTAAAAATTATTACAATTAGTAAAAAGACTACAAAAGCAACAAGTTGAAATAGTTGAAAAGGAAAAAAAGTTTAAACAGGAAAACAAAATCCTAAAAGAACTTACCGGGTTGGCCGTTAAAGAAACAAGGACAAAGCAGGATGGTGTTCAGTATGTCTATAATCTTAATGGACCCAATGGATGTAAGTAAATTATATGCGTAAAAAAAGCACCCTATTGACATACTCTCATTTAGCATTAGACTTTTCGCTATTCATTCCCAATCAGGAAGATAAGCAAGTACTATACTCTCCTATGCTTGAAAGACAACGAAATACCTCTATACTTTCTCATTTACCAGACTTTCTTCGGTTCGACATTGAGTTTAATAGAGATCAATTAAGCAGGTTCTTTTGGAGACTCTCAGCTGCACTTTATGAACAAGAAGCCAATGAAGAAAATAGAGAACAGGCTAGTATAAACATGTAGTTAAGAACAATCCAGACTGACTGTGCCTTTGTAAGTTGAATAAGGTTTTATTACCATCAATGTTTGCTTTATGCTCCTGTAGCGAAATTTTATTGTAACAAAAGATACATATTTATATAAACAGAAAAAAGAAATCAATAATGTATTATAACGGTTTTCTTTCAAGGAATGGCCTACAGGGCTTTTTCTTTTGAAACAAAGATCCGAATAGACTTAGTTTGCGCATAACTCGATGAAAAGCTAGAGGAATACAAGATGCTTTTCTACCACAACTATTCCCTATTATTCTCTTTTGTTCAACATGTGTATGGATCCTGTCTATATATTCCTTTTTTTCACTGCCCCTGTTTCTTTTGTCCGTATGTGTATTATCTGAATGAGTGTAGCCCGACATTTCAGCACAGTCATTGCTTTTACGCTCATAAATAAAGCCTTCAAGGAATGCATTGAGTAAGGTTTCTGGTACCCACAGATCCTTGAATAGGTCATTGGAGAATACGTCAAGACTATTGGATATATCTGGTTTCACTGGGTCCATTGAAAAACCTTGTGGTTGGCTATCAGACTGCATATTGGATATTGGAACAAATTTCGATCTAGACCTTTTTCTTCTTCTTTGATTATTGTCATTTTGTGTATCTGATTCATGTGCTGTCGTCATCTTGGGCTGAATGCCTTCTTTGTAACACAATTCAGTTATTTGAGAAGAAGAATAATAACTGAATGCTAAATCTCCGCTACACTCTGATTCGTATTCATGAATAGTAGGTGGATCAGTCGAAAAGCCTACTCTGCGACCATGCTTTGAGGGAAGCGGCTCCAGCTGCTGACTATCCCAGAGTATTTTGTGATAAAATTCTATGACATTAAGTTTATTTTTTTCACAGTCTTTGGATGTTTCCACGCTATCTGCGATTTCCATTCAATCGATCGGTTGCCTAAAGGACACAATAAAAGTGTAAAAGAGCAAAGATGTAAGGAAACATACTTTATTTAATAAACAAAATGGTAACTGATAAATTTGTTATATTTTTAGAAAGATAAAGTATATTATGCTTTTTTATTTACAGTATGTATTCTATAAACATTAGCAATTGAAATAAACAAGGCACAGGCAATCCCCACAAAGCGACCACAGGCTCAAATGTAGGGCGTTCATGCAGGAGAGTGAGTGGTTATTAAGGCATTTCAGGACAAAACCCAAAAAGTTCAAATGAAGCAATTTACACTGGGTTTTCTTATATTTCTAAAGCGTTAGGACAAGTAAAATACTAGAATGAGTCAACTCTGATGCAATAGAAAAGGGTTCACATATGACATATTGTTCTCTGTATTCTTTTCATAAAAATGATATTTAACCAAAAAAAAAAAAAAAAAAAAAAAAAAGATACTGCCCTTACTGAAGTGTGTGGTCTAGCATCTACTTTCTTGCATTTCTATCACATTATAACAGCGTTGGAATCACAACATACATTTAGATACGATTATGTTTGAAATTACTTGCTGTACAACTTTCATTTGACCACTGCTGCTTTCAGCAGTGAGCAAAGTAAATTATATCAACTAGGATATGGGAAGCAACTCATTTTTTACTTTTTAAAGATCCTACAGGAAGGCAATGCTACCTAAGGTTGATGTTCATATCAGTCCTCTCCTTACGCGTGAAGATAACAATGACAGTAGGCGGATGCACTTTATGGAATTAATGTACGTATTTAGGCTATTCTACATAGTGTGCAAAGTAACAATTGCTGAACTTTATCGTTCCTGTATATAAAATGAGCTTGATATTTTTGAGAAAAGATAAATGCGGTCAAGACTTTATACAAAATGAAAAATTGTTTAAATAGTCTGATCTTGACTTCTTTTTCTTCTTCTTCTTTGGACTAAAAAGTAAGACCAATTATTCTCCAGCGAAACTAACCTGATGTTGGATGAAGGTAGTTTGTTTGTTATCAAGCTTTGGTCCCATACATTCCGTCAAACCCTTCCGTTCTTTTAGCCGCTCTCTTTATTGCTCTCTCTTTCTTCCTTTCTTTGCCCTTTCCGGGCTGGTTATCGCCAGCCCAACCCAGGATACACTTCAGGTAAGATATTAATATTCACTTATACGTTTACTCACTTTTTTTGCTTCCCTTTTTCTTTATAATATAAGTATTTAATATCAATGTAAATAACTGATTTACTAATCATTACTTTTATATCTCATTTTTTTGCTTCTTGTGGGCTCTCTTTTATCATTATTTGTTGTCTTTTTTTTATCAATGTGCGAATAATTTGTGAATAAAGTGTATTTACCAATACTGACCCGCATACAATACTATTAATCACGTGAATTATAAATTACCAAGCTTGTTGACTTGACATTGCTTTTCTTTCTGGGTCATATCATCTGTTTAGGTAAAGCAGTGTTTGCCTAGGACTGAGGTAAGCACAAGTAAACTCCGAACGAAATTGGAGTACATGTTGCTTTCCTGTTGTGGATACCAGTAGATGTCTGTCTACTTAAGATCACCGTGAGTAGATATAGTTTCAGGAAACATAGAGCACCATTACCCATTGTATCAGCAAAAGTATCGTTGCATCAGACAATAACTAAAGTATGATTTAAAACTCAACTCGGCTTCAATTGGATGAAAACAAGAAAGCAACAAGTTTAATTAATGAGGAGCTCAGCTAAACGCACTCTAGTCTCGCTATGGTCATTGACAAATTAATAAGCCTTTAAAAGAACAGAAGCACATACTCAGACACGTAGCTCTGAGGGTAGTTCAATCACTATATCACACTCTAGCATGAACGCGTCCATATGAGCCTTCTGCTGTCAAAGCGTTCTGTTTTATCTTTAGCAAACATAGGCAGCTGTACTGCATGTTTTTGCATAGTTTGTTCCTGGTTGGTCATTTGGAGCCGAATAGTCGGATCCAATCATTTTGTTGAATGAATTTAAAAGTCAAAATATAGAATATTAATATAAAATATCAGGCATCCTAAAACTTTTATACGCTCTTTTCTCTCTAAGTGAGTACCGCCTCAGCTGGCACGTACATCTCTGTATTGACAAATTACCACGCTGAGAAGAGAAAGTGAGATTAAATATAATATAAATAATACAAACTGTATTAACAGACTTGAGGGAAAGAATTGATTTAAACTGTATAAGTAACCAGTTCAATTGATTCAACTTAAAATTGGCCTATATCTAAGAAACTAACTTTCAACGTATTATTATTGTTATCGCGTATACTTTTCTTTTCGTTAGTAAAAGATAATATTGATCAGATAACACTCAGCCCGGAAAAATAAAAGCGAAGGGACAAACCCGCTTGTCAATAGTAATACCTATGGAGTACGTACACGAGTCGCCAGTAAACCAGTATCTGACGACTCGCATAGTCAATTAGAAAACAATCAGATAGAATCTATTGAGCAAGTATCAAACAATTGGACAGAGCAAATCCTTTCTGGTCTTGTTGGATTCTTTTACGTTCTTTCTCCTTCTGGTGTAATCTTATACTGCTCTAAATCGTGTTTATACTTGACTGGATATATGCCACAAGAACTTGTTGGGAAACCCTTGAACAATTTTATACATGCAAATGACATTGATATATTCGAAAAATACTTTGAAATAGCTTTTCAAACAAGATCAAAAGTTAAAATGTATTATAGGTTTATAAAAAAGGATATGTGCTACTTATTGCTCGAAACAATCGGTCATCTAAAGAAAGGAATGTTATTCGATTCACCTCAAGTATTTTGCGCAATGTCAAAACCATACCTGTCCAGGAACGGTCATCTGTTTGATAGTATGCTCGAGATAAAAATGGAAAATGATCGACTAAAACATTGTTTACGTCAATTATCATCACTGTCAGAACAAACTGTGAGTAATGAAAAGCGCGATACTCAATTGCCAGCATTCTTTTGGAGTGACGAAGAAAAGAATACTTTATTAGAAGATAACAAAATGAATAACGTGAAAAACGACCATTCCTTAAAGACGTTTTCCTCTCCATTATCACCCATTGCTAATTCTAAACTAGCTATCTCTGCAGGGAGTTCATCAATTATATCAAAAGAACCGTCAATCAGTAGTCAAGAAGAATGGGAAAATCCCCGTGGCGCCCATCCAATAAAAAAAAGCCCGAGATCAACAATTTTAACTACTCCAGCCGGCAATCAAATACAAAATCAGACTACTGTTTCTCTACAGCCATTGTCGGTTGATGATAAAGGCAATATACCTATAAAGAAGGTAACTTACACGAACACTTGTTTCTTCTTTAATAGTCTAATCTCGTTTTAAAAAGAGTAAGCGAAAGCAGCTCAGGAAGTACGTTTGTAATGATTGTGGAACAACTACATCACCGGAATGGAGAAAAGGACCAGACGGTCCTAAAACGTAAGAAGTGATTGCCATTCAAAGTAACTGAACTTATGCATTCATTATGATCTAGTTTATCCAACGCTTGTGGGCTTAGATGGGCGAAAAGAAATCGAAAACATTCAAATATGCACTAGGCTTGGATGAAGATCATCGGCCTAATGACATTTATAACAAAAAATGCACAGCGTTAAATCAATACACCGATATGATACCCATTTATGATTGAGACAAACAATAAAGTAAAATAGGAAAATTTACTCTGTCTCAATTGATAAAACTACTTTAAATACTCTGTGTTTTGCATTATAAACTGTTTATAACCAACACAATACTAATAATAGACTAAGTGAAAGAAGGGATGACAAGCGACACGGACTCAGTCTTGTTGAAAGGGATAGAGGACATGAATAGACAGCCTATTACTAAGAGTTTACTATTTTATGTTGCAAATCAAGCATTGTCGGCAATCCCACAATGTCAAGTGGCATTGAATGACGGCAATGCTGCTGAAAAATCTAAGTTTTACAAAATATATGATGAATTACCAAGCTTACCAGATTTTGTTGATCTTGTTGTGAAGAGAGCTAAGACGACTCCCGGAACTCTGCTTGGAACTTTGGTGCTCTTGGATAACACATCTAAAATGCTACCTTCAACAGCAAGAGGAAGACCTTGTAGTCCATATAGGGTGTTTTTGGCAAGCCTAATTTTGGCTTCAAAAGCCTTGAACGATGTATGCCCAAAGAATTTATCTTGGGCTAGATATGCTAGATATTTTTGTTTAACGGATATCAATCTTATGGAAAAACAGCTCCTAATTTTACTGGTAAGTTATATTATATGGTAGACGTATGTTTATTAGTACACTCACTAATGCTAATATTAGCAATATAGAATCTTTATGAAATTAAATGATATTATCCAGGCTTATAATGGATTCTTATTGTTTGATATGAATCAGATACTCCAGCAAGTAGAATATTCAGTTAACATGGCAACATCTTCATATTACAAACCTTTCCAGCAACAAGCTTTTGTCACTCAAACCACAGACCAACAGGGCACAATACTTTCTGATGATCACATAGCAAGTTATGTGATCGTATACTCAGATACTACAAAAAATGAATCAATTGAAACAATCTCTGAAGCTGCGTCGTCATCAAGTTCTATATCATCTAATTTGTGCTTTACTTATTCCACAGAAGCACTAGTCAATGACACATTAGAACATGAATCTGCCTCTTCAGCATGTATAGAATAGATCTTTAGCTACAAAATAATAGTAAATAATAGATATACCAAATTAGTTCTAGATAAATAAACATTATAAATCTTTATTATATGTGTCTATGAATGCTTAATAGCTTATTAACTATATCTTTTGCAAGAGAAATAAAGATTGAATTCTAGCACCAAGCCTATTAGCAGTAAGTATCTAAGCTCCACGAGAAGAACCGTGTTCTCGAGACGGCGATTTATATCACGACGAAATGCATGTAGTCTATCGCATCCACAACCTTGAGTATGTTCTTTGAAGCATTTATGTCACGTTTCCAAAGCAATCCATATCCTGTGCAGGATTGGATGTTATGGGAGTTCAGTAAAGTTGTAAACACTATTTGATTACAAGAGCTGCATACCTACAGAAGGTTAAGTAGAATATTCAAAGATAGAGAATAATACTATACCCTTGACGTTCTAAAGTCGTCAACTGTTACAGCAATGACGCCCCCTTATGCTTCTTTTTTTTTTAATGTTCTGTAGAGGACGCCTGTTACTCTTGCTCTATGTCCTTTAAACTTCATGTTGTCCTTCCCAAATATTCCTGAGCCGAAAGCGACTACAGGTATTTACTCTCTTGTGTATAAAATGTAATAGCGTCCTCGTCTTATAAGTGCCAATTGCAAATAAAATGACCACACAACAATCTGATGTGGTAGGATGCGCTATTTGAAAGACAAATGCTTATGTAGTTTGCCTCGTCGCACCATAAAGCTTATAAAAGGTAATGTGATTCTAAGATAATTCTTTTTTGCTGTGATAAAGGCTTTCTATTTATATGAGTGTTTTATGAATTGGCAAAACAAATTCAACTGGATGATTTCATTTCAAGGAGTTCATCAAATTGGAATCAATCTGTCAAAAATGAAACGATATAACAAAGCTGCTTCAAAAATAATGTATATTGAGTTAAACATGTGCTTCTGTCGCGTGACCACCAGATCTTAATAGATCAAAAGAAATAACTTGCGTTCATAAGAGTAAAAATAAAAGTGAATCCTACTGATACAAGGCTTCAGGGTAAGCGTATTGGTAGATAAGAGTGTTGAAAGAAAAGAAAAGTATAAAAGGGTAATAGAAAGATACTTTAGAATACAAAATGTATTAACTTTAAATATAAGATGAGTGAGTTGTACTAAAACTGTACTGAGGACTGAATTTTATTTAAAAAATAATGATTGTCTTATACTAAAATAGCAATGTTGTCGGAAAGACGACAGAGGATGTGGCTATCTTCTTGGTAATGTTTCCAAATACCGTGTCCACAATCGGAGCGCCTCTGATGTTGAAAGCTTCCTTATTTCGGTTTGGTAACCACATCCAAGGTTGGATTGGAGGCAACGGCAATCCTGTCCTGGAATAATCTCGACTCTGGAATGCCACACCTGCCCACCAAGGATTATAATAGAATCGGGATCCTACTGTATCTTTTTTTTTTTTTTTTGATTCAATATGAGCATAACGTCAGTTGCAAGCAGAGAATCACGACGCCAAGAAGAGATATCAGCATTGGTATCTTCAGATTTGCAAAAAGATTGAAAAATATGCAAAACGTTTTTAAGTTGCTGAAGTTTGTAAGATAACTAGGAGCTTCCGAAAAAGACATTGGACATTGCATATGAGCCAATTCAGTCATGCAATACAATCCATCAGCTTTTAGTTTGATTAAATACAACGTTATAAATAGGCTTAAGAAGTAGAGTTCATTCAATACACTGTCATTTCTACCTTTTGTTTAGTAACAACTTACCAATTATATGGGCAAACACTTGGTGCGCTCAAAAACAGGCTAATACTATGGAAGCTACCTCTACTCACTACCTATGATGTCTCCTAAAGCTTTTGAACATGTAGCATCAAGTTAAACGTGACTTTATGAAATTACCATCTTATTTTGTTTCTTTTCAAGAAGAAGAAAGAGATACAAAAGAAATGTTGTTATATATTTATTTATTCTAATTTTATGTTGTCAGTTTGATCAATCACCTGTAATTATGATTATTTGCCTATTTTTTGATGCATGTAGTGTTGGCCTTACACAAATTCTAACAAAACATGGGCTCGCATTCTTCGCGGTAATGTGAAGACTTCTAGTCGAGAAGTAGGCTCCCCTACTACTACCAACCCTTCTACCACTTCTGTCACCGCCTCTTCCTCTAATTCACAACTCAGTCAGCTTGTTAATTACAGCGAGAGACCATTCTTGAAAGGATCTGTTCCCGATTCAATCCTAATTGATATTACTCATGTCACTGGCAGACTCAAGCTTCTTACCGAGCTTTCTGTGGCTTGTGATGGAGAAGATTATCCCTGGTATGTTGTGGATGTCATTCGTTGAGACCTTCACAAGTATTTATTCAAGTTATTGGGATATTTATATTGATAACAATAATGAGTTAAGCAATCGCACAGTCTGTTGAACTGCGCGGAGAATAGTGTTTTTTAAGCACTATCTATAAGACAGCGTCTATAGTAGGTGTTGTTAGGGGTAAATTCCTGATCTTCTTCGTAACAATACTAAAATAATTGAGATTGGCTTATTTGAACTTCATAAGGGGCATGAAGCTCTTCAGTTTCAATTCTGCTTTTGTTACAACGTTATCATTTCAGCCTTCTCAACAAAATGAGAGTTTTCACAAGACCGACATTTTTCATTTTAGCGACAAAGGTAGCTATCTTGACCAAATCCGGTTTGATCGGGTCTAACTTTTCCGTTACCTTGGTTACTTGTATTCATCACAACGCAGAGATTAAACGCGGGCATCCTATTCGTTGTTTTAAAACTCCGACTACGAGGGGTAAAAAATAATGATGTGAGGCTACCAGGGGTCGAACCTGGAATCTCCTGATTCGTAGTCAGACGCCTTATCCATTGGGCCATAGCCCCTCATATATTTTTATTATAAATAAAAAATATATAGTCAAATCTAAAAATTTTGTGCATTTCACGTGATTCTCACGTGCATTTCATGTGGTTGTCACGTGCTCTGTTTCTGTGCACTTGCCTGCAAAAAAGGACGATGACATTTGGTTGGTAATGGCTTCATTGTTCTCATTAAGCAGCCGGAGGTGATTATGTAGATACTGAATTTCTCTGGTTGTAAACTTTGCTACTCTCTGGAAATATTACTGACATTGTGTGATTGGTATAATATGTGGCTAGTCTTTTTTTGAATTAGATTAATCGTATCTTTTTATCTACTTTGTCATTTGTGAGAAGGTGATCATCCGCTTGAATCCTATAAGGGTTGCTCAATTAGTTAAATAAAGTTCACGCTTTTATAGAAAAAAAAAAAAAAAAACAATGGCTGTCCAACGAACATGTCATTCCTTACATTATGATAATTCATGATCCATTTGTAAGTGTCTACCAACAATTCTTGGTCTGTACATGCCGTATTCAAAAAAAATTCATGCAGTTACCCTTACATTAGCAAAAGAAGTACATAGCATCGTCTTTTAATTCAGATGTCGCAGTAGCAAAACTAAGAAAACTGGTATGTATTGTGAAATGAATCATTATAATAAGTGGAATACTAGTATTTCTACTATACAAAAATTTAGTAAAAATCAAAGTTTTTGGATCAAGTAAAATTATCAGACATCTTCTTTACCTGTAATAATCTTTATCCCAAAAGGGAAACCGTGTTCATTACGGCGATTTTATACAACATTTAATTTCCTCGAAACTTGGAAGGTCGACCTCTTCCATCTCAAATCGAAAGAGAAATGGACAACATATTCTTGCAAGCGTTAACATCTCGTTGCCATAACGTCTTGCATGTATTGCACACCAGGACACTACAGCCTTTCAATCCCGACATTCTTGCAAGAGAATCGTTATTACAAGCATTACAAACTTTTGAAGTTTTGTATTCATCAATTGTAATAGCGATGAGGTCTCCAGCTGCCTCTCTTCTTTTCAATGCCCGCCAAAAAACGCCAGTAACACCGTACCTGTTTCCCTTCAGCTTCATCACGTCTTTGCCAAACATTCCCGCACCAAAGACAACAAGGGGCACCTTCTCTTTTTCCATATGAAACTTTGCGGGCTTCCACTTCTGACTTCTTTAAAACAATAATTAGATAAGACTTGATTGTCAAAGTTAAAATTGATTACAAACCTATTCTTGGCAACTTGGCTCTTCTGCTCTTCTAAATTTGCCGTCAATTTCTTCTTCTTGCTTCTTTTTTTCTTCCTATTTCTCTTCTTTCTCTTATTCTTGTCATACTTGGCCCCTCCATGCACAAGCAAGTTTACCATTTCTTCTGCTGCTCTTTGTCTGCCTTGATACATAAAGAAACGATCCTTTGCCGTTTTGTAATCATAAAAAGCGAATAAGGCACCAACATTGTTAAGAATGTATTCAACATAGAAGAGATAAGCAGCACATTCAGCTGTTTTAGCAGAGGGTATATTGCTTTCAATTTCTTTTATGCCCTTTTCAGCCTTTAGTTTTTCCAGCTTTTTCATGTATTTTGTTGACCCCGTCATGTGATAATACTCTGCTGTTGAGCAGCGCCTTATTTGGTGTTTGGCTTTATCGAAGCCAACTGCAGCAGTGAATACACTCTTTCTCCCAGGATCAAGAAACATGGGCAGGTATGTTTGTTGTGCTTCTTCCAAGTCAAAGTCTTCAAACTCTAGATCAATGTTTGCTGCTAAAGAGGTATTTTTTGTCGTTCTCTTGTTGAATACAAAATCAACAGAAAATCCGTCAGTCTTGACCGTATTTGCAAACATGATCTTGTTGTTCTGACTTGGAAGCAAAGCGTCAATGCTATTCCAATAAACAAAAAGAGGTTACTGAGTATTGTACATGTAAGCAATCTGAAGACGAGATTTTACCTATTGATTCTTAGCTTTTTGTAATTAAAGACTCTATAAAACATTCGCAGTTGATCGCTATAGTCCCGCGGTAAAGCTTCTTTCACAAAGGCAGATAAAGAATTTGCACTGATGTTGACAAATCTCCAATGCAGCGATGGACTTGGTAAAGCAGCAAAAAGCCTAGGCAGAGGCAGTCTCCTAACATCATAAGCGTGATTGTCTTTATGCTCTGCTTCATATTTTGATAAGATGTACAGGATACAAGGCAAAAAAGTACTTGGAGATGCAGAGAGTTCCTTTAGTGTTACTTGTTTGGTTATAAGCTGCTGTAATGGCAGGCAAACCTCATCAACTGTTGTTTTTGTTTCTTGAGTGAAAGTAGCACCTTGCGGCCATTTAGGTTCTCCTTTGCATACAGATTGATAGCAATAGTCATAGGCTATTTTCTTCACGTCTTGGTACGTCATTGACTATATATCACGAATTATTTACATATTCTAGTAGAATATTTCATATAAAAAATGGAACTTACCACAAAAGTGTTTTGAATAAGATACGGAAGATATTTAAGCAATCTTGCTTCAAAGTTCTCGACTATGGAGTTTGTATATGCAGTTGCTAGTTGAACACATGCTTCTGAAAGGCATTGGCTAGTTCCACTCGCAATATTTTTGGTATATATGATGCTTCTATGACTTTGTCTAAACAAATTCCAGTTTTCAAGTAAGCCTTCTGGAAGTGCAGCACTGTTTGTGGCCCGCTTATCCATAACTAATTGACATATTGAATACCAAAAATTTTGTTTAAAGATATGATTCGAATGGACTTTTAAGTTCAATGTGTACTGGTTGATAAAAAGTTGAGCTCTGAAAACTACTTGGCGCGTGTCTTCACATGCAGAGACGATCCTAGACTTCAAGGCACTCTGATAGGAGCTGTAGACACATTGATCAAACGGTAACTTTCTTGTGAATGTTTTAAATTGTTGTCCCAGAATTCGACTAAAAACCTCGTTTTTTGACAACATATGATTAGGGCAATCTGGAGAGCGCGATGATTTGTGGCCAGTTTGTTTACAGCTAGTGCAAATAACCGATGAAGAGCTTGCTGCCGTTTTTTGTCTTTTGGCTTTTTGTTTTTCTTGCTTCACGCCTGAGCTTTGTTTTCGTTTTCTTCCAGCGGACGTTCCAACTTTAATAAGAGATGTATATATGTTAACTTTCGAATATTAGTTTATGACATATAATAATGAATTACCATCGTCTGCAGAAGCTTCTTTATAATACTTGCATTTATAGTAACTTTTGTTGGCGTGTCCAGTCTCCTGACAGTCTTTACAAACCATGTCTATAGATTAGATATCAATATATAAGTGAGTATTTTGCAAGTATCATATGCATTATATGAGGTTCACCTTTAAACGCGTCATCTTTATTTTCTATCGACTTTCGTTTATTAATAGTTTGTTCTTTCTTCTTTTGAATAATGTGTTTAAACATGTCAATATTGTTATCAAAGTTGCTTAAAAAGAGAAGGAAAGAAAGAAAGTAATAGGTCCATAATTTCATTTTATTTTGAAACCTTTGTGGTCAGGGACAAATGTGGATCAAATCAAGAGACCACATGGATTCCTCTAAATGATTGATACTTACGTTATTGTATAGCTACTCTTATCGATAGAGTTTCTCCTTTTTACAAACAGGTCCTTTTCAATTCCTTTTGACAATTGCCCACAATTACTCAGCTGGGTTTAACTCGGGTGAACAGGATGAAAAGAACACATTTGCAGTATCAACAAAAGAACATGGTCCTTATCAGCCATGCGAAGAGAGAAAGTATTGGAGTACTGATTACCTTAGAAAAGCAGGGCATTCCTATGACGGCATCGCAGACATAGATTATGCATGAAACGAGAACAAGAAAAAGAATTATAATCACACTCAGCGGCCACATTAAACCTCTCCTATAAAACTCAGATCTTTTTCTTTTCAAACTGTTTAATTTTTGAATGACATTTATTGGATCAATAATCTCCACAATGAAAAAATCCACGCATTAGAGGACGTAGAAATAATAAGTGTTCTTCCAAGAATCTGATGCCATTGAGCAGGATTTGCAAACAAGGCCGCTGCCGTTCTCTAAACATACTCAAAAAGGAACGTTGGTAAGACTAAGCTGTTTCTGTAATCTAAATGGTTGCATTTATGCAGTCATATTGATGCTCTGGTTAAATAACTATAAACTATTTACCAGCGCACCAACAATGCATCAACAGTCTAATAGAACAAAGTGCATCATTGCCTGACACTTGCATGGATCAACAAGCAGATCAGCCGTTAATCCTTAGTCACCATCTATCGAGAAGATGAATATGATGGCTATTGACGATTTTGCCTGGCTACAAAGTTGCTTTTCGTCACCCCGTCTGTCCGATGTCCCATTCTTGCCCCGTTGCCCAGCTTCCAGCGACACAAAAACAAAGGAATAAAGAGATACATCTTTTGTTATTTGTCTATGTGATATGTTCAGGGAGGTAAATCATTATAATAGTTTGGGTATAGTAGAACGCACAGCATACCTAATAAACAACCTGCTAAACATAGCCCAATAACCTAACTTGTCCAAATGACTTTTCGGTAAATAGTAATAGAAAAAGATACATTGCATTAGTTATTAGTAGACTATCAAAAAGGATAAAGGTTATTGAATAATCTTATGAAGCAGCATAAACAGACAATGAAATGACATAACCTGCAGCTCTATTAAAGGTTACGTGATTGTTACTTATACTTTAAGCTACTTTATTTGTTTATTTGGGTATCACACTATTCTATAGCTTAATAAGTAGAACATAAATATACAAATAGAAGAGAGAGAACGAATGATATATGTAGTTCTTGTTTTATTCTATAAAATAGTAACCATTTCAGACCATCCGTCTATTGAGATTTTGATCAGCTTAGATTTGCATATAGCTGCTTCATCATTGTACCCATATGAATAACGGAAATTGTCTGTACTGATTAATTAATAGCATTTAGCTTTTATCCCATTACATCACGACAGCTACCTCTTTCTGCTATTGATTGTATCATAGGCAGATTTTACATCACCTTAGTTCTTTATATGACATGTATCTTATTATATGAAAAAGAATGACTGCGCAATTTGTTGATGGGCTCGTACTACATAGACTCGATAGTAATGCATAGGCTTAGAGTAGGATTGAGGGGCGTTTAATTTACCTTTCTTTAGTTGACAATGCTGGGATTGTTTTTTTGAATCTCATTTCCCCTTCGAGAAACTAAAATAAAAAGGTTTATTTTTTTTTCTTCTTCTCATATTTGTCTCTTGTTTGTCTATTCATATCCACCGAAAAACTCCATATATTCATATTTCATTTATACCATGATAAAGATGTAATGTTGCCATGAGAGCATAGTACAAACACTGGTACTAATTATTCATTGCAGCGCTAGTGATAAAGAAAACGTGAGACCTATGCATTATGGTAGTTCTGCAAAGTTGTTAGAAAAACATTGTATCAGTAGCAATTATATAAACAAGCGAAAAAGAAAATCAGTGTCCTTGGAGTGCAATGATCATAGGAAGAGGAAATCAAAGCAGATTCAGGAACCTTCAACCGAAAGCAGGAATAGTAAAGATGACTGTAGTAATCCTCCAGCTGTTTATTCCCAAGGAAATAAAGAACAATATGATGACGAGAATATTCAGTTGATTAGCCAGCGGTTAAAAGATAATATGATTCGTGTTACATATAATCTAATGGAAGCACTCATTCAGTCAAACAAACCTCATGATTTATTCATTTATGATAAAGTATTTAACCCACATCAACAGTTAATTAGCATGAAATCCAAACAAGAAGCATCATACAATAAAACAAGTGTTCAAATAGAAAGCATGGCTACTTTGCCGATCATTACCGCCACTGCCTGTAACAGCAATGATGACCAAAATTGCAATAGCAGTAGCTGTAGTAATGACAGTACAGTGAGTAACTGCAGTAATAGTGATAATCATGTGGGTACTACAGCTATATTAAAAGAAGAGAAAAAAGTAAAGTGTGATGAAGTGCCTCTACTACAAATTGGTTCTGGCATGCTTACGAAAAACCTTTCATTTGGCATCGAACAAGAAAACGATTTTATAACCAATTGGCTTCAACATCATACATGTGCTGACATCAGAGGAACCGTATTTAATCATTATCATCAAGACAGTTTTAGTATAATCACAGATCAAGAACTATCAGGTAAGTAAACGTGTTGCTAAAGAGCTTACAAAGAGAAACCTAATTTTTGTTTCGTTTAGACTTATTGGGCGCTGATGAATCATTCTATTCATTTTCAATCTAACATATTTCAACGCAAACTCATTGATATATTTTTCTTAATAAAATTAAAAACAGCTGTAAAATATTTGTATTGGAAGGAATTTTCTGTTTTATCAGAATTATTACTGAATTGCATAAAAGACAAAAAGCTACCATGAAAGAACCTCAATGTGGTAATAAAAAGCTTACACTTGTCCCCTTTGTCTTGACTATACATAATAATGCCAATTAACCATAAATGGAACTCGCCTTTCAAAATTGTACTGCTCGGAGACAAAGCAAAACACAAAAGGTGTAAAGGATAAGACAGAAGCAGGAAGCAGAGATTAGTTTATATACTTGTATAAATATGTGTTTCTTTTACCAAAAATCTTTTTCTCTTTTCTTTCTCTCTCTCTTTCTTGTTTTTTACACTCTTCCTTTTTTCTACTTTGTTCCTGTGCATCATATTCGATTTCTAAATAGCTACAAGCAATGTTTCGTAATTCAAATACTCGGGTCAGAAATATTCTGCTCTATTCCTTCTGTGCTTTGTTTGCAGTCTTGTATTACTTTATCATGGTAAGCCTTTATCCAGTTGGGGGGAGAACTCACGGGAAAGGAGAGTATCCGGGCCATAGGGATACAGGAGGGAGTGTGCATGATTTCACTGAAAAAGATAATCTAAATTTATTCTAGAATACACTGTTGATACTCCAATGGTGCAGGATATACAGCACAATGGCTGCTTATCCTTCAATCTCTGATACTAAGGCTATCAGTCGAAGAGAATATACTCCTGGTAAAAAAAAAGAGAGCAAGAAAATTGGACGTAGATACCGTCATCGCGATCAAATACACTTGCCATTGGTAGCACGGAAATCAAGCAACGTTAATGATTCAAGCTCAGGTAGCAGCGGATCAAATCATCAGCACTTTATGGTAGATAATGTCGCTTCCGAGAATGATAAACAAGAGACTGTAATTAGTCAAAAGTCTTTGCCTATTCATATTGAAACTGTTCTTCGTTCCTTCTCAAATAGAGACGCAAGAGATAGCGAGGGCGATAAGGCGTCTTCTCCAAGAATTGTGGCTTCTCCTATGTCGCTCTTCTCCGATCAGTCTCAATTAGGACAGGAGGATTTTCCACTATTTAGTGACCATGACAGTGGCGCTGATTCCAATCTTGAATCGCCTTTCATGCCTGAACTCGAATTACCTAAAAAGATAAATTACTATTCACCTTTCGTTACCGGTTTCGACTTTGGTATTGCTCCTGCTTATGGTATTATGGAAAGTAAAGCAATGTCTAGTCTCCCAAGCAAGATAGATCATGACCTGGTTTCGCGAATGGCTGGTTGGAAAGGCAAAGCTCTATTGGGTGAAGCTTTCTCCGTTTCGACAGAAGAAGTTGACATGGTGCATGAAACTTCTATCTTGAACTTCATGAACCAGGTTGACGCTGAAGATACGGCTTTCTTTTCCAAGCATCTTGAAGTCAAGTACAAGCAATAGGAGGTCTTTTACGTGTGGCAGTAAAAGCTATATCCAAAGAAGCAGTGCTTATTAAATATTCTATACGAGCTATATAGGCAAAAATATATATATATATATATATATATATATATATATATATTTTGAAGTCTCAAACAAGATGTGTGAATATCTTTTTCTAAGGATGTCATTTAGATGTCAAATGTATATATGACTAAAAGTATATATTGTTTTAGTATAAGCAAGGATATTTATTTGCATATATAGACTTTGATTACAGCTCGTCTATAACGAAGTGTTGTCTCGTTGTGACTCGAATTCGATGCGTCTTATTGCGCGATCTGCTTCTAATATGCATTCCGCCTGTTTATGTTCACGTCCATGATTACGGGCACTGTTATAAAAGTGAATAGCTTTTGCCTTATCTTTGGTTTGCTAATATTTTATATAAGCAATCTATAGCCTCTTGCAAAGAAAAGGGTGTACTTACCTCAAAAAGCATACCCATGTTGAAGAGTAGGATACCACATGTGTAATCACACACCTTGCCATCTTTCTCTAACTTTTTTGTATTTGGATTCTGTGCGATATCTAAACCTTTCTGCCCCCACACTTTGGCTTCTTCATATTGACCCATGCTGGCATAAGCCTCTGCTAGATTATTCATTAAAACCGCTGACTGGCAAGAATGTAGTCCACTTAAAGTGAGTGCTCGCATATAGAGATGGATCGCCAAACTAAGGTATATCAGATTTACTTTTCTTTCACTGCTTTATGACCCTACCTTGGTTTGTTTCTTGACGCGTAAAAGGTTCCCAATGCTTCAAGAGCAGCACCAACGTCTGTCTTGGTCAACCAAGAAGGCATATGTTCTGCATCAAAGATGACTTGATCCGTATCGCCATACTCTGAGATTGGTTTTGAAGATACTGTGAGCAAGTGCTCTACTGACCATGTGTACCACTTTTCTGCCTCTTGATCCATTTTCATAGCTGATGTGATATCTCCTAGCTTTTGGGCAATACCTACTGCCTTCCTCTGCTCAATTGAAGGAAGGCTATTCAGATCGACTTCAAAAACAGCGTCACTGGGCAGTTTCTTGGACGCATCATTTTCCAAACCCAACAGGTGGCGTAGGGCAAGTGTCAAGGTGCGTCGAGCGTCCGCTAGCTTGCCCATACGTTCTTGAAGCGTGCCAAGCTGTATCATAATACCAGTTAAAGGCGCACCATTCTTTTCTAGTTCTGGTGATTCAAGTGCTTGAGTGAGTGCTTCATCAAAGTACTTTAGTGCCAGATTTAGATCTTTGTCTTGCTGATAATAAAGCGCCTTTCGAAGAGACTGACGAATAGTGGCTGGGTACTTTTGAACATCGGAAGTGAAATGGTTATAGAGTCCAACTCCAAGACATACTACAGCAAAGCCCATAAGTGCTAAGGGTAAGGGGTGAATGTGTATAGTTCTGGTTTGGCCAGGTGGTGGTGGTGGTGCTGGTCGTTGTCTGGTTGCATAACGAGAACGCTGAAATAGTGATGAGCTTACTGAAACTCGTGGTTGCACATTCAGACGCGATACAAGGTTAGGTCTGAAGAATCTATGCAATGACATTTTAAATGAAGAACTCTGCATTTTTTTTTTTGGAGCTAGCACTAAGAGCGAAAACCGGAGTTCAATAGTTTATAGTCCATTTACACTCCAAGCGATCTGCGTAGACCAGGACGCCATTTAAAACAACGAACCAAGGCTGAAAGCTACTTTAATCGCCCAACGTTTTCATTAGTAAACGTTGATCATCTTTTAGAAGAAAGGACGAGCTTTATTACTTCTCTCAATAATTTTTCTAGACATAACGTAAGCTTAAACAAAATACGGCTCGAGGTATAATGATAGTACGTCAACTGTTGCGCATTTTGAAGCCTTTTATTAAAGTTCCCTTATTTAAATGCACTTTAAGATAAAAATAGTAAATATGAAAAAGTTGAGTAAAGAGACGTAATGGGCTTTGGTATTTTATTTTGGAAAAACATTAGGCTTTTTACACAAATTTATTTAAAGACTGAGGTTATTATTCTTTGTCAACTACAACCTTACGAGTACGAAGATCACGGGCAATGATTTCAGGTGGAGCCTTTTCGTAAATAACACGATAGATAGCTGTCATCAGAGGGAATCTAATGAAATGTTGGTTAGTAAAGCTTTTTTTTTTTTTTTTTAAAAAAAAAGTTATCTTTAGCTTACTCATGAGTCATATCTCTAGCCGACAAAAAGTTATATACTTCTTGAGATGTAGTTGTGCCTTGCAACTTTTGGCCATTCAACATTTCCTTTTCGACCTCTTCGATGGGTTTACCAGAGTTGATAAAAGCAGCAGCAACCTTTCTGTTACGACCACCAGAACATGTCGTAATCAAGTCAGCAACACCACATGATTCTATGGCATAAAGGAAGTTAGATATCCCTGTCGATTTCGCGCTTCATTCTATACTTACGAAAGAATGTTTCTGTTCGTACACCGCCAAAGAAGGTCTTTCCGAATTTTCTCATTTCAAGCAAACCACGACGAATGACAGCGGCCTTTGTATTGTTACCGTAATTGAGGCCGTCACAGATACCTGCACCAATGGCAATGATATTCTTTAGAGCACCACATATCTGAAGACCTCTGTAGTCTTCAATGACAGTACAATCAAAATAGTCTGTATGGAAGAGCTTGAGGAATAGTTCTCCATCCTTGGAATCCTGGCAGGCTATGGTCGTTTCACCAAATTGCTCTTCAGCAACTTCAGTAGCTATGTTAGCACCACTCAAAGCAGCACAAGGGATACCAAGGATCCTTTCAATTTCTTCAGAAAAGATATGCAAGTTATTATCTTTGTAGTCTAAGCCCTTGATGAGTGAGATAGCTTTACAGTTCTTGGAGATGACGTCGCGAAGATTTCCACAGACGCCATAGACGAATTGATGTGGCAAAACAAAGACAAGAATGGTTGCATCTTTAGCTGCATCTTTAACATCTGGGATAGCAACTACGTTCTCTCCCAAGTTAATGCCCGGGAGATATCTATAGATTGTTATCACCAACACTCTTACACAGGCGAACTAAGAAATACTTACTTGACATTCTCGTGTTTTTCATTGATGATTTCTGTTAGTTTTTTGCCTTCAATCATTTCTTCATAAACCCACATACGAACTTCCTTTTCAAATGTATCACTATGTTTAATCGTGTTCTGTGCACAGACGCGAGCAATAGAGGAACCCCTTTGAAAGCAATGTTGATAAACATACGATACCTTCATATAATAACTTACCAGTTACCGGATCCAATAATTGCTACTCTTTGTTTGTTATTAGCTGACATAGTTTCGTATAAAGAAGAAGGTGAAAAAGAGAAATAAAACTAAACTTGAGCGGAAATGCATATAAATGTCTTTTTTATTAAACCATTCGGACTTTGAACTACTGGTAGAGGTTTAATGCAGTAAAACGTTATCAGACTTGATCTCTTTCTTATCCCGATGAAGCTCGAATGTGATGCGTGTACTCCCATTATCACGCACTTTTCCTTCAGGTGCCCTGATCGAATTTTGATCTGAACGTTGACAGTTGTGGTGACATTTGAAAAAAGAATAGCTTCATCACATTTTGTTATTACGTTAAACCTGACGTCATGTTGAGACCCATAAAGTTTCTGGAAAAGGCATCAAAGTATGTTCTATATTTATATTAGAAAAAAAAAACTACAACAAATACCAGGTTGTCACTCAACAGGATAGTATAAGGTACAGCAACAATGACCCAAAAAAAAGCACGCCACGGACGGTTATATGACACACATACATACACACAATAAGATCCGGGAAATAAAGTTTAAAGGTGGGGAGAAAATCAGCTGCTAATAGTAACTGTAACTTAAAACAAGAAACCCTTATATCTTTATTAATCTTGCAGTCAATATAAAAAAAAAAGAAAGTGAAATGTTGTCAAAAAAGTCAATGTAGCTTAGTTGCAGCTGTCTTATTTGAAGATCAACCGACATGTGATTAAAAACCATAGTTTTTATAGTTGCTTGTTGCCCTTTAAGTTAACTTTAAAGTCCAGACTCTTTTTTAAGCAGAGAGAAAAGAGTAGGTTTATATTCATCACAGCCGCTGAAGAGCAAATGTTTTGTTTATTTCGTTTGGTTCAGATATGTATAAAGGACCTATTCAGATGAGACATTCTCCTTCAATCTGGTGCTTGCTACAAAGAAACTCAGCATACCAAACAGTAGTGATATTGCCTCTCTAGGCCACTTTAATTTAATTTAATATATAT
Source organism: Rhizopus sp. PT2906 (assembly GCA_025529335.1). Taxonomy (NCBI): domain Eukaryota; kingdom Fungi; phylum Mucoromycota; class Mucoromycetes; order Mucorales; family Rhizopodaceae; genus Rhizopus; species Rhizopus sp. PT2906. Next base: position 93,463 of record JAMYHX010000002.1, on the reverse strand, counting down.
GAATATCTTGTTGATTTAGACAATTAGCGTTTTATGTATAGTATTAAAAATATCTTCCTTCAAGTAAGTATGATATCTCTGGTTTAAATTCCTCGGATGGTCCAAAGGCAGGACTAGGTAAGTTATAAGGCTTTAACTCAAGCACACCTCTACCTCCTGGTATTAAACGTTGTAAATCCTGTTTGGAAGGCACGGGCTCATATGATACCTATATACAAATCCCGTCAATTACTCTCATATATCAATAGTGCCATTATACATACCGTATCATTGATCATTGTATATCTATTTATCAGTTCGTTAACTTCTTCTTCTTCATGACTCGCTCTTAATGCAATTGCAGATTTCTTCAAGTGCTTCTTAGATAGACTCATGTGCTGTAAAAGACGCAAATCAGCTTTACACTCTTTAGCAAATCCAACAGCTTGACCCATTTTTCTAGAAAAAGCATATTTGAGTCCTTATTTCCTTTTTAAAAGACTACTTTTTACTGGCTATCGTTAGCATGCATGGCCAAAAACTTTTTTGTCATTGCCTATGTTTATCTTATCAGCACTAGTAGAGAGAATGTCTTTTTTGTTTCCTTACCTTATAAAACAGTATCCCATCGGCTAAATACTTTATCAGATCACTTGATACCTCATCTTGAGCTCCCTTAATAGACGTGATCAGCCCGTGTGCCATCTGGTACTGATCTGCTACTCCCATGTATAGCTTAGCTATTAGTGATTTCGATGTATTGTTTGAAGCAAGCGCCTTTTTGATAGCTATTGCCTGTGCATCAGCCAGTGCCATTCTAAGCAAATCAATTAGTTCTCATACTGTTATTTACTTCTTTTTTACTTTGAAAGTGCCACAGCCAACTCGCGAACTGTTTCGATTGGCCTGTTTTCTGGTGCATCTCTCCAGCTGGGTATCACTGTATTTGCTATAAAATGGAAGACACTAGCTGCTGTATTTAATGTATCAGCTGCTTTATTGTATAATGCTGGATTGTTTTCCGCAAGCAAATAGTTAGTTTGTAAAGTGCACGCATAAGCATAAGTCATCAGCACAAAAATAAGCTCATAGTGAATATCCTTGCATGTCACACGGGGCGCATTACTTCCTGTATGAATGATATGATCGCTCAAGGTCGTTCGCCAAGAAGTTTCTAATAAAGTGTTTATGTTTGAATGCTTTAGAGTAGCGTATGTATATATACCAATGTCTTTTTTTAATACTAGTTTTTCGGTCTCGATACAGTTTACAATACTAACTAGGTAAGGTAGATATTCTTCAATAGTCTATTGTTTAGTTTAGTTCTTCCATTCTCTTTTGTACTCTCTCCCTATTATTTGGTTTACACATGGCTATTTCTCTTTACATTCATCAGAAGTGAGTAATCTCGAGAAGACAGTGTCTCTTTCTTCATTTCTTTCAACACATTTCGTAGCTGTCCTCTTCTAGCTGTTGCATCTGATATCTCAAGTGAGTATGGTTCTACTGTTTGGAAAAAGTCTACAAAAGATAAAGAACCAGTGGTTGGAAGAGAGTATGGGTAACTCATGATTGACAAGAAGAAAAGAGCTGTTTATTTTTGTTTATGTGTGCCAAGTGTTGCTCTTTTTATAATTACAAATGCCGACTCTTCTACAGGACTCTTCTTTATGTTTATGCATAGTAAAAAAAAAAAAAAAAAAAAAAATAGCATCTATGGCAGCTTGATTTTATTGTTATAGAGAAGCTTTGCCATATTACAAAATGTTTCTGTGGATACGTCTTCTGGTCTTGCTTGAAAGTCAACTATAGTCTCTAATTGTTCAATTATCGTTTGGAATTCAGGTACTTGTTTGCCAAGATGCTTCGTGATATGTCCAATTGTCTTTCTTCGTTTGGTGAAATAGTGTCGCACCAAATTCTCAAGAATAAGATAAGTTCCTAAAGAAGCACTTAGAACCAAGACTCTCTTCCTTTTTCATCAAATGAATGTGTTTTTACCTTGCATTTCAATGTCTAGAGCAAATAATGGCTTTGGAGAAAACTGTATAACTGAAGCATCTACTTTTGGCCTGGGAACAAAAACAGTAGATGGTACTTTATACACCTCTTTTACATTATACAAACTTTGTGTCATGACTGATAGTCTACCACGCTTTGATGTGGATGCATCTGCGATAATTCTCTAATGATAAATTAATGAACGTTTCTATACATTCATTAGGTACACTTACATCGCCTACTTCCTTTTGAAACATGAGGGTCAGCCAGATATCGTTGTTTATGCTAAATAGAGCTTCTTGGCTTGCTCTCTGATGTAGCCATTGTAATAATAAAGGTGATGCAATGTTAAAAGGCAAGTTGCCAATAATATGTACAGGATGGTCATTGTCTTGTCGAAATGAAGTCTTTGATAATATATCATTATGATCTACTGTTAATATATTTCCATTTATCACTTGAAATCTGTTATCTGATGCTTCTGATAATTGCTACATGATATCATAAGTTCCTTTTTTTTTTTTTTTGCTTTCCTTCTTTTTTTATATTTTAGCATACATGCAATGTTGGTAAAAATCTGCTATCCTTTTCTACTGCCACAATGCATTTAGCTCCTGAATCTAATATGGATCTCGATAATAATCCTGGGCCAGGACCTACTTCAACAACAAGAGGTGTCTTTTCTGAAATGTGTGTCGTTCTGATGATCTTGTCTATTAAATAGAGATCAAAAATACAATCTTGTATAATCTTGCATTTTAACGCACCTGTTATGTTTTTATCGAGTATAAAATTTTGACTAAGTTGAGATTTAGCAGAGAGACCATAGATCTTGATAAGTTCTCTAATCGAAGGTAATCTTGGAAGTGGCATTATAACAAAAAGGGTTTTCGAAGGGTGCCTTTTTTTTTTCTCTGGTTAAATCCCGAAAGAATTTAAAAGTCCTAAGCAAAAGCTCATTCTCTTGTATTAAAGAAGGAAGAGGTGATGGTGACAAATCCAGTATTTGATTGATTGAGACTAGTTTGAAAACACGGGAAGGTTTGGTAAATAAAAGATTCGAGAGGCCTAACAAACCTATTGCTAATGCTGAGAGTGTATCTCTCACTATGGGAACTTTTGCCTCCAAGAAATGAGATGCCTAGAGTTTGTAGCTAATTGACCTAAGTGATTTTTTGTGTAGAATGGAGAATTTTATTCAAGTACCGCCAGCTCTCTAGTAAATAGTAACTAAATAAGTAAAAATAGCATTCAAACAATCAAACAATCAAACAATCAAACAATGAACTTGCCTCTTTTCTTAAAGTTTCTTCATATTTGGAAATACGCATTTGGCATCCTGTTGCTTTGTATTTCCATTTAAGATCGTTTATTTTATCGTTTCTTGACTTACGAATATACGTTTCACGCTTTTTCTTCTCGTTTTTGAATAATCCTTTTCTTGTGTTGTAAGACTTGTTGGCAGGCTTGATCTTTGTAGGCGCTTTGTCAGTATTTCTTGCTTTTTCAGATTCTTTCTTGGTTAATTCCTCTATTTTTCTTCTCTCACGCTTAGGAGCCAAATGGATTCTGAGGAGAATAATGAGTACACGATTTAACGTCTTTCTAGAGCGCATTTTCTGAGACCACATATTCTTGAAATTAGAAATGTATCTGTTAAGTGCCAATTTCATGGCAACTGGATCAGTTGATTCGCTTCTTCTTCCGTCTTCGTTGAGCCTGTCTTAATGCTGTTTGGAAAGGATGCTTTTTGAGTGTTTCTTCGGCAACACCTTGAGTTCCAAAATAGCTTGCATGGATCATTTGCAGATGACTTGGGTTGAAAAGGCTGTTAAATTCTTTTTTAAGGCATCATCTGTAAGACAGCTTCTGTCTATAGGGGGTGAGAAATGGTTGATGTCGCTTTGACAGCAAAAGCTTTCTGGTACGATATCTTGAATGCTAACACCGACTTTGTGTTGCAGTATAATTTCATCATCATCTAACTTGAAAAAACTTGATTTCTTCAAAAGTAATACCAGCTTATATACTTGAACACTATACGAAGCTATGTAATCACTAGCAGAAACAACTGCTTCTTCTATGGTTTTTAAAAAAGTATCTTGGATATCAGCGGGCAAATCTGATCTTAAAAGTGAGAGCAAAGAGGCACCAAAAGTTCTTATTTGTTGTTCTTGTTCCTGTGCACTGATATCTTCCGCTTCCTCCGTTGTTTCTTCTCTACTTTCGACTTCTTTTCGAATTCTTTGAGCAACGTTAAAGAACTCGGCTTCAACAAAATCCTTCTAATACTGCACTGGCGTTTTTCCATGTGTTCTTTTAGGTCGCAGTAATGACTCTATTTCTCCTGCCTTCACATTAATTCTAGCTTCAGCACCAGTAACTATCCCACGAGGTAATCTCAATCGTGATAACATTGATTTACGAAGTTCACCAAGGTTCCCGCCTGTCTGATAGCAGTGTCGAATTTCTGAAGAAGCGTGAATTTCGAGTTGTTCCATGAAAATGTTCATAAGATATTCTTCTCTTTCCGGTGTTCTACGAGCACGTTTGGATGAAGAACCAGTTAATTCTTCACTTGCACTTCGCTTCCAGCTAGCTGGTCTATTGATCATAGTCTTTCCGGGGCCATATACCACTATTTGCTTTTTCTTTTCAGGCATTAGTGAATATTAGGAATAGTAAAGAGGAGAAGAAAAAGAAAAATAACTATTCATTGTTTTATATACACCATGAACAGAGACCTACCTGTTTGTTTTTTCATCACTGATATGGAAACCATTCCTACTTTGCATCAGTAGTTAACCTGGATAAAGACCAACTTCTCTTTGAACGTGAAACGAATTATGATAGATTGTAGTTCTGCCGAGACAGCTGCAATTAGAGATGTCTTTGAAGACTCTGTTCAAATTCTCTTGTGTCACTGGCATATCTGGCATGCATGAGATAGTAAGCTTAAGGCTGTAGTAAGTATTTCATATAAAATTCTTTATTTTAAGTGTTCGTACTAATAGCTCTATATGATGTCAGGTTAAAGAACCTAAGAATACTCATGACAGTCGATCCAAACGCAAAGGTATTCATGCTTGTCTTGGTTTGATGATGGGTGCCCGTTCTGAAGAAGAATTTCCTAGTATATTCATCTCTTTTGAAACTCGCTTCAAAGACGAAGAGCAATTCCTTGCTTATTTTAGAACAAGATGGTTGGTCAAACAGGAGCTTTTCTGTAAAGCCTGGCGACTGAATGCCTCTTTCCATACGAACAACTTGATTGATCATATCACAATCAATTGAAAACGTTTTACCTTGGTCGCGCTCGACGCAGTCGCTGTGACTTTTTGATTTACACTTTGCAAGAAACGTTGATGATCGAGTATCGTCAGGAGACTTTGAAATGTTTGTATGGTTTTCAAACTGTCAAATTAAGCCCAAGTGATATGAAGAAGAAAAGATTGGCGTATGCTTTTGACGAAGACACTGCTACAAGTATGGTTCAGCGCTCTGAAGGTGATGATGATATGTATGATTGCAAGTCATTCACTGACGATTACACTTGGTACGAAATTGAATTGAAAAATGGTCACCTCTTCCGTTATAACTTCCCTGATGATTCAAAACTTTGTAAGCATATCTTCTTAGTTAACAGAGTAACTGATGTTCCATATACTCCTCGTTCTGATATTGTTGTTGATACTGATACTACTGGACTTAACCATGAAGAACTTGCTGTAAATGTTATCAATTTCGTAGATACTACTAACTACTCTGCCTCTGATAATGATATCTGTCAAGAATTGGCAGATTCAATTGATAAGTTTGAGAATTTATACATTAGCGATCTTAGAAGAAAGAAGGTGATGTATAGCTTACAACGCGATAAATTGGAAGTTATTAACTACGCTGCCAAAACATCATATTATATGATGAAAGAAGCTGCCGATATTCCTCAAACACTTCCTGAACATCAAAGATAAGTATATTATTATCTCATATTTTTAATAAACAATAACCCAACATTTCTCTTTGTTTCATTATGCCTTCTTTTTTTTTTTTTTTTTTTTCGAGTCTTTTCACTGCCTTGGTTACTCATATTATAGTAATATTTGTTCCGACAGGACTGCTTTTTGACAGGGCGATTTAACGTTATTCCATTTTTTGAGTCAAAGTTGAGTCTGAAGGTTCATACACTGGAAAACATACATTGTAATAACCTTGACATGTTCCTATGTTCGATATAGTAATTCCCTCCCTCTGTTCTTTTGTATGCTTTTACAGCACAAGCTCAATAAAAAAAACGAAGAGATCTATAACGGGAATAATCATGCATTAAGACCCTTTAATCTGTTGTACAAAATCCAGAACATAGAACCATTGTCTACGTTTATAGACAAAGACGTCTTTTTATCATAAAGTGCACAGCTTGATTTTCTCTCATAGCATTTTTTTTTCTCTCTTTTTTTATTTTTAATTATACATATGCCTATTGTCTATTCACCAAAGGAACCCAAAGATAATTACCCTTCTACTAATGCCATGGCAACATGTGCAACAGTCATGACGGATCATACTCAGCGTATGGGCAAGCTGCTTCCTTATATTGCTTCCATGGTAAGTGTATTAAACCATTCACTACTTTTACTCATACTTTATGGTTTAGAAAAAGAGACGGATGAGTCAGCTACCACACGAAGACGACCAACATACGCATATTCAGTCGAACAAGGGCTATTTTTACTCAAAAAGAAGCAGTCTTATTGAATAAAATGGTACACTAAAGCTTTCTTCGTTTCTTTGCATTACAGTAAACAAATATTGGTCTTTATTCATTAGCGCCATAATGCTGCATATTTAAAAAGGAGGTTTTAAAAAATGTATTGGCCATGTTCAGGAAAATTCATTCATAAAGGGAGAGTCTTGGCGGTCTACCATCAAGAATCCGGCTTACTATTTTTAGTTATGAATTGAAGATGAGTGAATCATGTGAGTGTATTCTTCTGGCGTCTAGCCTTTTCTGCTTTAACAACATATACTCTGAAAATATCCAAAGGAAAAGCGATGAAAACTGATTGTTACTTTCATCATCCTTGATTCTTCTTTCATAAAGCAGTGCATGGCCCTTTTGGTACTTTATTCTCCTAATGCGCGCACTAATGGCCATAGATACAGATAATGATAGCTACAATGCCACCAAATCAGAACAACCAAAGAATTACATATAAAATGAGCTTTCCTCTGTGACATTGTTAGTTGGAAATAGTGCTCATAAGTAGTCTATTCGTCCTTTTTATTACAGTAATCTTTCAAAGCTAATAATGAATACAGTATCATAAAAGTTCATCCTTGACGAGACATGGCGGGGCCAAGGTGACTTTTTTTTATTTTCCCGAAAAATGATGTGCCGACATGACGTGCATGAATGCTACTTTTTCCTTTTTTTATTTCATGCCAACAGGTCCTTTAGATACCAATATTACCCAGACGATAACAAATATTGCTCGAGCAGCTACATCAGGTCGCCGTCGGCATTCTACGAGCATACCTCCAACTGCCTTACCTATACCTGATCCTCCTCAACACACTAATGTCAGACATCCAAACCGTGCTTCAGTCGATGTCTATGGTAATCTTGTACCAGAGGACAGTAATGCCACCAGTAGACGGAATTCACAAGTCTTGGAAGAAGTAAAGAACACGTTACAAATCGAGTTTGAGGGTGGCACACAAGTGATTGTTAGGCCCAATAGAGTGGTGAGAGGCAAGGTTACTCTTAATGCTGTGGAAAGGATATATGCTACAAAGCTAGTGATAAGAGTAAGTGAATGCAAAAGTCTATCAACAGCTAATCTTTATGTGTTACCTAGTTTCGAGCTGAAGAGGTGGCTATGGTCAAAGTGAACGAAACAAGTATCGATGGAAAGTCGAGTGATAGGGCACATAAAGTGATTACAACTTACTTTAGAACAGAATATAGGCTATGGGGTTCTGAAGCACCAGGTATATATCATTCTGTATTGTAAATGAACCAAGATACTGAATCAATCGTAGCTTATGGGCATGCTGGTTGGGATGAGATAGAGCCTGGAACGTACGAGTTTCCTTTTGCATTAAAGTTTCCCAATGTCAATTACCCACCTTCTACAGAAGAACCAAAAGGATTTCACATAAGGTATATATGGACAGCGCAACTGACCGGGGCGGGGCTTGAGTCTGGAATAAAGAGCAGCGAGTACTATACACCTTATAGACCACTGCTGGTTTGCGTAAAAGGTAATAATAATTGTAGAAGTTAACAATACCATATGTTGAACTCTTTTTTGTTGTTGTTGTGAACTAGATCATGAGTGCGTTTATAGAACAACCGTGTATACAAAGGAAAGGACAAAGCCAGTGGCTAGGATAGAGGCAAGACTGCCCAAGCAGTGTTATGTTCCAGGTAACGGCTGATTTTTCCAAATAGAAAAATAGAAAAAAGAGAAATTAATGCTCCAGATACAGATGATCCATTTGTAATGCATCTCAGGATTGTGTTACTTCAAACAGATTCAAGAATAACTGATGTTACTTACAAATTTCGAAAAAAGCATGAGGGTAAAATGGTCCTTGTGAGCGGTACAGCCGTCTTGGACCATATCCGGATTGTAGGAAGTGGTCGTTGCCTGATCAGCGAGCCAGATTCTCAGATTGCTACCGATGTAGCATTTACTATACCTACTCGACTCGTTTCACCTTCATTTACGACGACACATACACGAGTTCATTATGACCTCCAGTTTCTGTTGAATGTTAGTGAACACAGAGGACTATTCAAATCAACTCATGAGGTTGAGTTTGCTGTTCCTATTGTGATCGGCAATCTAAAGCATGAGCAGCTTCTGCGTGTGAATGGGTTGACATCCATTGGGTATTACTGCAACAATAAAGAGTTGCCAATATTTTTTGATCCCAATCTAGAAGACCCCCCAGAACAGTTTGGTGTCACGAGTGATCCTATTCAACAAGAAGCACAGCTAACATCAACGCCGAGAGAAGATCCGCCCAATTACTTTAGTATACCAACCATACCCCCACAATTAGACTTGAGAAAGCAAAGAGAGGAAACAACCGTTTACCTGACAAGTGCAGCTAAGGGAGTCGATCTACCAGAGGCAACTGTAATACCTAATTTATTTGACGAACATTGGTAAAAAAAAAAAAAAAAAAAAAAAAAAAAAAGACCAATAGATGCATATTTATAAATAAAAAAAATGAAAGGAACGTCCTTTATTTGACAACATTATACCCTTTTTTAAAAGTGAATTCTATTTATTACACTTTTTCATAACCAAATGCCTTTTGATCAAGCTCATTCGCAAAACGGTGAAGATGTATCTCATATACTTTATATGATTCCTAGTACAAAATATTTAGACGAAGGACAAGGTGATAAAATACAAGTGGAAATTACTGATATGACAAGAGATATCAAGGAACGAGACGTTCAGTCTGATGTATTCCTCTCGGTCAGAAACGAACAACCTTCTCAAAGGAGTAAAAGCTATAAAATGAACACTCAAGGGGTCACACTTTACGATGCACCCGTTCCAAAACAAAAAAAGAGATTGAAAGACACTATTTCCAAGTTCTTTTTAAAGATACTCTTTTTAAAGCAAAAATAATCTCGTCTTATCTGATAATCAAGACTGGACAGTTAACATGCGTCTGTACATAGTTACTAAAGCTCCCAGAAAAGAACCTAAACAGAAATAAAATTACATCTTTATATCCTCTTTCTTCTTCTTTTTCTTACCTCGTCCAACCAGATAGATTTCTACTTCCCAGAATTAAGCAGTCAACTTTTATTGTATTTAAGTAATCAGTCAAGACTGTTCGTGCGTGAGTAGAATCCGTCTTGAATACATGAGTAATGACACGGTATCCTGAAGCTTGCAAGTCTTGAACTATTTTATTCATAGCATTCACCTTTTCTGCTGTTACCTAAAATGAATGAGCATATTTATCATCATTTTTTTATATATCTATCTAACCTCTTGCTCTATCTCTTTAAACGTATCTGAAGATGGTAACTCTATTGGATCTTCTAACCAGTGATTAACTGGTCAACCTTTTTCTTTTCTTTCTTCTATTTACCTTGGTCAATAAACTCAGCATCCATGACAAGCACCATGATGGCATGAATTTCATCGTCCGGTCTTAAAAAATTATCCTTTGACCACTGAATTGTCTTTTTAGATTCTTCCGATAAAGGATCAATAGCAAAAGCGATTTGACGTGCCATTAATATTATAAAGAAAAAGAAAAAAAAAAAAGGTGTACTTTTCAAAAATATCAGCACACTTTCATGTACACCTTTAAAAGATCTAAAATGTCCGCTCGATCAGCCCTATCGGAGGGTAACAAAAAAAGTCGTACAGTTGCCAAAATGGAGACAAAAATGAGACTTGTTTAAAACCTATCTCTTTTTATAAGCATCTAGGAGTAATATACCTTTTTTCGAATGGTTTTTCTTTACCATGCGAACAACTTCAAGAGGCCAAAAAATCACGAGAAATAATTCACACATTAAGTTATTTTGATAGCAAAATGCAGTTTTTATGTATTGATATGCGTCCAGTATCATGTTAATGTTAGAACATATATATTGTGGTGGAGGCAGAGTAAAGATAATTTTATTTACAAGTATAGTTCCCAGTTATATCTTTGCGCTTCCTTTTTTTTTTTTTTTTTTTTATCTATGAGATTATCCACGGTATTTGCTAGGCTAAGTATTGAAGCTGCTGCATTGATTCTATCATTGGCTTTATTGTATACGCCTTGTGCAGTTTCAATGATTTCAAGCAAAGTTTCTCCGGGGAATTTGTACGTCATATTTAAAGAGCCAAGGTTGCTTTTGTGAACTTTTTGGTATATTTTATTGCCAAAAAATGGGATCATGTCTTTGTGAACTCGATTGTTATTTTGTAACAAGAGAATTGAAGATACCGATAGGATGAGATGAACATCAGATTCTAATGTTAAGCTGTTGAGTTTCACGAAGCTAAAGATATATTGCTGCATGTTATAGAATCTCTCTGAGATATCAATACGATCAACATAAAATCGATTTCGACCCGGCGCGTGCAGTGTCAAAGCCAGTGGTGCTGATGTTAATAGTTCATTAGAGAATAATGCCTCATCAGGAGCTGACGTCGAAGGCGAACTGCGAACTGAGTGGACCAATGTGAGTATAGTCGTATCGTTGTCCTTGTTAGTATTACAATAAATATCGTCGTCGCTTTGTGTAGATCCATCTTCATCGCCATCAGGAGGAATGGAGTTGTTTGAGACGTTATCATTGGTTAAATTAATCAATTGACGAACATAAGCAGCAGCAGGAGTAGCGGCCGTAGTCAGTGTGTCGATGGCTTCTTCACGATATGCGTTGATTGCTTGTTTCTATTTAAAAAGCCAATAAAAAAAAAGGGAAACATTACATGCACCAGAAATTAGACTAATACTACAGGCACTGCCTCTACCTATTACCCATGATGTAGTCCAACAAAACTTTTCAATCTGCAGTGTCAAACTAAACATCACTTTATAAAGGGTCTTGTTTTGTTTCTTTTCAAGAAGAAGAAGGGAAAAAAAAAGAAATGCTGTTGTTTATTTATTTATTCTAATCTTGTATAGTATGATAAATTAGTATTTTATATCAGAGAGAGTGAGCTGGACAGCCTTAGGTTAGACTTTAGTAATGTGAAGTTATATAGTGCGCCCCTAGTATTAGCTCATTTTCTGATCCATGTAGTGTTGACTTTTTTTTTTTGGAAAAGGAGGTGCTAATCCACAAAAAACTTGAATGGTTAAGAAAGTTTTGATTACGCCAATTTCTATTCTAATTGGCAGACTAAGAATTTGAATACACAGAGAAATTCTTGATTGACTGATCAAAAATCTGGGATGCAAAACACTGTATACTCACAGCCTCTCTTTTAGGAATCACTGTGTACAGTGATGAACAGCTGTGTTAAAATTGTTTATGGCATTACCTATAAAGGAAAGGTGAGCGACTTATGATCAATGTCTGGGGATATAAGGATGCGTATGCTTGTAAAAAGCCCTTTGTATATCTACATAGGGCTGTAGAATGATACATATGCTATTACGTGTGTGCGTCAGACTTATCGGTAGAAAGGTTGGGACGAGAGGACCAACCTTAATTGGCACTCAGCTCAAACGAGTAACCGAGGTGTGCAAAAGGCTTGTGATGCATCTCAAGGTAGGATCGTATTACATAAACAAAGCAGTTGAAATGATCTTTTTACTTTCGAAATGCATGCTGCCATGACAATTACCCCCTAATTTACGTCATGGGCTATCACTTTTTCTTTCTTCTAGTCTGGGTTTGAAGGCTGCCAGTGCTTTATCAAGTAAAAACAATCTTTTCGATCTGATAATCAAAATGAATTGTACAACTGTACAACAAACGCTAAAGCGCAGAAAAGAGAGAACTTGGTAATGTGAAATTTTTTATTTACACACCTTTTCTCTCATTCTCTCTCTCTTCTTCTCGTTTCAACATGCCAGAATGGACTTGTAAATTGGATAAAATGATAAAGCGTCTCTCAGGTTCAACTTCAAAAAATGGTGAAAAAGAAACACCAAATGCCATCAAGTTATCCACCGTGAATGATTTTGGAGTTTACATACCACCATCACCAAGTTATTATCATGAAGAAGGCTATAACTCGGTTTATTATCAGTCAGGACAAGATTATTTTCAAATAAAATCACAATAATCTCCTCTTTCTCTTTGCTGGCTTCTTCTCTTGAAGAAATGCTTCTAGTTCACGTCGACGTCTTTCCTCAATTTCTTTCCGACTCTGCAAAAAAAAAAAAAAAGGTCAAGATAATTAAAGTTAACCACCCTGTGGCTTACCTGTGTTTCTTCAGGTTCCTCTTTTTCTTGCACAACTATTTCCTCTTCCTTTATATCATCTTGCGGCTGCTGCTGATCCTCACTTCTGAATCTATTTACCATTGAAAAGTACTCCAACGTATCCGACGCAAGTTTTAAATTCTTTATTGTCCAACGTTGGGATTAGGTTTTCTGACAGTAATATTATTTATTTGTTACCTTTTTAAAATCACAAGCCTGTACTTTTTCTTGAATACAGTATTTCACAATAGATAAGCTCGGCGCTGTAAACTCTCTATAAATGACATCAGGTCCTGTCAATTCATCTGGCCGGGTGGATACTTGATCAACCAATTCGCATGAAAATACCCAAGAAAGCACATTTAGCTGTTTTTCGTCTTTAATTTCCCTGCAATGAATCTCCAACTATATGGCATATCATGAGCTAAAGTGGGAGTAAACATACCGGTCTTTACCATTTTATTATCATTGTTCTTTATGACACATGATTTCAATCGTTTTATTATCATATTCTTGAGACGAAGCAACAGTACGACCACTTCCTGTCTTTCTTCAATAACAATATTATGACTCTTTTTGGCACCCATTTGTATATGCTCAAACGTTCCCACTTCAAACCAGACAAGTCGCAGGTCACTCACAAGTATCAAGTAATAATCTTGTCCAAATAGATATTTGATACAGTATGTATGATCAATCAAAGTCCATGGCACATTAGCTAGCTGATCATAGTACGCCTTCTTTATAAACATGTTTTCGCAAAAGGAAAAAAAAAAAAAAAAAAAAATATGTATATATAAATCGACAATCTTATTGGATGACGACTCTTTAATGCTTTTTATCAATTTTGAGAGAAAAGTCAACATGAGGAACACCTTGAGTGATTGTGCTCATGCTAAGGATATCAATATCTATATTACAAATGTAAGCCACAGTCAATACGTATATATATAAACCACACTTTGTTGACTTACCTGGACAAAAGTATTGTGCACATGTCTCATAGGTGATACCACCGCTGCTTTCGATTAAAAAGTGTGTCTTGTTCTTTGCAGCCCAACGTTCCTTGATACTCTTGGATGCAATTTTTAACCCTTCTGGGGTAAAGTTATCGAGCATGACAATATCAGCACCAGCTGCAATCGCTTCATCTGCTTCTTGTTCACTTTGACACTCGACTTCGATCTTTAATGCGAATCCACATACCTTACGAGCATTGTGAACAGCCTTTGTGATAGATCCTGAGCTCCAGATGTGATTGTCTTTAAGCATGACCATGGATGAGAGGTCCATACGATGGGTGTCTAATCCTCCTACGAGCACACCGTACTTTTCGACGAGTCTGAAGCCTAGTTAAAAAACGAGTTAGCCCGATCATCTTGATCTAAAACTTTTTTATAGTACCTGGTGTTGTCTTGCGAGTGGCAGCAATGGTGCCCTTGAATCCTAGACTATCTTGCAGTTCACGAACCTTGCGTGCTCTATTTAAAATGTTATTGACCTACTTTGGATATACAATCAACACTTTATTCTTACCTGAGGGCAATACCACTGCATCGACAAAGGATGTTTAATGCTGTACGTTCACCCAGCAGTATATTGCGTGCCTTACCATAAACCTTGGCAACAGCAAGCTTACCTTCAGGCTTCACATATTCACCTTCTTGCTTGAACCACTCTACTCTATTAAAGTGTTTATATACATTTCAATATTTTTAATCCATCATTACCTGCAATCAAGTTGTCTAAACACTTCATCAAAAAAGGGAACACCGGCAATAACACCTTCTGCCTTCATATAAAGAACGGCTTCTTGATCATCTTCTCCTACAACATAACCTCCATAATCAAAGGAAGGAACATCTTCTTCGAGATATTGACTAATTAATGTCTTGTAGTTGGTAGCAAGCAAGTGTGAAAAGTGGGCCATTGTTATTTTCTTTTTAAAAAAAAATATGTATAAAAAAGAAGATGTGATGTGGGGTAATCATCCTAGTCACTTTGCTATTTTTTTGGATCGGAGTTCGGGCTGGGATCTCTTGCTCTCTCTCTAACTCGCTCTTTCTTCAGTGGTTATGTAGATGAAGCTGAGGCCAGTTGATGCTTATGTAAGAATCTTATGGAATCTCATTTCTTTTCATATTCTCTTATATTTTAAAACTCTTAATATATCTTGATATGTATTTATATAATAAGAGCAACATATGCCTGTGATTTCACTAGTTCAACTTGGCACAAGACAACGTGCTGCAAAGTAGCACAATGGCACTTGTAAATTTTTTTATATTAAACAAATCCCCTCTCTCTTTCCTTCTTACTCTTTGTTCTTTCTCTCTCTCTCTTTTTCTTCTCCTTTCTTCTTTTTTTTACCCCCTTTCTTTTCCTTATTTTCTCTCTTTTTTTCCCCTCTTCTTCTTTTGATTCATAGTGTATGTCTATAAGAATGTCGACAGATGAAGAGCAACTGAAGCTTATGATTGAGACCTTACAGGAGCAAATCAAGCAGAATCAGGAACTGAATAATGAAGTAAGTAATAGAACGAATATATGAACGTGGCTAACTTCATGTCAATACAGCTTCGAATGGATATTGACCAACACACCAAACGACAAAGTGCATTAAGTAACGATAATGATTATTTAAGACAAGTACAGAAAAAAAATATACAACACAAAAAATGCATTATTTTTAAATGTTGCCAAAATAGAAAATTACTGCCATGCAGCTTGATAATTCCAATTTCAGCAATATCCAGGCAAGACTCGAGACTCAAATATACAACCAAGATCAAGAAATATCAAATTTGAAAAAAGAAATTCAACAACTTTCAAAAGCCAAACGAGACATGGAAAAGAAGATGACGGTGGAGGTAACACATTGTATGACGGCCTATTTTTTTATTTATTTATAAACAATCAAATAGTTGCAAGAATTTGAAAAAGATAGGCTCAATTGGCAACAAAGAGAAGCAGACCTTTACAACCAGATAAGAGCACTCAGCATTGCTGAACCACGAACACCGAGAACACCGAGAAGACGAAGCGTGACGCTTAGTCCGTTTGGATTGGGTGATATCGAAGAGAATAAGGAAAACAGCGAGTCAGCAAATACCTTGAGCGCGCCTAAACTGGCTTCTCCTTCTTATGCCCGAGAAGCAAAAATTGCTCAAAGGACAATCAAGGCACAGGATAAGCTGATTGCTGACCTCAAAATAGAACTTGAGAAACAAAAGACGATGCTGCAGGAGCATAAAAATCAGGTTCAGAATCAATCTCTCAAGATTGAGCATCTCGAACATGAAATAGCCAATGTCAAGCAGGTCAATCGTTCATTAATGGAAGACAATGAAAGTTATCAAATTTTGTTACACGAAAAGACCATGACTGGTGAGTTTATGATGAATCCTATCATGCAGGTAAGAAATAACAAGACAAGTATTATGTGGTCACTCACTTTTTTAACACGTAGAAACCAGATACTACAGACCAAAAGCAAAACTCAAACAGTAGCGCCTCCAACGGTCTTAATCTAGCAGCCGAGTTAAACATGGCATCTGAATGGAATCAAAACGGTAAAAGAACAAAGATGTTTATATAGACAACAATAGACTCACAACATTCTCTTTCTATTAGAATTGACTGAAGAGAACAAGTTGCTTCAGGAAACAAATCGAGCACTTCAATTATACATCAATAAGATTCTTATGAGAATCATTGATAATAAACAGCTGGAGGATGTGTTGAGTATTGATCAACCTAAAAAGGAAGAGAAGAAACCGATAGTTTTAGAAACACCCAAACCCACAATTCCCAGCAACGACACAAAGACAACAGCCAACCGTCAACGTCGTCGTACGATCTCTTATTGGGGGTCCAAGCCAGTCAGTAAACCAGCGGTTCCCAGCACGACATCCACACAGGATGGAGATGAAAAACGAAGACATTCTTCCATCATGTCTTCTCCTTCCACTGGACCACAGCCCGAAAGGTCTGTTTCGACAACAACAAGCGGAGGTCAGGGCACGAGCGGCTGGGCACGCGCACTGCGTCGTATGAGTGTCATCGGATGGGGACCAAAGGAATCAGATACAACGCCACAACTTGTGATCCATAATGATAGTGCGGTGTTTAGCAGTAGTGAAGAGGATTCCAGTGCGGATAATTCAAGAAAAAGCCATTCATCAGGCTCTTCTACTCCATCCATTCGTCGTAGTAATGAATTAGGCACCCTTCAAGAAGAGTAACAAAAAGGACACGCTTTGTATAAAACTCATATTTTTATATTTATTTTTATTTTTATTCCATTTATTATTCCCCTTTTCACTCTCTGTTTCTCTTTCTTTCTTATTAAACACAATTAAATCACGATGTCATTTGCTTGTTTAGTTTGTATTCCCGTGAAGTGTTTGACTGGCTGTGTAAGCGTAGTACGAACTAAAGTTATGCAATCTGTCATTATGTGTATCCATGAATGTAACCTCTTGTATATACTTGAAACGGAAACAAAAAAAGGATACATCATGACTCTCGAATATGCTTAGTCTCTCAATGTCCATATCCCTTATAATAACTTTCTTCAATTATTAAATAAAAGTGACAGGAACTGATATGCTTGATGCGACAAAGGAGCATATGCTATGTTCCACATGTAGCAATCCAACCCTAACCAAAAGATCTGACATCGTTTATCGATAAATTCAAAAAAACTAGTTTAACGCCATCCTTGATTAAAATAAGCATCTAAAAAAAAGGAGGCAAATATAAGCTTTTAAAACCAGTTCTGACTTGACAAAGTTGATGAATGAAAATCAAGTTTTGCGCAAATGAACAAGAGTAAATCATTCAAGATAGAACATTTCTTTTTTCTTTGAAAAGAATGATTTAAAAATAAACATCCTAGTCTGTAACCATCTGTAAAACATACTAATAACTTAGGGGGGCAAATATAGTTCAGCCATGCTTGTTTCTCTACAATAGCTCCAATAAAGAGTTTGTTCATCTTTTTATTATTTGTTATTTTGTTTTATCAATATTATCGAGTCACAAGGCACAAAAAGAAGGTCCCACGTCGATCATCAAACAAACGCTTTCTTTAAATATGAAGCCAAGAAAAAAAAAGGAGGGGTTTAATAACCGCGCAAATAAGATCCCATGTTCCTAAAAGGGTACAGATCTGTCAATCAAATACACAATTTCCTTTTTTATCCACCTTTCTGTATTCATGTTTAAGCCAAGTTAATATGATGAATGCATACAGATTATTGTCAATCCTTTTATATTACCCGCGGAGGCTATTGGGCTTTCTAATGCTGCTGTTCAAATTTTAAATGTCGCGCTTGCTGGCTTGTCATTATTGCCATTATTTGTTTGCTGACAACATGTCAAGCATGATTCTATCACTTTCTTTTATGCGTATGCTCATTAATGAAAAGAATTAGAGATTACTTTTCCAAAGTGTTGACATTAGATACATATGGCTGAAAAGTTTATCTAAAAGTAGTACGAACAAAGAGCATAGACCTAGTATATAAAGTAGTGGACCCTGTCGAGATCTTATGTTTAGTATATATGTGTGTGTATGGGTTAATAAGATAAACTCACAGCACCCATTGTTTGTAGATATTACAAATACCATCATCGCTATGTTCATCTCATATGTGCACCCTTTTTCCTATTTATAGTCAATGTTCCTTAAGGTAGGCCAATCAAGCGTTAGTTTAGCATTTTGCTAAAGAGATAAAATCTTGTTCAACCTGCAAAAAGGGACACACCATTGCACTGAAATAACCTCTTGCTTGCAGCGTGACGTTTTGTGTAAAGGCACAAGAGGGAGCTCTTTGTGCATTCAATGTTCTGCATCTGTATGCTACTAAATAGTTATGGAAAGAGTGTCATGGCAACTAAAAACAAAAAGTGAAAAAGACTATACTCTTTTTTCATTTTTGTATGAATGTTCGAGTCCAAATGAATTTCGTAAAGACTTTCCAACCTTAAATGACGTATATTCTATGATCATCAGAAAGCAATAACAACGCCCTAAAAAGGACGCGCGCGGTAAGATTAGGAAATAATTAACCAAACAGACCCTTATTGTTCTGTAAAGGGAGAAAGAGAGAGAAAGAGAGAGAGAGAAGGAAAGAAGCATTGGTTACTAGAAAAGGAAAATAACACGAGCAAAACATGGAATGAGCTATGTTTACCATATCTATTCACATGAAGTGTGTCCTTATAGTTTATTGTTTATAAACAAAAAATAAAATAAAATAAAGCGTAGACATAAGCAAAAGAAAAGCAAAACATATAAAGCCATTGAAAATAAATAATAAAAGAATATTTACATTATTATATATATTTTTTCCCTTTTTCAATATAAAAAGAACAAATTCAGACCAAACAAAAGACCATGCCTTGTAAGGACATATACACTATAGTTTGCATAAAAAAAGATTGGTCTTAAAAAAACATGGAAGGGGGTATAGCTAGTATTAAATATATTGTGTGTTTAGTATTCCCAAGGATAGGGTAAATCTATGACCATGCTCAAACAATGAGTATGAAATAACATCATTCGTATCGCTTACCATCAAAAGAAGCATCTTGCATAATTGGAGAAAAAATCTCAAAGAGATTAACGTCATATATGGGTTGCATTTGTTGTTGTTGTTGTTGTTGTTGTTCTGGTTGATTGCCTATATTAACAACAGGTGTTCTGACAGCTGGTATTGAAGACACAAGCGAACTTGCATTCAGTGGTACAACGTGAGGCTCTGGAGGTGACGAAGTATATACCAGGTTTTGTGAAAAATCCGTCATGATAGGTGAATATGAATTGTGCATCATGTGGAATTGATTATATCGTTGCGTGGTTGTAGGAGCGGTTGCACTAGAAGACGCAGACGATCGTCTACTTGTATCGCCAGCATGACAGGACACTTGTACTTTGTGTTTCTTTTTGTCCGGTTCTTGATCTTCCCGTACTGACTCGTCTGTTGATCTCTTTCGTTTAGTCAGGTGAGATGGAGAGGGTGGTGGCGTTGCTGAAGAAGAAGGCTCACGTATCTGAGGCTTTAGTTTACCGACTGAACTTTTTGATTTGATGATAGGTGTCAGAACGGAATCGGCAGATTGCTTAGCATCGGATTGCCTTGACTGATCTATGGCTTCCTTTCGACGCTTTTTGCAAAGACTTGCCTGTCTCAGGAGCTGGGCATTCTCTTTACGAAGGGCAAGTAATTCATCTCGGTATTCGGATTCTCTTTTTGTCGCTGTCGATACTACAGGGAAAAAAAAGGAGGAGTCGAGTGAGGGGGAAGGTTGAAAAAGAGAGGAGAGATGAGTGTGCGTATTTACCAAATTCGAGTGATTTAGCAACAATCATACTTTTACTTGGTCTTTTCACTTGTTGTAATGAAGGCAACACATGGGCTAGTTCCTGAAACTTTGAGTTCAGGCCTTCCCTTCGTTGTCTTTCCAAGGCATTGTGAGCTGATCTTTTCTCTAGATAGGTTAAGTACTTGTGCTGACTATAATGAAGGTATTAGAAAAATACGAATGAACACTTGTAGATATACCTTTCAGTCAGTGTGGGTGAAAAAGTGATTCCGTTCGGATAAGAAGGAGCCCTTTGGCGGGCTGAAGGCGATTCTGTAGATAATGGAGATGGCTGTTGAATACTGGGAGATGTTGATTTCTTTCTTTCAGTATTTTGATTCATAAGAAAAAAGACTCGAAAGAAAAAAGAAGAATGGACAAAGGGATGACTTTTATATATTTTTTGTAAAAAAAAAGTTAATTTAATATAACAAAAATTCGGAGTCAATCTTTTAGCAAAACAGGATGAGGAATTGTCGTAAAGGAAAGGATTCGCAAGGAAGACGGTCATTGAATGGTCAGAAGGACCAAAAAAGTAACAACGGGTACCCTTTTTGCTCAATGAAAAGGGCATCGAAATCTCCATACCCCATTTAATCCTTCGATCTACAACCGATCATTGATATATTAACTAAATTTCCCAAGCACGCCCACAATGAAAAGCCCCCATTCACTCCCCCTCTTTATTGTTTTTCTTTTTTACTTATGAATATGCCTTGTGTTTATTTCATAGCCATTCAATGATGTGTAAATAGGCTCATTTATTATAAAAGAGTGTAACAGGAAAGAAGCAAAAGGGAAAAATAGAAAAAAAGAAAGAGAGCAAAAGGAAATAAAAGTAGAGAGAGAGAGAGGATGGGGGAAGGTAGGCAGAGATCATTGGGGGGGGGAGGGAATGTATACTGATCCACGTGTATGACAACAATAGTTTAGGTGTATATAATCATAATTACTATAATAAAAAAAAAGTAACTTGCAGTTTATTGCTAAGCAACAAGTTCGTCAATTATAATTACGAGAAAAAAAAAAAGGATCTTCGTAACTTTTTTCATTAAAACCGCTCTGCTGTTCTAGGTTTGACTGCAAGTTGTCATTTTAAAAAAGGAAATATTCTCAATTGTTGCACTGTCCTACCTTGTGTGCCAAGCATGGCCAATTTTAGCTACATTTTTTTGCATATATATGTTTTTGTGCAGCAACTATAAAGTGCCAATGACCATTTCATAATATAGTTTGTCGTCACATGACAAGAATAGTAAACTCTCTTTTTATGTTTCTTATGTGGAAATGACATAAGGAGTCAGTCATTTATTTATAAAATAGACTTTTATGAAAATGTGAGTGGTACATGGTACATTTTAGGATCGATCGCAAATGCCTGAGCCCCCTCTAGTCATTTCCTAATTTGAACATCCATTCTTATTGATTTATATTTTTCGTGTAAAAAAATGTCACTGAACTTCTTATTGTTCCCTCCGTTTTTTTTTTTTGTGTGTTTTGTATTATTCCCTTTCTTGAATCTGTGGCTCAAAATGACAAAAATGGAAATCTTTACTTGCTTTTATTTGCTTTTTCTTTTCTTTTGTTTATTCTTACTCACGTGATGCTTATTCTCTTTTTTTTTTTTTTTTAAAAAAAAAAGATAAATATGCAAACCAAGTTGATTTTGAAATAAAAGACACATTAATGTTCACAACAAGCCCATGAGGCTTGTGTTTGATAATTTACTAAAAACACAAAAAAAATAGGTTTGATCTACCGCCTATTTATTAGACAATGCATCAGTGTCATTTGATGTTTATTAGCACCGAAAATGAAAAAAGGAGCAATGAAAGATGGGATCAAAAATAGGCTTCATATTGTTATTAATCAACTTGATCGTGTTTTATTAGATCTTATTCATTTGCTGACAGGCGTGTTTTCCCTTTTATATAATTGCAATTGATGAACTGAGATTTTTCATTTTACTCAAAAAAGCAAATTAATTGTTAATTACCCGTGTTATTTCAAACTATTGCAAATAAGAAGGAGTGATCATGTTACATGTGGACTTGTTATAAAATTAAAGCAGATGGTGCATAATTAGACAAATCACACAATCTCTACTGGATTTAAGTTTATTCATGAATAGACTTGAGTAAAGATAAAAAGCATACTCTTATTATGATAGAATGTGACTATAAGATAGTTATAAAGAAGAGAGAAGGCTCAGAAGCTTATAAGGATCGTTCATAAATACAAAAAAGACTTGATATATTATAGATACGAAAAATGATAAATGTGTTTGAATGAATGTCAGCTGTCAAGTTAGAATAATATCGTATGATCCAGTTCACTACGGTTGTTGTCTTGGAAATAGTGCTCAACTCCCCATCCGAGTGTCAGATATGAACTGTCATTGTTCTCTAATCTCTATGTGTTAGGAGGGGTCTAAGTGAGATGCTCTTGCCAATTTATAGCAATAATACATGATGTTGATATTAAGAATCAAAGTAAAAGCTTTATCCTAATAATTTACGATTGTAACCAATCGTTCAATTCCTTTCAAATAAATGACTTGAGTATGAGGGGGGTATGGTTTATTTAAAAGAAAAGAAAAAAAGTGCAAATATCTATACTACAGCATCAATAGGTTCATCCATTTGATCTTCTACTTCTCGGACAGTGTGATTGGGTTGTTCGTCAAAGTTATGGTATCTACATCATAGGAAGGCCATCCAAAAAGCAGGGGGCAAATACTCATAAATTATCTACCTTTTTTTATTGCTTTTTTAATTGTAAAATATTTACATTAAGGGTTCGTCGCTATTGGATAATCTATTCAAGTGCAAATATACATCTGTTCCATAACTAAAATTCAAAAATAAGTCTGATTGTCATATTTCTATAGCCTTTTTCTTTACCCTTCCATAGAAATCAATTTCAAATCACCACCAAAATACCTTGCATACTATATAAATCATATAAGTCATTGTCATAAACATTTATCCTTTTTTTTTTTTACCAGTCTTGAAATAGGTAAACCATAGCCAAATCCTGCCATAGGCGCCTTAAAATCACTTTGATTAAATCCTGGCTCTAATTCCTGAGCTTGAGCCGTCGTATACTAAAATAATATATTAACATCATACACACACTTTATCATTTTACTTTATCGATTACCATATAAGTCCAAACAAGTGGAATTCCCGAACGAGGAATACCTCCGCCTTCATCCGAAATCTTGATTGTGATATCTTCTTTACCATGTGCAATCACCAATTTGATCGGTGGATACTCATCTTCATAATCAGGTCCGTATCGCTCCACAACAGCACGAAGCGAGTTCTTGAGCAGTTCAAACAACATATGGTTCAAATGAGACGGCACATACATGAACTCGATATCACCTGGGCAAAACATATGGACTTCGGGTGCCTTGAACAAACCGTAATGGTCCTCACATATGAATTTCGCATTATCGATCGCGTCCTGCGCGACTTCACGTATATTGGTCTTTGTACATATCACACCCACATAGTTCTTTCTTGATGGTCCTCGATAAAGTGCAACGTGTTGACCTAAGCTCGCTTGTGTTATCAATTGTTGATTCTTCTCCCTTTTTTTTTGTCTTGTTACCTATGAGCATACGAATGCCAATACGTGACATATAAAATCGATCAAGGAATCTCTGTACTTCTGTGTCAATCAAGGGTGAATTCAAATGCTCCTTATATTCCAATATACCCTGTGCCATAGTTGTCACAACAGGGTCATGTCTTCTCTTGACTCGTTCAATTGTCTTTACAAATTGGTCGGTATATTCTATAATCTCTGGTGAACATTCCACATCATATGCATTACTGTAATATCTAGAGAGTACTTTGAGTACTATATTTTTAATAAAAAAAATAATATTTTACCTGTGTCCACTGGGCATGGCCCGGTGCAGGCTAGATTGTGGTTGGATCACGTTAGCCAAAGATGGGTTGGGAATACTAGGGGGTAGTTCTTCTATTTTTGAGTATAGTTGTTCCTTCATCTCGTTGGATATCTGTGGTGTCTTTAGTTCGATAAGGTCTTGAAAGGACTGTGCATACCAATGTTTGACTTTGATGATAGAAGGCATCTTACTCAAGTTCCTTGGTAGCTCGTCCAGTTCTTTCACACGGTGTGCTAATCGAATAGGTAACTCCTCTATATTCGATCATTAGCTTTTCATTTATGTATACTTGAATATTATTACCATGTAAGAATTGACTAGCCTTAAATAATGTTGCCTTTGATGGTTTCTGTCCTATACATTGATCAGAGAAAAGTTTAAAAAGTAGTTAAAGTGCGCATACCAAACATGACCATTTGACGAAGGGAGACACCTGTTTGAGGAAACTTGGCAAAGTATTTTATTTTATCATAAAGTTGTGGTGACAGTGGAAGCATTTTTTAATAAGGAAAGAAGAAAAAGGAGTAAAGAAAAAAAAAAAAAAAAAAAAAAGAGAAAGTAAAGATGTGTGTGTGTGTGTGGCAGTTTTTAAAAAATGTTGAGTCATTGACATTCAAATTTTACATGTGATTCGCTCTTAATTTTTTACCCCACATTACCGTTGGAACCCGAAGTTACACAGGTGTAAAATTACGTATGAGCAAGTTAAAGACGGATCCAAAGAAGAGAGCAATGACCGTACAAGTGAGTGTAATCACATTATAAGGCATACTAAAATCTGGTGTAGGCAGTACGACCAAGAGTGTGTCCGTATAGATTCGCCTACAAATAAATCAATACACATTTCAACTCAATGTGATGGGCAACTTACATCAAATTCTGTTCCGAGTCCCATGTGCTCAAGACGGCAGAGCTAAAGGAGAGTGTTAGTAAGTTTTATAAACTGCATTTCTATTATTACCCAATATCAAATCCTCTATTAGCATCTGGTCTGTGTTCTGTATACTTTAAAAACACCTTGTCGAAATCAAGAGACATGGTAACAATCGAATCTGGTGGTAGTAATAACTCACATTCAAGCGTACTAGGTCTTCCTCTGTCAATGGCAGGTTGATAATACATTTGTTTCACTACATCATGATCATCCTTGCCTATGACGTTTACTTTGAATGTATGCATATACAGTTTAAGGTACCATGGTATTGAGTCATAATAGATGACTGGAACAGACTCTGTTTTATGTCTGTTATACATTGTAATCTTTAATCCTCCTCTTTCTTGCCCATAACCAGTAAAATAACGCTGAGCATATATCACTGGTCTTTTAGGTTCAAGTGCTGCATATATGTTAACCATTAATCATTGAGAGAAAAAGAGGGGACTTACGATATTCAAATGCGCGTTCATGATGCCACGTCATGCCAATATCTAAAGGTGCCTGAGACAAGTCATAGCTCATCATGGTACCATTCACATATGGCTGGGGCCTTGGGTCATACCCCTCGCCCGCATTGGCCACGTCTACCATTACTTTACTTTCTTTGGCGAGTGGGCAAGCCTTGTTTAATTGACGATCAAAGATGCCCATTAATGACCAATCCCGACGACCCGTTTCTCTTACGGGATCCATGACGGAAGTAATTGTTTGAACCAACTCCAGTCTCTGCTCACTGCATGATTCATCCTATGTGTCCATTAGATGTGTTTACCAAATCAAGAAAAGTGCTTACTAAGCAAATAGAAGTTGCATGAATGGCCATGGTGTGAAAATTTGAATTGTATAGCTTGTGAGGATTGAGTAAGACAGCCATGCCAGACTAAATTAGGTTAGTATACAGGACCATTTGCCAATGTGACACCTTACCTTTGCTTTACAGGGCAACAGCTTGATCCAAGGTGTCAAATTCTCTGTACAGACGTTTTCATGAGGCAATGATCCATATCGTAACTGTTCGTTCTTTTGATCATGCTGACTAGATTGAAAGCTGAGTCTGGGTTCAGTTGTCATGGTTTCGTCTATGAAATTGAGTGATGCACAAAATAAGCCTGATAATGTGTTGGTCAGTGTCTTCCATTTGGTATCTACACTGCATAAAGTGAATACTTGATCATATGTCTGATTTTTCTATCCCCACTTACTCTCCATTGTCTTTGATCCATGCCCAAAGCTCCACTCCTGTTCCTGAAGATAGCGTAGGTGGGTATCCCCATTCTTCATAATTCCAACGTCCCTGAGTGAACGAGAGATGCATCTCACTCACTGTATGGGAATCAAGGACTTGGCCGATAGCCTTTGGGTATAATCCATAGTCTGACACTATTCAAATGTTCAATTAAAGAGGACACAAAGATCAATTAAATAGTCGCTTTACGTGGCATAGATGCATTCATTTTTGTTTTGAATTCAAAGTGAGCCAACAGTTTACCATCAGGCAAATGGCGAAATGTAAGGTTCTCATCATATTGTTCATTCTCTAATAGCTGTCCTTGAATGACACTAATGCTGCATGATAATAATGCCCATATCTGTAACAACAATAGCATTACGGAACAAAGGAAATTGTAAAAAAAAAAAAAAGAGAACAAGTGAGGGAGTTTAAACCCTTTCTCTCTTTTTTTCAAATTAGATGAAGCGAAAACAAAAGAATAGACGAAAGCAAGTAAAAAAGAGACAAGACAAGATTGCAGCTTATGAAAATGAGGAATTTAAGGATATTTTCAAAATTAACCAAGCTTTGAGCATGAAGGATTATGGATTGCTCAGAGAGATTGGAAGACAATCTGGGTTTGTGAGTGACCCAGTGAGAAGAAGAGTATGGTGAGTGTCTATGTGTACATATATATATAATATATTTATATATATTATCTAGGCCCTTTTTATTACATTATTCCGAAAGAAAAGTCAAGAGAGAGGGTTCTTTGAATAGTAAGCGACTTTTAGTTGTATATTTGATATTTTAATGCCTTTTTTAAAAAAGTACCGCATAAGGATGAAGAACAAGTCAAACTGGACGTCGCACGATCCTTCAACGCATACCCAAAAAGTATATATACACAACTACAGAAATCAATGAATGTCTTTATAGACTAAGCATGTGATAGACATAGACGATCAGGAGAAAGAAAAGCTACAGGGCCAACTTCACCGAGTGATCATTCACGTTTTACGATCTTACCCGTCATTGCATTATTATCAGGTAAGAAAAAAGACGGGAAAAACTCGTTCGATTTTTTGTTGAATTAGGATGATAGGGATTCCATGACATCTGTTCTGTATTTTTACTTTTATTTGGTGAGAAATACGCATGTCAATTGATGGAGCGTGTGGCTCTGTTTTATCTGAGAGACGCCATGTTTGCCACCTTGGAGCCTGTGATGAAGCAGCTGACAATGATTGATAGCCTCATTCGACTAGAGGATAATGAATTATATGAATTTATAATGGAGTAGGACAAACATATATTCCAGAAAAGCACATGTGAATTAATTCGAATCCATAGAGCAGGTGTCTTGCCTTACTATGCTCTCTCATGGGTTATAACCTGGTATAGTCATGATCTGAGCGATCTTGAAAAGATAGCTCGACTCTTTGACCTCATTTTATCCTCTAATCCACTCATGCCAGTCTATGTCGCCGCGGCAACAGTGATATCCAAACGCAAGCAGGTGCTCGCACTTCCCTGTGACACAAGCACGGTCCACAGTTTCTTGACAAATCTTGCTTCTGATACAGATATTGATGCTGTCTGCGAACAAGCATATGTACTTGAGGCTCAATATGGTGTACATGAACTTCAATCTCTCAGTACGATTCCTCTAGATCAGTTTTCTGTCGTCAACCGGTTTGAACAGGATTATTTGTCGATTGACACATTAGAGAAATATAATGAAAAAGTCTCCGAAGTGATACGAATAACAAGACAAGAAAAATATGATAAACCGATTGAATTAGCCGCGATAAAGCCACATGAGGCAACTCAATCAATGCTGAACAAACTATTGATGCACAAGGAGATGTATACAGTATTTACTATTGGGGCAAGTTTAAGCATCCTTGCATTTTGGATAGCAAATTCAGGACTAATAAGGTAAAGGCTGCACATAAACACAAATATAAATAGCAACACTCAAATTTATTCTACAGAGAATGGATGATCTAAGTACTTTTTCTACCCAAAGTCGAAACCATATCCCATCGAGGCTCTGGTGATTTTTGACATTCAGTAACTAGTTGTTGTAAAAATGCTGGATATTGTTCAGTTGTTAATCCTAAATGATCTTGTAAAAAGGGTTGGCATCCTTTAAAAATATGTTTAATGTCCCACAAAAATTCGCGACTCAAATGATCAGGACGAGCTTAAGGGAAGGAGGGTCAATATATTTATGTACTTGTCATCTCGATATTTTACCTGGATATGTATGCTTTTTTACACAAGAGAGAATGTCAAACCCTGCTTCTTGCATGATGTCCTTTATTTTATCACAAATAGCAGGTTCTTGATTTCGTTCTATTAGCCTTTGTTCAACTAGAACAAAAATGAGTTTACAAATCTTCATTATCCGACATTTACTTACACACTTGACTCGCCCATTGTACAAACTGATTTCCAAGAAGCTGGATAAAATGATGTTTATATCACTCGTTTTTGTTCCGAATTTTTTGTCTTACCAGCATACTAGCCTCTCTTGAATGAAAGAGACCACCTGGTTTCAGGATACGATGAATTTCTTTCATGAGGGGTAACCATTGATCTTTCTTTAATGCTAAAATAAATAAACTGAAGTTGACCATGTCAAATGAGTTATCTTCAAAGGGTAAACCCTCTAATACATTCGAGACTTGAAAGGTAACATTGGCTGGTCTGATATTCGTTGGGAATACATCGCACATGTCTATCCCGATAAACTCGCTGTTGGGGTATTCTGTGGCCATATCCTTTTTATATATATATGGTTAATAAATAGAATATCAAATCTATCATGACATCTACCATAATCCACGTGCCTGGTCCGCATCCTAAATCGAGAATCTTTACTCCTTTTTCAAAATCAAGTATTTTAAAGGCTACTTGGGGTATATTTCTGTCCAACGAGTGTCAGCAAGTTCTATTATTATTTTTGTCTTTTTTTTTTTACCCCTCGAATAGTGTTTTCAAGGCAAAGTGTTGCTATTGAAAGTGTTAGATTATATCATCAAACTCATGGTTCATCTTACTCCAACAAGTCTATCCATCTCTTCTTCGTCACTTGGTAACCAGTAAACAGAATTAGGGTCACTATGAAACTTTCTTCCACTGAGTATGACACTGTCCGATGAATTTGATGTAGTAGGTGATTTATGTATTATCGATGGGCATTCTTTTTCTTTCTTTGATTGTACTGATGACACTCGCTTTCTTCTGTGTGAAATGTTGGCGCCCATTTGATAAATATATTTACAAGAGGGGAAAAAGAGAGAGAGAGAGAGAAAAAAAAAAAAAAAAAAAAGAGAGAGAGAGGAGAGCTCATTTTTCTCATCATACATGCCTGTATTTTAAGTTGTGCAACTCACTTTATTGTCTATAAAGGTACACAAACTAACCCAAGCAAAAAAAAATTTTTTTTCAAGGTAAATATAGTTTATGCTTTGCAATATAATCTATGACTGGGTTGGGTAATAAATACTTGATGGACATGCCTCTCTTGACAAACAGTCTAAGAAATAGATGAACACTGTGGTTTCCTTCTTATTTATGAGTTTTTTTTTTTACCTGACTTTGGTTGAACTAATATCATTGTGAATCAATTGTTTAATTATAACAACATTTTTCTATTTGAAAATTATATTTATATATTATTAAATGCATAAACACGCATAAGTCAATTTTACTTACCCTGTGTTCATAAAGCACGTCATGCGATAATAAAAATCCATAGACATCTGTGCCTGTTCTTTCAATAATCACACATCCATAACCACCCACGATATGATGAAGCTACAATAAAATAATTAATAAGTTTATTTAAAAAAAAAAAAAACATCAACTTACATCCTCAGAAGACCAAACACCAGGATGTCCAAATGAAGCGATCAAATCACCACCAGCCAATAGCATGATTTTTATCCTTTTTGTCTCGCCTGTAAATAATATGATTGAATATTATAATTCTCTCGCTTTGTTTATTTTTACCTGAGCTCATCTTTATTCCTTTTCCAACTTCATTTAGTTCATGATCGAAATGGTCTAGTACAACAGCTGTTCGTTGATAAACGTTTTGCCGTGACTCCCAAGGATCTACCATTAGCCAGTCTGAGGTACTATCCACGGCAAGCTGACACATGTTGACTCGATGATGAGCTTCCGCCAAACCCTCCTTTGCATATGTGTCGGATACAGGTGAATAATACCCCGCAACAAGTTCGTATTCCTTATTTTCACGAAAATGGTCCTTGGCCATTTCTTTTTTTTTTTTTATGTTTTGTTATTTCCTTGATCATCTTTATATTCCTTTTTGAATATGGACTTACCAAACATGCGTAAATGGAGATACGTAATGGGTGAATAAGAACCACAGGCTACGATAACAAGCGGTGTCTTGTTTTCGTCTACTCTTTTTGTTATGCTTTTTTGTTAGAGTGATTCCTTGTTATATATATATACCTTTCATTGTCTTTGGTATCTTTTCTCTAGGAAAGTGATATTCTCCTTTTACTCTATCATCAATAGATGTCATGACAAATTACTAATTAAAAAGCAAACTTTGGACTTTTTTGTTTTGGCTGTAGATAAATAACTATAGAATCAATCTGATTTTCATTGGTTGACTTTTTTGTTCCAGTTCTGGTTAACGCTGGTTAGCCTATACATCATTACTGGAAGTGCATCTTGACCTTCAGATTGAACAGTCAAACTATCATCGTGTGCACCATCCTAGCTATCTGGCATTGTCACTGACGCTACATATTCGATGGTCATACTTTCTAGCCTAGTCGAGCTGCTGCCAGAGCGATATAGAGTATAGACGGATTCATGTGGAGAATTCCTATCTCAAGAAGCTTCAGTCATTTTCTGCGACCTAGAGCAATCTCCTGCTTTATTACTTTCGTTTACTGTTGCATTCGCTCCTAAATCCACACTATACGATTACAAATTGTATGAAATACACCTTTTCTCAAAACGTTGTCGCACTTTTCATACAAATATGTATTATATAAGTATATTCCCTCTGGCAGTACTTGAATGAGCAACTCCTTGATTTAAATATAAGCTGATGCTTAGCTTTCTTATAAAAATGCCTTTTTTCCCTCTTTGTATTTCCTCTCTTTTAAAACAAAACCAACTACGGGGAAGACAGTTAATTTACCTACAGTCATACCGAACTAGTGTTCGTACTATGCAGAAATTTAAAATTATCAGACATCTTTAACTGTAGCAATCTTTATCCCCGAAGGGAAACCGTGTTCATTACGGCGATTTTAAAAATTAAATTTCTTCTATAATTGGAAGGTCGACCTCTTCCATTCCAAATCGAAAGAGAAATAGACAGCATATTCTTACAAGCGTTAGCGTCTCATTGCCATAATGTCTTGCAGGTGTTACAAACCAGGACACTGCAACCTTTCAATCCAGACATTCTTACAAGAGGATCATTACTGCAAGTATTGCAAACTTTGGAAGTCTTGTATTCATCAATTGTAACGGCGATGAGATCTCCGGCTGCTTCTCTTCTTTTTAACGCTCGCCAAAAGACACCAGTAACACCACACCAGTTTCCCTTTAGCTTTATCGACTCTTTTCCAAACATTCCCGCACCAAATAATAAAGGGGAGCTTTCTCTCTTTCTATTTGGAACTTTGCGGGCTTCTACTTTTGGTTTCTTTAAAACAACAATTAAATAAGACTTGATTGTCAAAGCTAAAATTGATTGCATACTTGTCTTTAGCAACTGGGTCTTTTTTTCTTTTGGATTTGCCGTCAATTTTTGCTTCTTCCTGTTTCTCCTCTTTCTTTTCTTCTTATTATACTTGGTACCTCCATGAACAAGCATATTCACCATTTCTCCTGCTGCTCTTTGTCTACCTTGATACAAGTAGAAACGATCTTTTGCTGTTTTATAATCGTAGAAAACGAGTGAGGCGTCAGCGTGGGTAAGAATACATTCAATGTAGACGAGGTAAGTAGCGCATTGTGATGTTTTAGGAGAGAGTATATTGGTTTCAATTTCTTTTATACTCTTTTCAACCTTGAGATTTTCTAACTTTTTAAGATGTTTTGTTGATCCCGTCATGTGATAATATTCAGCTATTGAGCAGCCTATGGCTGCTATTTGTATTAATGTGGTCAGCGTGGACATTTCTGCTACTATTGTTGTCGGTATTCTTCATCAGATGCGATAGAGAGATGTAAAGTAAAGTGTATGCTATGCTATAAAACTACCCCGTCAAACACGTCAGACGGCTTGATTGGGTTCATCAAGCAAACCAGAAAGAAATAGATCAATGAAACAAGAGCGGAATTCCATTTCATTAGTGTTCTCTGTTGCGGGCTTCTTCACCAATTCTGTTGCTGCTTTGGCAAATTTATAGGTGTTCTTGTCAGCAAAATTGAATTCCAAGAGTTTTATGGCTGCCATTTCACGTATTGTTACGCTGTTCAGAGCCTTTTGAATGATTTTGATTATATCCATGACAGTCTCGGTAGGCATAGGTGGTTTTTAATGTTGTATATAGTTTCAATATGATTAATGGTAGCGATCAAGCTGTCTACATCAAAAAAGGAAGAAGATCATCAGGGTATTTGTTTGGTGACAAAAGCAGTACCAAAGTAGAAGCCAAGGTATAGTGAATATGGTCTTCAAGAGAGAACTTCCATTTTTGTGTCTGTAATGATTGTTGTAGTTTATAAAAGGCATCTGTTGTGTCGAAGCCGTGAATCAAGAGACAGCCATTATCATCAGGTGGTGAAAATGATAGATACATTGAGAACAATAATTCAGCATCGTCTTCGGAAGGACGTCTGCTACTAGGCATTTCACGTCTATTATCACTGTTTTCTTGCGTGAGCTGATCATTGTCACATTTTTGTCTTGACTGTAACGACGTGGCTTGAGGATGGTTATTCACAACGTGTTCTTTGAGATCTTTTAATTCCTTGAAATGAGCAATACAAGACGGGCAACCGGAGTGTTCTTTGTTCAGTGGATGATTCCTTATGGATGCAGCTTTGATGTATACAGAGTGAGGCGTATTATAGCGTCTAATACCCGATGGCCGCTCTGGCAATGTGATGTTGTGTTGTTTGAAGTAAATTTGAAGCTTTTTGCAGTGTAGAAAATACCTTAGGTGTACACTACATGTACCAGAAGCTACATCAGAAGTTAGACTAATTCTACGAGCGCTACCTTTACCCATTACCTATGATGCCTTCCAGCAAACCCTTTGAACGTGTAGCGCCGCGCTAAGCATGACTATATAAATTTACCAACTTGGTTTGTATTTTTTTCAGGAAGAAGAAGAGATAAAAAGGAATGTTGTTATTTGCTTATTTTTTTATGTTGTCAGTTGGTCAAAAAAGATCACGTATGATAAATTCGTATTTACATCACTTATTTTCCTTTCTGGTGTATTTTCTGGTGCATGTAGTGTTCACTAATGCCTTGTTACATACAAAACATTTGCCCACAATAACTACAAGCCGTTGTGTTGCAAGTGCCTGTAGAAAAACCAAAATTGCCTTAAATCACTTTTTAAACGTTTGCCATGATTCATTATATGCTCGTACATAATATTGACACTCCTGAACATTCTTTAATTAAGAACTCAATGATTCAAGTCTATTCTTTCTAATTATATTACATTCTTAACTTCCGTATAAATAAATCACCTACTTGCTTTTATTAAATGCACAAAGGCACCGTCACTGTCCCTTCGATCATCCTGCATGATTCCAATTCGGATATCAGACTCTATTTGTCCAAATTTTTAATCTTGTCCCTGATCTACATCTCAAGCTTTGCCTGTGCTAAACATTCCTGTCAAACTTTAATAATTTCCTATTTTGGTCTACTACAATCAATTACTCCTCAAGGCCACCTCAAGTTATAAAAAAAAGCAATCTATAGCGTCATCTGCATGCAAAGAGGCTTATAAATGGAAGAACCGAAGTCTAGTCCATCTGATCCCATTTGAGCCGCCAATACTACCAATGATGTTTTTCTTGCTTTATTCAATTATTCCCCTCAGTATCAACCTAGGGCTGTTCATGTCAGTGATCCCCCTATTTATGATGGTACACCTGGAACACTTGCTAATTACATAACCCATGTCAAAATGTGCATCAATATTGATCGTTCCCGTTTTGCAAATGAAATCAGGGAAATCTGTTTCATGACTAGACATGATTTCCAGCCTTTTTTGAATGCTCTCGACACCGACCAGCCTTTACCTGAATATATGGTGTCTCTCAGTGCCTTTATTACAGCTGTTTGTGAGGATTTTGGTGAGGTGAATACCCAGTTCCATATTGAAATCAATCTTCTTTACTTATGCCAATATAAACGATCCATTACAAAATATGCCGCCACCTTTCCTCGTCTCGCTTCCCAGACCCAATGTGCCTTGGGTTCGTTAATAAAGTATTACCTTTAAATAATGTCAAATCTCTGTGTCTACAATTTTCTTCTATCTCTTCTGCGCCTTCGTCAAAGAGTGAGCATTTTATAATTCAAGTTCTATTGCAATATGATCAATTCAGTACTTCTACAACTGTTATGAATGATTCCGAAGCTATGTCAAACTTGCCAAATTTGCCAAGTCCAATGGTCTACTCCTCTTTCAACATCCAGACGATTGATAGTAGCGTCATTTCATCATGTATGGTCACGTATGGATCGAGATTAAAACTTGCTGCTGGCGATCACTCGGAAACCATTTCTCTTGATGCTGCCTTTAGCTATCACTCTTGGTATTCCTTGGCTAAATACTCATAATCTTATCATTCGGTGGAAGCCTCGTAAAATTCTCTTCTCGAAAAATTTTGCTCACTGAGTTGTCTCACGAGCGCTCCCATTATCAATTGCACTTCCTAAAGACTTGCAAGTTTCTAAATTAAATCATTCTTCATACGCTGATTTTGTATTCACTCCCACTTCTCAGGGCATCAAGATTGTTAATGTCGCCACATTCAACGAACTTGCCAATAAACAGTGAGCAGGTATACTCATTCAAGTGGTCAAACAATAATCCAGGGTAGTTATATCGATATTTGCGCAACTACTCTTACTTCAGCACCCACTCAAAATACTTTGACTATACGGGATGTGTTTAGCGAAGAAAAAGCTAATTCATTGCCCTCTTATTGAAGGTACCGTATATCCATTGGCATAAAATGAACTCTAAGCTCCTGACTATCTACTTGCAAGAAAACCTAACATCTGGATTTCATGCATCGGTTAACCAGCTTTGCTGCTGTCCTAATTATTTTTGTAAAGAAGAAAGATAGCTCGTTGCATATCTGAGTTGACTATCGTAGTCTCAATAAAACCACAGTCAAGAATCAGTGCCCTTTTCCTTTGATTAATGAACTTATGGATCGTCAAAGTCTATACTAAGCTCGACATCTGCAACGCTTATCATCGTATTCGTATTGCTAAGGGCGATGGGTGGGGAAAACTACATTCAGAATAAAATATGCTTACTTGAATATCCAAGAACTCAAGTTGACTCAACAGCAACAAGCAGCATGTTATAACGAATACCACAGACCAAACGCCTACATATCAAGCTGGAGACTATGTTTACTTGTCTAACAAAAGTATAAAGGCTCTTACAGTCATCTGCCAAGTTAGACTACAAGAAACTCGGTACTTTCAAAATTCTTGCAAAAGTTGGCTTGCATGCGTACAAATTGGAATTGCCCGTTTATTTCTTTAGTTAAGGCGTATTAGTCTTTGTTTATTTTAAATATAATTATTATTGTCATGTTTGATATCTCTACGATTGAGCTTATTATATTTGTTATTATTGCCGTCAAAATAGAGCATATAAAGAGGCTGAAAGTGGATGGATCTACAACCAACACACAAATCTACCTGTGTGTCGAAACTACATGCAGCGGTCAAAGATTAGTCAGGTGAACAAAGTCATCTCCTTCTATAATAGAAAGGCAGGGGGGAAACACAAATTTAATGCACTTGTTTTATTTATTAATGTGTGTGTATATGTGTATTATTAATTAGCTTATTCAGATATGCTTTATCTTCTACAAGGTTCATTACTAACTTTAAGAAGTAGGGTATCTCCAACTTCACTAATAACTTCTAAAGCTTTATCAAGGTCTTCCCTTGTATGAGCAGAGGATATACAGAAACGTGCACGAGAAGTAATGATGGGAGTAGCAGGATATCCAACAACAACGACAGCAATGCCTCGCTTCAAGAGCTCACGAGAAAATGCAGGAATCTTGGCGGGGTTGAACAAAAGCAAGGGGATCACAGGACTTCCTTGATCTCCGTAAACAATGAACCCCATCTCTCGTAAACGTTCGATAAAGTAGAGTGAATTCTCTGCCAATTGCTTAATCTTTTTACGTCCAATATCAGTACCATCCTCACCACTTTAAATAGGTTAGTGTATCTGCTTTATAATGAAATATTTTTAAGCTTACCATATAATTTTCATAGAAGTAATAACTTGTTGAGTGACAGGAACAGACATGGGCTCAGCGTAGTTATAAGCATGGTTACGCAAGCGTAAGTAATCAATAATAGCTTTATCTCCAGCAATGTAACCACCAGCGGCGCCAAACGATTTGGTGAAGGTACCCATCAAGATATCAACCTCTGCCGGGTCAATACCATAGAAATCACAAACACCACCACCATTTTCACCTAGGGCACCAATAGAATGTGCTTCATCCACATACAAATAAAACTGCAATCAACTTAAAGTTAAAGGGAGGGCTTGATTTCTTTATGTCGATTTTTTCTTTACCTTGAATTCCTTTTTTAGTGCAACCACTTCAGGAAGGTTAACGATTGTACCTTCCATTGAATATAAACCTTCGACAATGACCAAAATCTTTCTCCAAGGACGATGTGTACGAGGTTGACCTTGAGAGATACATTCGCGGAGTAATTCACGCAGGTCATCCATATTGTTGTGTTTAAACACACGAACAGAAGCACCGGACAATCGAACACCGAAAATGATAGATGAGTGATTGAGTTCGTCAGAGATAACGAGACAGCCTTTACCAACAAGAGCAGGGATAGTGGTCGAATTGGTAGCAAAACCCATGCTGACACACATAGCATCCTCTTTTCCAACAAAGCGAGCAACCATGCGTTCCAATTCTTGAACGTGCTGTGTCGTACCTACTTCCGATCTGGGGCTGACTGCTGTAATACCGTGTTCCTTTGTGGCATGTTCGACAGCATCGGCACAAGGGCCGGTATTATCAGAGAATCCAAGATAGTTGTAAGATGAAAAGTTGAGCGCTTCTGTTACTGTGCCTGTCAATCTAAATGATCTATTGAAATCAGAAGAGACTCGGTCGAGAAGTTTGACTGTACGAGAAGCAACGCCAGTGATGGGGCGATTGAAACAATCACTATACACAAAATAAGCATAACCCCTCTCTTAAGAAATAATGTGTCATTTTTACCGAATACGAATATAAAGCCGTCTGGTATAAAAGGAATCAAAATCGGAAACAAGAGGAGCATAGCCCTATGGAGAGAAAAGATAAGTAAATGTGGACAAGGCGGAAAATTTTGGTCGTACTTGGTTCATTCTTAAGTGAGAATAGTCTTCAGGCTTGAACAGTTTACCAAGAATATCTCTCAAGTGGCCAAAAAGAATCAAGACAAAGTAGTTCAAATAAGTACAGACGAGAACATAAAGAGGAGCTGCTTCCATTTTATGTTCCAAGTCATCGTACTTCATCTTGGGCTTACGAGGTGGTTGCCACCTTTCAGTTTTGGTAATGACTGAGGTTGCTTCCGAGAGTGTTGTATTCACAAAGCTGGGTGCATACGAGTGATCAGAAGAAGACTTGGGTGGCTTCAAGTTTATACTTGGTATACTGATCGTGTGAGCTCTCTTGCCTTTCCCCATACTGACTTGATAAAAAAAAAAAAAGAGAGAAAAAAATATCAAAAGTCTCTTTTTAAGAGATTTTATTGTTGTTGTTTCTATAGTAACATTCAATTTCCGCCTCCAAAATAGAGATTAATATGTGAATGGTTTATCCGCACACAAGAAAAGCTTATTGGTTCAATGTCTTATTAACAAGGTCTGTTACTTTTTCATATAGTTCCATATCCAACATATCGACATTTCGAAGAATCCTTCCATTGATTCGAAGGATGCCAAATGTAGGCTTTTACATTTGTATATTAGTTTTTAAGGACTCTTTTTTAAGGTTTTTTTCTTTTTTTTTTTTTTACCTCTTCAAGGATTTCGCCGATGCATTGCACCAAATGTCCATTTAAAGAAATGTCTGCCTGGTACTCCATGCGTACTTCGACCTCAATACCTTCATAGCTGAGAATACCTGTAAAGCCTTCCTGTACTTCCCAACTTTATAATTTGCTTAGCATGCGTTACATTATGATAACAGTGACTACATTACATTCCTGTTACTCTGACTGTATCCCCCTTTCGGCATTTATGTAAATCTCTTAACAAGACTAACTTTCCTGAAGGAATGTCAGTCATGTTGGAATGAAGCTGTCAAGTCACAAAAGAGAGAGAGATTAAAAAAAAAAAAAAAGATTAAGTAGCTAATGACCATGACTTTAGGTGTTTCTTAAATAACGCTCTCAGTGTCCTTATTTTCTTTAGCAAAATACAATGAATTTCTACCAGCCAAATGACACCATTTATTTAGATTTGACAATAATATGATATAGACATGTTTGTTTGTTATTAAATACCTAGCAGCCAATTTGCCACATTTGCGCCAACGACTACTCTCACAACATCAGTGTCACTTTTTATTTGGTAAAAAGGAAATAAAGCCAAGATAAAGGCTTTTTTATAATCCTGTGTGTTTTCCTATTTTTTGCTGCGTTTATAGATCCTTTATTTTGATGTATGATCTTTGGGTCAATTCACTAAAGGCACACTTTATGTATCTCACAAACGTTATTAGCTTAAAGATTTCATGCTTAAATTACTATCATTATTTCCATTTTGGAATATTTAGGATTTCAGCCTGAATAATAACAAGTGGTAAATATCTCATGGATTTAGCCACAGTTGCTTAAGGAATTCATACTTGGCGTAAAAGTTAAACCCTAGAGGACCGATTATTTTGCATTGATTTTTTTTTAAAGGAGCCTGAAATGATTGCCAACAATGCGCATATCTCAAGGATGCATATACAATGCCCCTCTCCCCTTTGTGTATACTTTTTCTGTGTAGCATTTACAGGCAAAGCAGCAAGACGTTTCGGCGTAGATAAATTCGTTAAAAATTTAATAGGACACACCAGCAAATAGAACCATTAAGGATGTGAATGTTATTGCAAGCAAAGCCAACATACATAATGGACATTAATATCCACCAACTGATCGTGACACAAAGAACACAAGCGTGTTTAAAGAGCGTGTGACTTAGACTTAATATTCGAGAATATAGAATAAAAGATGGGGTTTAATATTGATGCTTATATGGGGCATCAAAAACGCTTTTCCATGAACTTTTTATTACACTTGTGGCATAAAGAAGGCGAGTATAGTTATAGAACGTTTGTCATGTTTGAGAGTAAAGCTATAAAACTAATCGTACTCTCAACAGTTTATCTAGTAGAAAGATGTCATGAAATATTCAACAAATTGTAATAGTAATGACGTGTATTTATGCTTGTATACATGTTGTTTTCAAAGATTCAACAAAAAGTAGCTCTGGCTATCAGCGACTCTCCTCTTTTAGTGAAAAATGCACTTTGTTACTTTTATTATCTTGATTGTCACGACTCACCCTCATACTTTGAAATTACCCACGGGCTGATTAGCATTAAGCGCGCGGATATCTTTATGATTTTGGGAACAGCTATTGCTTGCAGAAAAGTAACCTTTCATAAACATGTGAGTCTCGTTTTACAATTCTTTAATCCAATTAGCTCCTTCTTTGTTTGCATTGCTTATACTTTTTATACAAGTTTGCATGATAGTAAAAACATGGCATTTCTTAAATGTAAAGAATAGACACTAGAATAGACTAGAATAGATGATCTAAAATAATCAATATTTAGAGAACAAAGCACAAGCTGCAAAAGTGGGCTGATTTAGGACCATCTATGACTCTACTGTTACTACAATTACTATTACATGGTTCTTACAACCATGACTGCTATGACCAAGTGACAAAGATGATCCGAGAGTGATACCAATGTAACAAGAAAAAGAGTTGTTGTGATTCATGACATCAAATTGACTCGGCTGAGTGGAGTGTTGTTATCAGTTATTTCTCATTGAGTTGAACATCTTGTCATAGATTAAATAGATTGCGTGTATGCCTTTCCACATCTGCAATGTCTCTCAATTAGTGTAAATATAACTTGTTTAGCTTAAATAAGAGACCGTGATGACCTTGAATTGAACAGGTTTCTCGAAAAAAAATAAAATAAAGTAACCCTTTAAATCGTTTTAAAAAGAAATTTCCCGATTCTATGTCCGTGCTCCCCGATGGGAGAGAAGGAAAAAGATAGAAGAAGAGGGTCTAGTCCTCTTTTATTCGTATATACATATATATTTGCTAATAAAATGCATAAGAATATATTAAGCTTGATTTGAACTTGTTCAGATGACAGAGTTTAAATTCTAGAAAAAGTCCTTTATCAATGTATCTCTTTATTTCTCTTTTGACAGCTATATTCTCTCGATCTAGTATCACAAACATTTTATAAAATGAAAGCCATGTTAATAGTGATCCACTCGGTAACAGATCAAAAGGATTATGGGTGTAACTTTTTTTTTTATTATTTGACATGGAAGGAGAGTAACATATGATCAAATGAGAAAAGTCCGTTTATTATCATAATTTGACAAATGCTGCTCTTATGTTTAAAAAAGTTGTCAGCAGGTCATTGATAAGGGTTATTAAAACATTAGGCTGTTTAAGGAGTTCTTTTATTTCTTTTTTTTTTTTCCTCTTTTTTTTTTTTAATTCTTTTTTCTTTTATTATTATTATTTTTAATATGTCTCTAAAGAACCATATTCTCTCTTTAAATATCCAATTAAATCCAAAAACAATTGATAAAGATCAAATAAGCGATGTATGGGCAGGTAATCTTTAGCAAAAGAAGATCACAAAGTATAGAGAAGGAGACTCATTCATTATAGCTTTAAATAAATGTAAACGATTTATAGAAAATGGTCAAAGACTAGAATACATGTCCTGGAGACTGTGGCAACAAAAAACCCTTCATCATTCAACATCATCACCTGCCATTACTCATGACGCATTCTGCCACGAGGTTTCACAACATGACGGGCCCATAAAGACCCAGGATGATGATCAGGTGAATAAAATAGAACAAGAGACGATCATCAACAATAATAAAAGAATTATTATTATTGATGAAGATGAAGATGAGGATTACTTTTATAGCGATGATGAAGAAGAGGAAATTCAATATGAATTTATTAAAATGAAGCCTAGACCACCTACATCACAAAGATCACTACTATCAGATTTATTACAGAGAGAATCAAATAATAGTTCACCCCCTTCGCTTTCTAATTCATCTACATCTTCAAGTCATAGTTTTGATACACTTCATTCTAATAATAATAACACGCCTGCATATAATCATCATCTTCATTTAATATCAACAAAAGATCAAGACATTC
Source organism: Rhizopus sp. PT2906 (assembly GCA_025529335.1). NCBI lineage: Eukaryota > Fungi > Mucoromycota > Mucoromycetes > Mucorales > Rhizopodaceae > Rhizopus > Rhizopus sp. PT2906. The sequence continues at coordinate 51,436 of JAMYHX010000002.1, read as the reverse complement.
ATTGGAAAGATGAACCATTTCATGATTGTTGGTAATTCTTTATTACAATAAAGTTTTCATAAACAATTTTACCATCCTTGCCAACCTTCTAAATTAGCTTCAAATAATTCATCTTCACCTCCTTCGACAATTTGACAAATAGGAGTAAACGATGAGCGATTTGTTGATTTAACATAGTCTTGTGCATATTGTAGCCCATGGCGACGTTCCTTACGACTCGCTTGTTTACCAATCCATGTATAGACTTGATGACCAATGTCAAATATAAAGACATGCTCGTTCTCAAACATATCTTTGCTAATATTATCTTCAGCGACCAATTCAAACTTCAATTGGCCAAAACCAAATGATCCAGAACTTGATAGTTTAAATAATCTCTTTTGTGGTACAACTTGTTCTTGTTCTTGTTCTTCTTCTTCTTCTTCATCTCGAATAGTCCCTTCCGAACCAAGTGCTTCAAAGAACTCTCTGGAATGACTGCCTGAGTCTTGTTCTATATACTATATTCAGTTGTCATTGTTTCGTGGTTACCATAGTGACTTACCAACAATCACCATCTCTCCTTTCCCATCACGTTCAGAAATCAACTGAGAAATAAATTCAGCTGCCTTTGCTCGCTCAATACCATTGGCCTTGTTTCCTTGCCATTGATAAACCACATTGCCTGTGTCAAGCACATAAACAGCACCTGACCAAAGGCTTTCATAACTCAATGGGCATTCCGAAATGATCACTGCATTATTTCTACGACTGCCCTCCAAACTCTTGGGCCTGTGTACTTGTAATAAGCGCGTTTGGAATTCTTCTTCCTCAACATGATTGAATCCACTTGCAAATCCTCCTTGAAGATACGTGATGCGTTTAAAGTAACTCTGGAATAAACTTGACTCTTTACGTTGAATTTCTCGATGTTGACAAGCCAACGAGTCAAGGACTATAAAAAAAAAAAGTTAAAACAGTTTATGATGTCTATATTTGTTATTACAATCATCCAATTCGACTGTCTTGTAAGCAGCTGTTCCTGCTTCATCTTGAGTTGTTTCTAATCCAAGCCAAAAATGAATGTGGTGCACAAGACCATCTGAGTTTTCTTTTTTAATAGACTATATTTTCCGTCATAAGCAACTCTTTAATCATTTCCGTTTTACCCCTTTACCTTCAAGACAATATAACTGTCGCCTTTTGACAATACAAAAAAAAAAAAAAATTAAAAATCTTTCATTTGATATAATTCATTTATTATTACCTTGGTAAAATTTGCCATATTGATTTTCAGGTACTGACACAAGACCAAAGTTTTGTACTCTCCATATCCACATACCACTTGATTCATTTCAGTCTTACAGTCTTTTTTGTTTATATATATTTGTTTACCTCTCGTGTCCAATAGGTGACCCTTCATAGTTCCATGCTGTTTCAAGCTCACCTTCCTCTTTACGGTGCTGTCGTTCAAGTTCTGACCCAAAATTGGTCAAATTAGTATCTGCTAAATCTATTGTTCAAGGAGGCGTCAACTGGGTCCTACAGACAACATCTTTAGTTTCTTACTCCAGGTTGAGTTTTTGAGCATCTTTTTGTTATAAAGAAAGAAAGAAGAAATAGAAAAAGGCGCGAAAATTAAAAAGAAAGCTTAATTCAGTGTTACACATATTGCCATCTGCGTTATTCCGGCCGTAGAAGGGGAGGAACTACGTGATCAAAGAAACGGATGTTTCGAGTTTTTTTTTTTTTTTTTTTTTTTTTTTTGAATCTTGGCGGCGTAAATAAAACGATCAGAATATCCACAAGTATACTGGGTGAATGACCCTTCAAGATAAGCTTGCATCGGTCCTAATGTAACATGCTTTTTTGTTCCCAATCATACAGTAAAAGCGGATGCTTATTCTAAGGATGATGCTCAGCAGTGGGTTAAAAAAAAAAAAAAAAGATCTATAAACCATTGTAATTTATTTCTGCATCGCACGGTATTTTCTCTCTAAATTTTCTATTGCATCATAAAACCTCTGAGTGATCTGGATTCGTGCTTCCTCTCTTGTCAGTTCATCTCGTTTCCAAGCATCCAATATATCACGATACTCCACAGGTTCTCCAAATACCAGGACGATAGACTGGTTGAAATGTACAACTGGATCATACAGTGGTTTTGTTTTCTCCATGCCTTCATGCCAGATGGGTATAACGATCGGCTCATGATCCATGTCCATGACGATACGACCGATACCCCATTTGAACCGAATCATCTTGTCTGTTTGGTTTACTTTGGCTTCAGGATATATGTGTACCCATCCACCCTGGTTCAAGGCATGAATGGCATAATCCACGCCTGGCTGATAGATTCCACCTCCTCTAATGGTTGGTATTGTCTGTCCAAACGCAAAAAAATAGGATCTAAAGCTATAAAGGAAGAGAGAGAGTATTTGGTAGCCGTTAAGATAAACCATGTTCATGATCTTTACACTGTCGTATAGCAGATATCTGCTGCACCCAGAGTCCAACGCATTTTGTCAATGGAAAATAATGTCTTGGTCGGTAACACACCCCATAAACAAGGATCATCCAAAGTACTTTTATGGTTAGATACTATAATCATTTGCTTTTAGTTGCCTTTTTTTTCTTTCTGTTTCTTCATTCTGTTTGACATTTTACCTGTAATCACACCACGCGTTCTATAAGGATCGTTTAGAATGGAAAGAAAAGAATCAAGTCCATAGACTGTAGTATGGTTGGCCTTCATGAACCCTTTGGCTAAAAGGCCAGTTGTGCCAATAACCAATGTACTAAGCATATTCCAAATCACACCATCAGTGACAGGTTGAGGCACAGTAAATCGCTCAGCGATGCGTGAAGGTATAGTCTCCCACAAGAAAGGTGGTGGTACGTAAGGTACTGTGGGTACCTGGTAAGTCTTATTTTTATAGTAATAATAACTTCCTCCTAGAAGTAAACTAGAAGATAGACCCCAGCGTAAAAATCGCCTTTTCATGACATTGTCTTTGAGAAAGACTGCTGCAAATTATAGGGGTTGCATTTTTTAGTCGGCGTTTTTATTGTTCTTTTTATGTTATGAGGGCGGAAATTTCTCTCTCTCTCTCTCTCTCTCTTTTGTCTCATGTACACAAGAACAGTTTATTATTTACTAGAGTGTACACTTTGTGGATCATTGTCGACAAGAGATGGGTTTGGCTTATTTTCTATCTACACTGTATATTTACCGCTGAGAAAGGATGCTTTTAATTAAAGCCAATCACGTCCCATACTAGGCCTATCTCCTTCATCACCAATAATTGTATCATCCATCAACTCATCATGTCGCATATATTCCTTTCGTTCGTTCCCCAAGTCCGTCTCGTCCAGTTCAATTTCGACATTTTCATGGGTCTCCTCTTCTTTTCTTTCGTTTCCCCAATATGTTTCGTCCAATTCGATATCTACCTCGTCTCGACTGTTCTTCAAACTTTCTGCCATTTGGAATACATCAAAGCCACCACCTAGGAAAGGATCGACATCTTCAAATGATGTGGTTGCATTTGTTCGAAGTGATATATCTAGCAATTCCTGTATGAGCTCCGTATTATCTGTGGCATCACGAAGCGCCTGATGATACTCCTGGATCGCCTTGGCAGTACATCCCTTGAGTTGATAAATCATACCTACAGTCGCTCGTGCGTCTGTATTCTTTGGGTTTCGGTTTAGTGCGTTTTCAAAGCAGGCCAATGCTCTATCGTAATTGCGCAAACTATTATGAAATGAGTATGTTATTTGCGTCACTTTTATTCACTTACGGTTCATGACGATACACATGACCTAGATTGCACCAGATCTTCTCCCAGAGTATACGTTTTCGGCATTGTTGACTTTTAGCAAGTTTCAATGCTGTATGTGAATAATCTCGTGCTTGAATATATCTACCACGCAGAGATATGTCAAGAAGATTTGATGAGTATATCCAATTCTAGTACTTACAATCCTTTTTTATAATAATAGACAGCTACTTCATTATACAGAAACGGGTCTGTGTTGTTTTTTGCAAGGCATTTTGTAAAGTATTCAATGGCAGCTTCCATATTGTTTTGTTCCATGTATTCCATTGCGATATGCATTAAGGGTATATAAGATCTAAACATGTCATTAGCTCATACACTTTTATGAGCCATTTAACTCTCCAATTACCCTGGTATGTGCCGGATACATGTCATATATGCGCTAATAGCCTGTTCATGATCTTTTTCAGCAGAAAATGACTGAGCATAACCTAGCCAAGAGTGCTCTGCAAATTGATTGAGATTGATGGCTTTGCTAAGATAGAAGGTTACTAAAACTCATTGACATATATATGTGTGTGTATGGTATTGAAAGTGCTTACGTAAAGAATCGCCTTGCTTCTTGATTCTTTTTAATGTACAGATAGTATAGTCCTATAGCATGATAGGCGATGTCTTCATGCTGCGATTTATCGACAAGTTCATGTGCGTATTCATATAATTCTACCTTCATATCCAACTCAAATAAGCATGCAAGGAGCATGGGGGTTGATTCTTTGAAATAAGGATCTTGTGTTCTGATCTTTTTGCACACACTTAAACAATCTTCATATCGTCCTTCAGAGAAATAACGCTCAGCGGTACTTAATTGAACATCTAAACTGTTGGACAGGTTCCCTGACTCTGGATCCATGTATCTGTCACTTAGAATATTTTTCTTTAGTTTAAGGCCGTACAAATATCGAAAATATTCTGCATCAGGTCCACAGTGGTCATCGAAAGGAAGCGTCATCACAAACTCCCACTCTGTAACTCAAGGTTAGATATAAATAGATCTTCATTTAAAGCAAGTCTACCTGCATGCTCCCCCATCATGTTGTATTTCACAAGTGCTTCCAGTGCATCATAGCATTTTAGATCTATCAACAGTGCTTCTTTAAAACATTCTCTTGCATTGTCAATGTCTTTCAATAGCATATATGCCTTTCCTCGCACATAGCACATTACGGATTCCAATTTTATACAACCCTCAGATTCATCCTCTTCTGCATGGCCTGAATTATTGTCTGTTTACATTCACATCATTTTCATAAATTTTCCTTTTACCTTTTGATATATCCTTTCTCCTTCCTTTTACCGTGCCCTTTCCTGAAAACGGATTTTTCTTTCCAAGATAGTCCAAGACATCTCTTGCATTTCCTAGAGCTAACTAAACACACTGTGGGTCAGCATATGCTTTTGTTTATATATATATATATATGAATCTTACCGAGCACAGAGCTGCCAAATATCTTGCTTTGACACTTTTATTTATCGTCTGTTTTTTATTTAGAGTATCTAATGCTCGTTCATATTGCTGTACTTGATAATAGCAAAGAGCAAGCTGGTATATATCATTCAGTGAATCTATGGAATGCCTTAACATTAAAACATATATCTTTAATTAACACAAGCTTTTTACCTGTTGTAACCATCAATTTTTCTCCAATAAAGCAAGCTGTTCCTGGTAAATGGTAACTCAGAGCGTCCTGCCTAATGTTTCTCAATCGTTCCTGAGCTGTTTCTGGAGGTGGGACATCAGGCAAAATGCTGAATTGATCATGTTGTGTAGATGAACTGACAGAAGGAAAGTGATCATCAAAGAAAGGACTACTGATCAGTTCATATCCTCCCATGCGAAATGCTGCTGGGGAGGAGTCAGAGTCAACATCGCCTGGTGTGGTAGAGCGAGCTGCGGCGGTAGTAGGTCTTGGTGGTGTTTGGTATGGATTATGTCGTATTGGTGTACGCGATCTACGATGCATTTTGATATAAAAATAAAATAAAAAAATGGAGAAAATCAATTTCAGCTTGCATACTTCTCTTTTGTTTATTGTCACGGCAATTGATAGCATATAGTAATCATTTTATTTAAGCAGACAAGATGTTGCTTATAGAAGTAAGTCATTTGAATGAAATTGTGCTGTTGTTAGAGCCTGTTTTTTTTTTTTTTTTTTTGCTCCAAATGCTTGGTTTTGAAGCTGAATAATATCAGCAATGTCTTGTTCGCAATGGCACGCTTATCTTTATTCAAAAGATATACCGAATTTAATGATCGGTCTATCAGTGTTTGTAAACGAAAAGATGAAGTCTCTATTTCAGCCTGGGCCATGTTGCCCAAAAAAAAAAAAAAAACAAGAGATGCTTGGACATTGTTCCTAACATCTGGTAATACCCTTAGGTGTATATAGTTGATAAGGTTTTAAGTTCTGCCTGGGTTAAAAAGGATGATCAGGAGAGAAGCAAATAGTTTACGCGTAGAATGTGCTAATATATTGTATACGCTTTTTTTTTAACCTTGTTCTAGAACTAATGGACGCTTTTAAATCAAAGAGTGACTCTTACAAGCGCCAAACTTTGTTTAAACATAATCACCAGATTGTTTTTTATCGGAAAAAGAAGCATTGATGAAATACGATTAAAAACTTCTTTTTTTTTTGATACGCGTAGCATAGAAGAAGAAGCATGTATTAGCTTGAAAATGAACATAACAATGAGACACTTTAATGTTCATTCTGCCACTATCTCCTGTTTACAATTTCATGTGGCTGATATTGGATCTTTGTTTCTTTTTTTTGCTTGTTAAGCTTTTTATAGATAGATTGAATGATAATCTCATATTGGTTATCTTTATAAAATAACCATACAAGATGTAAATTGGATTGAAGTAAAGCTTTTTCCCTTTCTAGTTTAAAAAAAGACAAGTAAATGAGCCATAGGGCTTTAATTAAAAGGGGAGTTTGTTTTTCATCGGCAGACAGCTCATTGGCTTGTCCTTTAGGTTTTCTTGGTTTTGAACAATTGGTCTTACGTTTGTACGACTCTTTTCTTTAAATCCAACTTTTTTTTCTCTCTCTCCTTCTCTTCTTTCTTTTTAAAAGTATTCCTTTTCTTGAGGATCTGTCAATCATGCCACCCAACACAGAAATCAATGAATTACCAAGAACACGAATATTTATTAGTGAAGAACAGTTCCAAGAATACGTCAAAAGAGGAGACGCTGTATTCATATTTGAATCCAAAGTATACAAAGTCAATAATTTTCTCGCCAAACATCCAGGAGGTGAAGCGTCTCTCAGGAGCGCGCTCGGAAGAGATGTTACTGACGAAGTCAGGTCCTTGCATCCTCCCAAAGTATATGAGAAAATGATTCATTTATATTATATTGGAGATTATCTCGATATAAAGACGACCGAGTCAACAACACAAGAACCGCATAAAATAACAAGGTCCAATAAGGAACTGGCAGCAACTTGGGAAGGCGGAATGACAATCAAGGCATTTGACGACGCCATTGATGAATTACACAAATCTCACTTTGAAGATCTCACACAGGATTCAGTTGATCAACGGGATCTGAACAAAGATAAAGTAAGAGAGGCTTACCGTCGACTGGAACAAGAAATCAAGGCACGTGGACTGTTCAAATGTAACTATTGGAAATACGGTGAAGAATGCTGTCGATATATCACTCTTTTATTCCTCGCACTATGGTTTACTCTCAGAGGAACAGAATCATGGCACTTTATAGCCGGTGCTGCCTTCCTGGCTGGGTTTTGGCACCAGCTCGTCTTTACGGCCCACGACGCCGGGCATAATGGTATCACAGGCAAAAGCGAAATTGACCATATCATTGGCGTGATTATTGCAGATTTCATTGGTGGACTAAGTATAGGCTGGTGGAAGGATAATCATAATGTGCACCACATTGTCACAAATCACCCTGAACATGACCCTGACATTCAGCATCTTCCATTTTTGGCCATCACCACCAAATTCTTCAACAATGTCTATTCAACCTACTACAAGCGAGTCTTGCCGTTTGACGCAGCAGCTAAATTCTTTGTAAGATACCAACACTATCTGTATTACCTTATTCTTTCCTTTGGTCGATTCAACTTGCATCGATTATCGTTTGTTTACCTCTTTACTGCAAATAATGTACGTACCCGAAAACTTGAATTGATCGGCATTACCTTTTTCTTCATCTGGTTCAGTGCTCTCCTGTCTTATGTACCCACATGGAAGCTCCGTATTGCTTATCTTTTTGTATCTTATATGCTCACATTTCCTCTTCATGTACAAATTACACTGTCTCACTTTGGTATGTCAACAGAGGATAAGGGACCAAACGAACCTTTTGCTGCCAAAATGTTACGAACCACAATGGATGTTGACTGTCCCGAATGGTTGGACTGGTTTCACGGAGGACTTCAATATCAAGCCGTACATCACTTGTTCCCAAGAATACCTCGCCACAATCTTCGTGCTTGCGTGCCTCTTGTTCGAAAGTTTTGTGATGAAGTAGGGCTTCATTATTACATGTACAATTTCTCGACAGGTAATGGTGTCGTCTTGGGCGCACTCAAGTCAGTAGCTGATCAAGTAGGACTGATGAATGAAGTGGCCAAATATAATGCAGACATCTGGGCAAGTAATAAGCCTCATATACATTAAATCAACAGATTCCATAATAAAAGAAAATATAAACTTCCGCCGTTTTCATTCTCTTTAGAATGATCTTTTATTATCTCTGATGAAACCAATGTTGAAACAAGCTAAACTCTATATTTGCCCAACGTGATATCAACTTGCCTACTGTTGGATAGTTGTAAAACAAATAGCACTGCTAGACTTTTTCTCCTTGTTTATCAGAGTATAAATAATAGTCCTTTCTTTCTAGTTTCTTTACTTTTTATTTTAAATAATGTGCTCTATTACTCAATCAACTCTTATAAACCATGTCAATTACAAGTGCTGTCAATGTGGTGCCTTTAGTCATAAGACAAGGTAAATTAGTTATGTTATACTGTTTTAAAAGATACTAACGCTCCTGTAGGGATTGTCCTAAACTACATGATTAATTCTATTATATATATGCGCTTTTGTTTTTACAATATATCTTTTGCTCTCTGTCCTAGAAAAAGCAAGTACAATCAAATAAAATGTCTTTGTATACATGTGTGAATGAAATAGTTTACTAGCATGAGCACTACTACTAAAGGTAATGGAAGCTAGGTTATGTACATAAATATGAGTGTTTAGCTAAATGAACAAATTCTTTTTTGGATTTATTATTGTTGTTGATATGTTAAAACGAGCTAACTCAGCTACGAAAGATAAGAAAATGCGCCTTTGTTTCATATCATGTCATAAGCTTATTATTTCTAAAGCACTATGACGCATTATTTGCTCCCACACTATCTAAGTCTCTTTTCTAACAAATACATGAAAAAGATTCCTACGCTAAAATAGCATTTACTTCATATACAGTAGCAGAGGATTAAGCACTGCATTACTAAGGGCATGTTGATAGTTGAATACCTTTTTTCCTGAAAACTTTCTTTTTCAAAAAAAGAATAGATAAAGAGTGCGGGCAAGAGTAGACAAGTGTGAACAAGGGTGTGGACAACAATGGACAACAATGGACAAGAGTGTGACATTTGATTGATTGTTTTTCGACCACACCATTTATTTCAAAAAAATAAGACTTCAGTTTTCATCTCCCAAGAGTAACATGAATACAACCCAAGAACAGGTAGTTTGTATGTTCTTTGGTGAAGAATTCAACAAAGTCAATAAACCAGTTCTTGTAAAGAGAACTGATAAAATGAAAGACATTGATGTTTATTACATCGATGATCCAATAGACCCTGCTCTAGTATCCTTGCGTAAAATCAACATATATCCATTTCGATACCGTAGATACTTGTCCATTCCAAAGGAAACAAGTCATATGACAGATGCACCCCAGGCACAACTGTGTAAGTCATATCCAGATTGATTTGTAATTAAATACTGATGTTTAATATTTTCTGTTATAGTATCTGAAACCATAATCATAACGTTTTTTGGACGAAACTTTTTACCGGCCAGCCCATGTAACGATGAAGTATATGGCATGAAAAATATTACTATGAATGAAATATTGGCTGTCGTATCCCGATACACTTCTTCCTTTGACGATAAGTCATGCAACTCATTTGTCCAATGGTGTATCAGACGCAAGATCAACTTTATGAAAGCTGCCGTGTCAAGAAAGAGGACAAAGGCTGAAAAAGAAAAGATTAGATTTCGTATTTTATACATTATAAAACGTGAATTCATCGGTAAGAAGCTAATGATTTAATGATTGATGTAAATATTTATACAAAATTATCACTTACACAATGTTGCTGAAAGCATTGCTACCTATTTGCCGCGCTACCAAGAGTATATCAGAAACTTACATAAGAAAGGTCATCAAGTCATAGGTTACGCTAGGAAATCTATTGGAAGTGAAGGCGAAGATACCAGAATTCGATTGCTACAAACCATGATTGAACGACTGGTTAAAAGGTCCTTGGTGAAAAAGGTTTTCGTATCTCTATCAGAAAAAATTTCGACGACACAAACAAACGTCAATGTCTTTCATTTTATCAATTCTCTTTACAAGAACTGGTTTATTGACTTTGTTGAATTCTTCACCAAAGAACATACAAACTGCCTGTTCTTGGGTTATATTCATGTTACTCTTGAGAGATGAAAGAAATGATGTCATATTGCAAGGAAAGAAAATTATAAAAGAGAAACGCTACATGCATCAGAAGCTAAACTAATTCTACGAGCGCTACCTTTACCCATTACCTATGATGCCTTCCAGCAAACCCTTTGAATGTGTAGCGCCGCGCTAAGCATGACTATATAAATTTACCAACTTGGTTTGTATTTTTTTCAGGAAGAAGAAGAGATAAAAAGGAATGTTGTTATTTGCTTATTTATTTATGTTGTCAGTTGGTCAAAAAAGATCACATATGATAAATTCGTATTTACATTATTTAGTCTACTTTCTGGCGTATTTTCTGGTGCATGTAGTCGAAAAAAAACTAATCAAATGTCACACTATTGCCCATACTCTTATCCACTCTTACTACAAACTATCCAATAAAATAATTCTCCTTAAGATTGTCTCCTTAATATGACCTCCTTAAAATAATTCATGCAGTCCATAAATTTTTGAACTCAGGAACGCTTTTCAAAGTCACAATGTAAACAAACCAAAAACTATAAAAGAAGGCTTTCATTTCAACCGTTTTTTTTTTCTCTTCACACTCGAACTCTATAGTTTGCCCATTCTGAGATTGAAGGAATGTTCCTAGAGCATCTTGGATGTTGAAGTACTGGGTAGCTGGTCTTTCCCACTTCGGAGGGAGAGCAGGGGTTCTTATTTTTCTTCTCTAAAGTAATATGCTTTCTTTTTGTTATTAGAATTAATCTAAATGAACAAAAAACAACTCTAATGTATTTGCTTTTACTAAAGCACTTTATAAAAGTTTCATCTCTCAATGACGTGAAGCTTTTTGATTTGTTACTTAGAGTGGCATGCTACCCTCTCCTGCTCCTCTTTATTTAAGGCACCTACCATAATAACAATCTACATGCTTAGTCCAACCGTGACAGACTTTAGCAGTAACTGATTTGCCTTTTTGTTGTCTCTTGAGCTTGGACTTTCAAAAGTATCGCGTTTCAAGCTTTTCAGTATCATTCTTCTCTAAAGGTTTGGCTTTTAAAAAGTTAATATAATCCACCAAAGAAATACAGTCAATGACATGCGTATTGATATCTGTTTTCAATATAATCCTTTTAACTTTTGTAGTCAACCCTTTTTATCTCAATAATATACTGTATTTTTATGAGTATATGAAGTTATCACTCTTGGCGACGACGAGCTTACATTTCGTACAGCATGAATTTTGTTCTCACCATTGGGTGCATTTATCTCGATCATAGACGAATTTACTTTCTGGAAAGAGTGTATAACCTTGTCATTTGGCGATAAGGTTCAGCTGATAAATTAAAGTTACTATAGACCCATGATGTCTAAGCAATAGCTGACAACAGAATAACTTAAATTAGACTGCTTCTTCCTTTTGCTAAAAAGACTAGATGCTTTCTTCATTTTGTCAATGTCAATGTGATAGGAACAGCCAATGAGCAAAATTGAACATGCAAAATTCAATCCCCTCTTTCATCTTTTTTGCAAGTCCCCCTAAAAGAGGAACATATGTCCCCCTCCCCTCTCTTCTTTTTCTTATGGAACTAATTTCAGTCATTTGGCAGTTTCTTCTTTTATGGATCTTTATCTATATTTTTGTATTTCTGATACAGTTCTTCACTACCAAAAATCCTGGTCCACGACGGGCAACGCCACATAGTGTTTTGCCGACTTTTTCCATATCTTCCAGCAATGAAGTAGAACGAGATCAGTGGTCGATTAAGCTTTTTCAAGTCAAATACACAACACATCGTCTAAATTCATTTTTTCAGCGCTTAACTCAACTCGCTCCATGGTTCTGGAAGGCTTGGTTCCATATTGGTGCCTTAGCTGCTTCTGTGACCATGGTCGTAGGCATGGCAGTGATTGTCTATGCGGGGCTCAAGATTCTCTCCTCATTGACACGCATTGTCTCAGTGGATCAGTCACAGCACGTGAAGCGAGAGTTAGTAGAACCCAATAATGGCGATGAACAAGTATTTTTACCAATGGTAAAAAGCAATGAACATAACTGGCTTTCCTTTTTGCTAATACCTTCTTATTCAAAAGATACCCGGCGTGACACTTCCAATGTCGCATATTGGATACTACCTATTGGCACTGTCGGTTTGTGGGTTATTCCATGAAGCAGGTCACGCCATGGCCTCCTTTGCTGAAGGAGTGCCTATCCAGAGCTCTGGTATGTTTGTCATGTACCTCTACCCGGGAGCCTTTGTGAATATACCCGACCAACAGCTTCAAGCACTGGCTCCCTTTCGACAACTCAAAATTATCTGTGCTGGCGTCTGGCATAACCTTGTGCTTTATCTATTTGCATCCCTTAGTCTAGCAGGTGGGCTCAAGCTGTTACTCATCTTGATCGGCTGGCAATCGCTAGAGGGACAGGGCGGCGTCAGTGTAGTGGATATTCGGACCAATTCACCGCTTGCTACCCACTTGCCTCCGGCTACTTTGATTTATCAACTAGACGACACACCACTGACTCACAATATTGAGGATTGGAACACATTTTTATTTAAAGAAGACGGCAGACATACATTAGAACAGGGGTTTTGTGTAAGCAAGACACATGAGAACTACGGAGACAAGTGCTGTGATATTGATGATACCAATCCATTTGGTCGATCGCCCAATACAACTATATCATGTTTCCGATCAATTGAAACAGTATGTATTTTTTAAAGGCACACAAGGTAACTCTATTAATGCTCGTGATAGGCACTTGACAAGCAGTGTTTATCTACATTACCAATTTTGGCTTCAAAAGATATTCCACGTTGTAAAGAAGCATCTGATTGCCATGGACCAGAGATGTCGTGTGTTATTCCTTATACCCCTTCAGCAGCAGGTCAAGTCGTGCGGATATATGCGCAAATTCCAAGCTGGGTAGAAAGTGAAGAGACAGATAGACGAAGGATATTCATATTTGAAGGAGAACTTGTGGATATTTGGGAAAGCGGTAATAGTATTTTATCTTGAAGGGAGAGTTATGCTGAACCGTTATGTTTCTTAGTTAAAGTCAGTATACTGAGTCCACAATTCTGGATATTACCTGTTTCATTACCACACATTTTAGAATTAATATTAAGGTAAATATTCCCTTTATTACAAGGAGAAAAAAAAAAACGAAAGGGCTTAGGTTTATACTAGATATATTTCCTCATTCACCATTGCTTTGGCACTTTTGAATATACTTCCTGCCTTCAAGTTGGATGGTGAATTCGCGCTGGAACAACTACTTATATTCTTTATGCAACCTACAGATGCTAGTCTGGTCACAACAACACGAACGTACCGGGCGACAAAACAAGTACAAGACTCTATTGTGAAGATTACATCTATTGTTGTTGGTTTTGTCATCGTCGGAAGCCTTGTTATGGGACTGCTATCCGTTGTATAAGTTTGTCAGAATGAATACATATAGAATAAGCTTTTGATGAGTATATTCCCCTAATACGATTTACTACGCTTTTATAAATATAAATGTAAGCTATTGAATATCTCTAATCATACGTCACCTTCTTTTTCCTACAAGTAACCTCTCTATTTTTGAACTAAATTTATAAATGATCTATACTAAGAGGGGGAATATTCAAGCTTTGATTGAGTTAAAAAAGTAGAAAAGTTTTGGTTTTCAAAAGGCACACTAGAATAAGATGTTCTTGTCTTAGTGATGTACCTGTGTCAAAATTAGTAACGGTAACAGCAACCTTAAAATCGAAACACTTTCCATTAAATGAAGAAAATAATGCGTGAAATTATGACTTTGATGGTTAAAGAAGAACTCATTGATCCATAAGAGCAACTTTACATTCAAAGTAAGCCGTAAGTCAAAGAATACAATTGTGTCTCCGACATAATCTGAGTTTAAACAGACGCAAAGGGTATCTCCAATACCTTATCAATCTCTTTAAAAATTACAAATATGTTGTTTATTGAGAGCAAAGGTTGTATAAATAAATGACTCTTTTAAGAGCTTCTTAGAATATCCAAGGAGTATGATTACTGAGTTGGGCATGCTTAATCAGCCTGTACAGCAGTAGTTACTACATCACACCTTGTAAAGAAATGAAATGATTAGCTGACCTCATTTACAGCAAAGATGTTTTTTCTAAAAAGTATATCTTTTTCTCTATTTGGTTAATTCGGTTGCTATTTTTTTCCAAAAAGTTGGCAGAAAAGCATTAGGTTATTCTACGCTAAATGCTTAAAATGAAATGAAATCTACTGGCTCTATTCCTTATTAAAGAATAATACAATCTATTCTCTCTCTCTTTCTCTATCAGTAACCACTTTATTTATTACGTCAAATAAAAATGGTTATGACATGACACACATATGTATTAACATGTTAATCCTTGCCAACAAACATGAATATTATAATGTTAATGTCATTATAAATAACATAGACGTGATATAACTCTGTGTGTATAATGTAAATCTGTATGCATACTTTTTCATTTCCCTTTAAACTTAATCCATATTTGGTAACTCAGACGACATACACAATGTCATTATGCAAAAAACAAACCCTATTTAAATTCAACCTTTTTGTTTTTTCTTTTCCTTTTTTTTTTCGTTTATTCTAGATTTAACATGCAAAGAGATAAACGATTCAGTTACCAAGAATACAATTCATTGAAAGCTGAATTAGATAAACAAGTGAATGAACATCAACCAGACGATCTACTTCAATTTTGTACAACATTTTTCCTAAAGCAATTAGAAAAAGAACGCGCTGCAGATCGACATCATCCACTTGGTATAATAATAACAATGATAACAATGATAACATACTTAAACTTTAAATAGTGACTGGACATGAGCCATCCGGAGAGATTCATCCATTGGCTATTCAGAGTGAATCAATGCATGAAGATGATGAGGATTTTGAGGACGAAGAAGAAGATGAAGAAGATGAAGAACGAGATACTGTACCGGATGATATGCCTAACCTTGCACCTCCGACCAACCGCGGCCGTCGTACATCTGTCAGTGCTGAATCCATGCAGCCCACTTTCCGCACAGAAAAGATTGTGATTCCAAAGAGCGACGACCAACGAGCCAAGATTCGTACTGCTATCAGTACCAATTTCTTGTTTAAGCATTTGGATGATGAGCAATACCAAGATGTTGTGAACGCTATGACCGAGAAAAAAGTCAAGCAAGGTGAGCATGTGATCGAACAAGGTGCTGTAGGTGATTACTTTTATATCGTCGAGTCGGGTCAATTAGATTGTTTCATTGACGGAAAAAAAGTGACGTCTTATGGCCCCAGTGGATCATTTGGCGAATTGGCCTTGATGTATAATGCTCCTCGTGCTGCCTCGATCATTGCAGTGACCGACTGTGTGCTCTATGCTCTCGATAGAATCACATTTCGCTCTATTCTGATGGAAAATACAAGTCGAAAGCGAACCATGTATGAGCGGTTCTTGTCGGAGGTTCCAATTTTCAAATCCCTGGAAGTTTACGAAAGACATAAAATCGCAGATGCTCTAGAATCTGTCACTTTTGAGGATAAAGAAGTGGTCATCAAGGAAGGTGATGTTGGTGAAGACTTCTACTTGATTGAGAGCGGAGAGGCTATATTCTATAAGACTATGCCTGATGGATCACAGAAACAAGTCATGGTGGGTAAAAAGGGAGATTATTTTGGTGGTAAGTGCCGTGCTTTTTTTGTGAGTATGTATTTTTGTAACTGAATTGAAACAGAATTGGCGTTATTGAATGATAAACCAAGAGCTGCCTCGGTTATTGCTAATGGCCGCCTTCGTTGTGCAACACTTGGTAAGAAGGCATTTACAAGGCTATTAGGACCAGTGATGGAAATCCTGAAGCGAAACTCAGAAAATTATCACGCTGTACTGCAGCAGGTCGGCCATTAAAAAGCATAGTTCTCATACAGTCATACATTTATCATCCCTTCTACTACTTTGAATAAAAAAAATATAATCTTATATTTGAGCATTGAACAAGTCAAGAAAATATGATAATAAAATTAAATTTTTTATTTCAAAGCATTTGAAATATAACGTCTAGCTGATTTCAGCATTTTGCTTGATATCGTTTTTGTTTACGTTCTTTGACAAGATACCTCCACCAAGAAGGCCAGAGGCTATACCATTGTTTCCACCGCCATTGCCAGCACCACCAGCAACTTGATTGATTTCCTTGTTTCCTCCAGAATGAGCCTTACGATGTTTTCTAGGAACAGCAGAGACAGTAGCGATCAAGGCAGCAACAGCGAGAATAGGGAAGAGCTTCATTTTTTAAGTGTAATTTGATAATATTTTGAAATTGACCTTAATTGACCTGCCATTTTATATGTTTTCAAATAAAGTTGAGCAGTGCTGTAAAAATAAAAACTTTAAGGAGCTTTTTCTTCAGAGAGGGGCAAACTCGAGTTTGTGTTTATGCATATAAAAACAAGGAGAGGTCGATAGCCCAGCAGTCTGGTTATCGTGTGTGTGTGTGTATGTGTGTGTATATGTTCTCATGAAAGCTTATATTGATTGGATATAGAGATTGAATAACCGCTTCGTGTTTAATACAACCTACAGATTCGTTGTAGGATGCAGCTTACTCCTTAAACTTTCTATATTCTACAGAGTTTGTTTCTATTTAAGGTTTTAAAAAAGGAGAAGTATCGTTTTGGTGTTACAATAACAGTTGCCTATACATCTGTAATAAGTCGCTGAGCTTTTCAATATCATCTTTTTTGAATTACAAGCAATAAGATAGCTTGAAGCTTCTTATCGAAAGGGACTGTGCAAAAAGATGATGGAAGCCCTGAATAAATTTCCTGCATGTTTTAATTGCATAAAGGAAGGATGCATGCCGAGTTGACGACAGATCCCATATTTAGCATATAAATAAACTCATGTGGTTAATACGGACCTCCTTAACAACTATAATCGTGGAGAAATTCATTTCCGAAGAGTGCGTTCCATTAAACGTTTACTAGGCATTCTGCAACAAGAAGCGATGTTAAAGAAAAAGTGTGTTGATTTTGACTTGGTTCAAAATGATTAGTAATCCTATGTTTATTGATGCTCTTTGGTTGTGAGCCACTATCCGTAGTTACACGCCATCAACGTAAGTTTTCATGACATTTCTCGGTACTATTTCTTTAAATAGAAGTTATGGATGTCGATACGATATTGTAATGATCAATGTGAGGAATATTTTCTATAGCTTGTATAGGTTAAGTTTACTTTTCTATTTATAGTATTTACACTTCATCGTTTCCTTTTTTCCACACATTAAAAGCCCTTTGTTTATTATCGTCGTCTGTTTTATTTATATAAACACAAGTATTAAAGGGCTGAGAGAAGAGCTATTAAATGAGGAATGTAGGTTATAATGCGTGTTGAGGGTGATTAAATTGTCATATCAATTATAATTGAAATAAAAGGATGATCAGTGCTCAAACACAACAAAGACAGGACTCGAAATGATGGCGAATATAAAAAGGCATCTTTGGGCCTTGAGTCCGGTATATTAAGGGGGGAAGTTTACAAGGCTTCAGCAGGTAATGCGATGGATTGATTAATTCTTTAGCGGTTTTTGGTTTATTCTGAAAATATTAAGGTCATAATAAAGGCACTTAGGGAAAACCCAGTTGTGCGATCATTCTCATCAGTGGCATAATAGTTGAAGTGCTTTTTACTTCGAAAAATTATGGTATCAGAAGGAAGCAAATGCTATAGCTGGATTATTTCATACAAATAAAAAGGTTAATTGATAGCATCAAGTGCCTGCTTTGGTTACTATCAATGATTACTAGGTTTAGACTACACATAGTCTAATTGATGTATCTCGTATAACATCAAGATTTACTATATACAGGGCAACAATTCTCGATCTAGCCCACGCATTCGCTGTATCAGCTTTGAAGCAAAAAGAGAGAGAGAAAAAGAGATGGTATGCCTTTTTTTATATATTGTCCGTAAATAAATGTGATAAAGGCAACAGGCAAGCTTGAAGTAGAAAGTGCTCAAAACTCAGGTAATAGGTAATATAGGTTTTTCTTTGTCAAGGCTAAGTTTTTGAAATTTCCATGTAAGGATAACGAGTTCACACGTCTTTTCTAATCACTTTTTTGTTGGATCATCAGCATAGACTTATGTGAGCGCTTTGACAGTTCCATTGATAAAAAATAAACAGTTGTATACTTAGATGAGCCTTATCCTCTTTATTTTGAATACAAGCGTTCCTCTCGAAAAGCGTGAATGATCAATGCTAGTTTCGATGACGACTGCTGCAGCACCTTAGTTCTGATTAAAATCTAAATAAATCAGCAAGTTACAAGATAAACATTCAGTAAAAATGCCTATTTAGGTTACTACTTTCTCCCCTTTTTTTTGATCTTTGCTGCGGCCTATTAGATCATGCAGATTTACAGAAATTCTGAATCCCGTCAGTATTAGATCTGTTACTAGCCAATGCACTCGGCGTATGTCACCGCGCACCATTAGAGTTTCCCGAAACATCACAGTATACGATTTCCTTAGTTAATAGCGAATGATTGGTTAAATAAAGAGTAATGTACCCAATGAGCTGTTCTTTTTTTTTCTTGATCTGAGTAGTGCGATAAATAGGCTGTCTTTTTTGATCTGCAACTATAAGTGCTATATTAACCGGTGATAGTTTGCTGATTGGTGCAATGCTTATTCTCTCTATCTCTCTCTTTATTCGGCTTACTCCGAGACTGATCAAATGAATTAAACTATCAATTTATCCATAAGAAATTTCGAGAAACTTAATCTTGACAAAAATGGATGATGAAACTCGACAATTCTATGTAACATTAAAGAGGAGAAAAAGAATATCCATGGTTGAAAGTATGACCAAGATCAAGATTATTAAGCAATAATTCATTGGCTTCCATTGGTGTATTTCAACTTGCCCCTTTTCATTTTCTACAAAAACACGGTTAAATCATGATACACAAGACGTCAAAGGTTCTATGTTAATACGTTCATCGTTTATGTCATGTCTTACCAACATAATACGTAACAAATTACCGCAGCAGGCACTTTCATTGAACCCAGAACCCAGATTGTTTCGGTAATTCAACCATATATAATTTCTAGATCAAAAATTATTTTCTGGCTTCTTTTTTTTTTTGTCATATAATTTTTATTTTCTTGACAATCGAAATTTCTGTATTATTATTATTATTTTAGGAACTTATTTGTTCCTTGACTATATACATAAACAATGCAGAATTCAATTGAGCAAGAAAACATAAAATCATCCAATCATCCGACACAGTCTGATCCTTGTTCTCCATCCATTACAACTACTACCATTGGTAGTGAAAGACATTACGGTTATCTCGACACATATGGTGAATCAAATGAAGTTCAAGTAGATGTAGCAGGTTAGAATACAATAAACAAAAAATTTTAGCATATAAACATTTATCTGACACATGAATAGAGGCAAAAAATGAGTATCATGAATTGCGTTTAGAGCTCAGCCGTAAAAGCCACCGAACATCCGCATCAAAAGCTGAAGAAGGAAAGGCAGCTGAAGAAGATTTCGATCTGGATGAGTTCTTGCGCGGTATGCACTCTGAAGAGCAAAAGCATGGTCACAAGCGTAAAAATCTTGGTGTTTCATGGAAGAATCTTCATGTGGAGGTAAATCTTGTATTTTAAACATAAAGACTAGCGACTCATTTCATTTTATTATAGGGCTTGGGCGCGGATGCATACACAATTCCTACTGTTATGAGCTATATCACGTCAGCATTCACATTTTGGAAGGCATTTCTACCAAAAAAAAACTGTAGCACAAGGGTAATCCTGAAAGATTTGACAGGGTGTTGCAGGGACGGAGAAATGCTGCTTGTTTTGGGTCGTCCCGGTGCCGGCTGTACTACCTTCCTAAAAGTGATTGCAAACATGCGAGATGCATACACTTATATCGGCGGAGACGTTAGTTACGGCGGAATTGCCCCCGATGTATTTGCAAAGAGATATAGAGGACAAGTGTGCTATAACGAGGAAGAAGATCAACATTATCCCACACTGACAACCAAGCAAACCTTAGAATTCGCATTAAAAACCAAAACACCCGGAAAGAGAATTCCTGGTGAATCAAAGCATGAGTTTGTAGACCGGATTCTTTATTTGCTCGGCAGCATGTTAGGACTTACAAAGCAGATGAATACGATGGTCGGTAATGCATTTGTACGTGGTCTATCAGGAGGCGAACGTAAACGTCTGTCAATTGCTGAACAAATAACAACTCGAAGTACTATCAACTGCTGGGATTGTTCTACAAGAGGACTGGACGCAGCTTCAGCTTTGGACTATGTCAAATCATTGAGAATTATGACAGATATATTCAAAACAACAACGATTGCAACACTTTATCAAGCATCCAACAGCATCTTTAACGTCTTTGATAAATTGCTTTTGCTGGACGAAGGCTATGTTATGTACTATGGCCCAATCAGTCAAGCAAAACAGTATTTTGAAGACATGGGATTCTATTGTGCTCCAAGAAAATCTACCCCTGATTTCCTCACAGGTTTATGTAACCCCCTCGAACGTCAGTACAAGCCTGGATACGAAAACATTGCGCCATCTCATGCATCTGAATTTCAAGAAAGATACTATGAATCAGATATATATAAACACATGCTGCAAGATCTGGAAAGATACGAAGAAGAAGTTCGTCAGTCCGAAAAGGCTAGGGAATTTGAAGATGCCGTCCGCGAGGAACACCAAAAGCGTGCATCAAAACGATACCCATATATTGCATCCTTTTATCAACAAGTTAAGGCTCTTACCGTCCGTCAACATCGCCTGTTGATCAAAGATAAAGAGGCACTCATTTCTAGATACGGCACCATTTTCATTCAAAGCTTCATCACTTCCTCGTGCTTCTACCTCCTTCCGCTTTCTGGCACTGGTGCTTTTGCACGAGGTGGTGCCATTTTCTTCTTGGTCATATACAACACCTTCATGTCACAGTCTGAGCTTGTTCGCTTCTTAATGGGCAGACCAATCCTCGAAAAGCATAAACAATACGCATTATATAGACCTTCCGCCTTTTATATTTCACAAGTCATTATGGACCTCCCATACAATTTTACTCAAGGTAAGTTTATCACTTATAATGGCGTGACAATGATAACTGATGCATCTCTTTTTTTCTAGTCTTTATATATGTAATCATTTCTTACTTTATGATGGGTCTCAACTTAACTGTCGGAAAATTCTTTACTTGTTTTGTCACTCTCTTTTTCTTGAGTATGTGTATGAATGGATTCTTCCGTTTCTTTGGATCTATCACTTCAAGTTTCTTTTTGGCTACTCAAGTGACTGGTGTTGTGTTGATTGCCTTTACATCTTATACTGGTTATACAATTCCTTATAACAAGATGCATCCTTGGCTGTTTTGGATTTATTATATTAACCCAATCACATATACTTACAAGGCACTCATCTCCAACGAAATGTCTGGTCAAATATATACCTGTGAAGGGCTTGGTAATGCTGTTCCTTATGGACCTGGTTACGATGACTGGAACTATAAGGTGTGTACGATGCAAGGCGGTGTCCCAGGACAACCCTTTGTTCGAGGTGATGATTACCTCAATCAAGCATTATCTTATGACCCAAGACAGATCTGGGCTCCTGATTTTATTGTTGTTGTAGCCTTCTTTCTTCTGTTTACATTTATGACAGCCGCTTCCATGGAATGGATTAAATTGAAAAGATCTGCTTCTTTGACCAAACTCTACCTGCCCGGAAAGGCGCCTAAACCACGTACGCCTGAAGAGGAAGACGAACGTCGTAGGAAGCAACACGAGGTCACTGAAAATATGGAAAGCATCTCTACTGGTACCACCTTTTGTTGGCAACACATCAATTATACTGTGCCTATCAAGGGAGGAAAAATTCAATTGTTGAACGATGTTAGCGGCATTGTCAAACCTGGCCATCTGACTGCGCTTATGGGCTCTAGTGGTGCAGGTAAAACTACCCTGCTTGACGTTTTGGCTCGTCGCAAGACAATTGGTGTCGTCGAAGGAAATGTTTATTTGAACGGTGAAGCATTGATGAACGATTTCGAACGAATCACTGGATACTGTGAACAAATGGATATACATCAGCCGATGGTAACCGTGCGTGAAGCTCTTTACTTTTCTGCTAAACTGAGACAACCCGCAGATGTTCCTCTTGAAGAAAAGAAACGCTATGTCGAACAAATCATTCAGTTATTGGAAATGGATGACATTGCTGATGCACAGATTGGTGAAGTAGAAAGCGGCTACGGTATCTCCGTTGAAGAACGTAAGCGTTTGACTATTGCAATGGAGCTCGTGGGAAAGCCTCAACTGTTATTTTTGGATGAACCTACATCTGGTCTTGATGCACAGAGTTCTTACAACATCATTCGCTTCATCAGAAAGCTGGCTGATGCTGGTTGGCCAGTCCTTTGTACTATCCATCAACCTTCTTCCATCCTGTTTGAACACTTTGATCACTTGCTGCTACTAGTACGCGGTGGCCGAACAGCCTACTATGGTGAAATTGGTAAAGATGCACGTACGATGATTGATTACTTTGAATCAAACGGTGGCCCCATATGCTCCCCTGATGCTAACCCAGCCGAGTACATTCTTGAAGTTGTCGGTGCTGGAACAGCAGGAAAGGTTACCCAGGACTGGGCCGAGATCTGGCGAAAATCCCCTCAAGCAAAGGCACTTGATGAAGAGCTTGATGAAATCGATAGAAATGCTATCAAGAACCCTACACGCAAGGCTCAAACCTATTCCGTATCTTTCCTCACTCAATTCCGACTTGTCTTTGGCCGTATGTCGCTTGCTTACTGGCGATCACCCGATTATAACATTGGTCGATTTATCAATATTGCCTTTACTTCTCTTCTTACTGGCTTTACATTTTGGAAACTCAAGGATTCTTCTTCAGACATGATGAACAAGATGTTTGCATTCTTTGCTACTTTTATCATGGCATTTACCATGGTCATTTTGGCTCAACCCAAGTTTATGACCGAAAGAACGTTCTTTAGAAAAGAATACGCTTCACGTTACTATAGCTGGGTAGCTTGGGGTCTATCAGCCATTTTGGTAGAAATACCATACGTCATCTTCTTTGCAGCCATCTTTATGTTTGGCTTCTACTGGACTGTTGGCATGACGAACACTCCTGAAGCCTGTGGTTACTTTTATATTACCTATGTCGTCATGATCTCTTGGGCTGTTACCCTCGGCTTTGTGATTGCAGCTATAGCCGAACTCCCAACGATGGCCGCTGTACTGAACCCTCTTGCTCTTACCATTCTTATCTTGTTCTGTGGTATGCTTCAATTCCCAAAGGACTTGCCCAAGTTCTGGAGTTCCTGGATGTACTGGATTGATCCGTTCCACTATTATGTGGAAGGCTTAATGGTAAATGAACTTGAAAACTTTGTTGTGAAATGCAGTGATGAAGATCTCCTCCGCTTCTCTCCGCCACCTGGACAAACTTGTGGAGAATATACAAGGAACTTTTTCTCTTCTGGTGCTCCTGGGTATATTGCTAATCCTAACGCTACTCAGCCTGAACAGTGTGGATACTGTACTTATAAGTCAGGTGTTGAGTTTTATGAGATGAACATGGGATGGAGTGCAGCCCATAAGTGGAGAAACTTGGGTATCCTGTTTGCCTTCTTTTTCTTCAACATTTTCTTGTTCTTGATTCTTGTATATTTCAAAAGAAAAGCAAGACGATAAAAGCATACTTCATATATCACAATTCATGTATCATTAATGTAACAACATATTTTAATAAAATGAATAATACTTTAATAGAACAAATGATTATCTTCTGAAGAAGGATCTGAAATACCTAATCCAGCCTTGACAATCCTCCATCTTGGACCCTTTGTCATTTCTTAATAAGCTTCCTATGAGTTCTTTTGATTTCGTCTGTGCAGCCTTTATCATTGCGCTGTATTAAATAAAATTCGTTATTGTGACTTATTATTTCTACGCTTTTATTCTCTCTCTTTTATCTCTTGTTCTAGTTTTATTATTCGGCACTATGCACACATTTCCCTATAGTATAAGAGCTCGTATTCCAAGATCAAACATACGGTATACAGTATCTCGTATGATTTCAACGTAAATAAGTCATATCAAACAGTGTCCTTCTTTTTCTACCTCTTTTCTTTTCTTTTTTTCTAAATTCGACTCTTAGATCATTAACCATTTCTCAAGCTAATTCAGAGACTCTACAAGTTTCTTCAACAAAGGATACCGAAAAGGAAGCAAAGCAACTGGAAAAACAAAGAGAGATATTATTAAAGCGACAACTGAAAGCTGAATTCAGTGTCCTTCTCCAGGATCTACCACAGCTAACCTATCCAAAACATTATAAAGTAGAATGCATTAATACCGAAGACAAGGTCAATACCACTTTACGAGAGTTTCTAAAGAGTCAACAAGGCGATGTGTTTGGAGTTGATTTCGAATGGCCACCTACGTTTATAAAGGGCCAACCAGAGAAAAAGATATCCCTCGTTCAGATATGCTCTTCCAATGCAATTTTACTAGTTCAAACAACAAGAATGAAATGTAATTATATGTTTGGAACTGATTCTTTGATGGAGTTGAATTAACTTATTGACATTAGCATTTCCTAAAGAACTACAGAGATTTTTTGAAGATAGAGATTTGCTTAAAACAGGTGTAAATATTAGAATGGACGGATTGAAGCTACATCGTGATTTTGGAATCAAGACAAATGGATTAGTAGAGCTCATGTCATTTGCCAATGCATCCAAATTACCTGAAGTGAAAAAATACCACATGAGGTCATTAAGAGCATTGACTGCCTTTTTTGTAAGCTACTCTTTGAAGTAGATCAGTTCCTATAACTAATATTTATTTAGCTAAAACGACGCATGGCAAAAGGAGATGTCAGAATAAGTAATTGGGCAGTACGAAGCTTGACACCTAAACAGATCTCATATGCTGCCCTTGATGCATATGTAAGCTCAATCCTGTGCGAAGTATATATATTTTTAACCATCACCCTATTAGGCTTCATATCAGATATATCAAGCGATAAAGAAGGAAGGAATAAAGGATATACCTATTATACACTTGGAGGATGTACATCTTTCACGACCAAAATCACTTGAAAAAAAAGAAAAAAAACAAGAAAAGCAAACGACAATAGAAAAGACATTGATTGTAAATAAAGATGATATATATAAACTGTAAAGTGTCAATCTCACTCATATTTATAGAAACCATCCAATACACAGTGGCGACCTTCTTCTACAGTGGTTGTCTTGAAAAAGACGACATAAATAAATAACCCAGTTATTTTTTATTTTTTGCTTTCTTTTTTATTTTCTATTTTATGGTTGAAGCCAGTATACCAAAGTATTACACACTTGAAGAAAAGGAATATATTGCACCTTATTACACTGTGCGAGATGATTATCAACATTATCAATCCTTAAATACACCCATTGTTATTGATAATGGTAACATTTAAACATTTCATGTGAATCATATTGACTTTTTTTTTTTGAAAAAAGGATCTAAACAATGCAGAGCCGGTTGGGCTACGGAAAAACTTCCTTCGCGTAAAATATTGACAGCTTTACATAAAAGCGAGTTTTCCTAATACGAACTTTTTAGTTGTCTTTGATAATGTCGTTTCAAAATATAAAGATCGTCGACTCAACACCAATACTTTGGCTGTTGGAATGGATGCCTTGGCGGATCCAGCAGCTAAATCAAATGCTCGTTCACCATTTGATGCTAATGTTGTTTGTGATTTTGAAAAGATGGTATTTTACTATTTTTTTTAAGATACAAGAAACTGATCAAGATATAGGAAAATGTCTTGGATTATATATTTTTACTGTTGGGTATAAACACGTCGAGCATACAACATCCTATCATCATGACAGAGGCTGTTTGTAATCCAAGTTATAGTCGAAACTGTGAGTATATATATGTGTGTGTATATGAAGGGTAAATGTACTAAAGGCGGACTGATAGTGATGAACGAACTTTTGTTTGAAGGATACAGAGTGCCTTCAGTTGCTTATGGTATAGATTCGTTATTCAGCTACTATGCAAATAATGGAACTAAGGATGACGGCGGTATAATCATATCTTCAGGAAATACATCAACCCATATTATTCCAACCATTGGAGGCAGAGGTATACTTTCTAAAACAAAACGGTTAGTATATTGGAACGCTTTTAAAGGAATTGTCATCTTATCATATATTCACATATAGAATCAACTATGGAGGCACACAAGCTACAGACTACATGTTAAAGTTGATGCAGCTCAAGTATCCTACATTTCCAACCAAGATGACAGCCGGACAGGCAGAAGATCTTGTCCGTACACATACATTTGTTGCCAAAGATTATCAAGAGGCATTGAAACGAATAGAAGATAGAAACACGTTTCAAGAGATAGATAGAATCATTCAGTTCCCTTTTACCGCACC
This sequence comes from Rhizopus sp. PT2906, assembly GCA_025529335.1. Taxonomy (NCBI): domain Eukaryota; kingdom Fungi; phylum Mucoromycota; class Mucoromycetes; order Mucorales; family Rhizopodaceae; genus Rhizopus; species Rhizopus sp. PT2906. The sequence goes on along the minus strand of JAMYHX010000002.1, from coordinate 24,370 downwards.
CATTGTGGAAGAAAAATCTGCAGAAGAGTTAGCAAGACAGGCAGCTAAGAGGGAAGAAAATGCGCGAAGACTACGTGAATCAGCAGCTCGATCTCGATTAGAAAAAGTAAGACAAAAGTAGACAAAAAATACACTAAATATTAACCCATTTATCTTGCAGTTGGTCGCTCGTGAACAACAATATGAAGCATTTACCAATTTGAAAAATGCCAAAGGAACAATAAAGAAAGCAGATTGGCTTGTAAGATACAAGAAAAAAAAAAAAAGATACATAACTGATTTACTTTTTAAAAAGGCTCAATTAAAAGAGGCAGGTTTTAAGGATGAATCTGATTTGGATGATACGATCAAACAGCTGGATACTGCAATCCAAAGAGCACGAAATAAGGAACTGGGTATTGAAGAGAATGAAGAAAAGGAACCACCAGCAACAGACTTGATTAATATTCCAGACGATCAGTTGGATGAAGCAGGAAAAAAGGAAAAGAAAAAACAAAAGTTAATGAAGGCAAACTACGATGCTCGTCAGCGAGCTAAAAAGGCTAAGGAAGAGGCTAGACTCAAGGAAGAAGAGGAAGCGAGACTGGAAGAACAGAAACGTAAAGAAGACCCTGCAGGCTGGGTTCAGTCTATCAAAGAAAAGAGACAACAGGTGATTGATCGATTAAAGAAAAGAAAACGATTAGCTTCAGAGCTGGCAGATCGAAGAAGTCGCGCTTCACAACTTCATATGAAGTCCATCGCTAATTTAGCAAGCGATAGTCCAACATCAAAACGTAGAAGAAAAGGAGCTGAAGAAGATACGTTTGGACAGGATGATGAAGATTGGGCTATTTATAGAGAAATTGTAAGCATTCAAACCCTCCAAAAAAAAAGACGATCTCCTAATTATTGTTAAACTGTAGAGTCGAGAAGATGAGTCTGATGAAGAAGAGGAAGATATGTCACAGTTGAATCAGTATGAATCTTTACTTTTACAATATGATCCCGACTTTTTGCCTGAGCATCTGTATGAATCCATGTCATCACCCACAAATACGTTAATCCATCTCTTAACACGAGGTATGTATCCTCCTTGGGATCCTACAGATATAGCACAAAGCTATCAGCTTCATGTAAATGTCGAACGCGTTCGAGTGCCTGAAGTCTTGTTTCAACCCAACATCATTGGCTTGGATCAAGCTGGTTTGATAGAAACAGTGAATGATATTGTGAAAACCTTTGATGTGAATCAAAGGCAAAAGATAATGCAGGTAAGAGAAATATATGAAAAGGATTACCTTTTTTTAATTGTTTGCTATATAGAATATATTCCTTACAGGTGGCTATAGCCAAGTACCTGGTTTATCTGATAGAATTCATGCATCATTACAATCCATTTATCCTGTAAACACAAACATTACTGTCAAAAGGGCCAAGAATCCATTATTGGATGCATGGAGAGGAGCAGCCATGTTTGGTCAAGACAATACAAATAAGCAGTATTTTGTAACAAGAAAGGAATATGAAGAGTACGGCTCTGATTATCTCAAAGAACATGGCTTGGGTAACATAAATTAAAATTCTTTTTTTTAATATTCAACTGTGTATGTCGCTTGTAAGAAAAAGCTCTTTGAGTGAAATATTTTCATTTAAGCATCTAAAAGAAATAACAATAATAAAAAACTCAAATATAAACATAGGTTTGTCTTTGCTTATAAATGCTTTCTTAATGGTCTAATTCGTTTTTACTGGGGATGCAGATTCAATCACCATTTATATATCCAAGCCAACCTGTCCTTTACAAACATATCCGCTTAAACGTTCACATTATGAAAACAAGAAGCGTAGAGGAATTGTATATTGCAAAGATTGTCAGACGATGGAAGCAATGAAGAAAATGATGGAGAATCAACAAGACACTTTTATTTTACTCTTATTAGCCGGCTTTCCTGATTTCCCCAAGGAAGAGAACGGCGGTATTTTATATATCCTGCTTTATCCATCTGCGTACGTAACAGCATCGACCAAACTAAATATGGCATGGTCACGGCGTATGTGGACCCTTGCGTCAGAGGCAGATCGCATCGCATTCACAGGTGTGTACTATTCAGTCTTGGGAGGGGCGTATTGTTCATTAGGTAAACAGAATGCACAATATGCGTACAAAGCAAGTGAGTTGGCCATACGACAGATACAGCTGGCGAGAAAGTTGAGGGACCCGATACTGGAATGTAAATGTTGGCTGTATTTTGCAGAGGATTTGATTCAGTTGAAGAGGTTTAAAAAGGCTCAAAAGATCATCACATACCAGAAACGGTTTATTGAGTTAATACAGAATGATGTGGTAAGTGCAAGTAGAAAGAGAGAAGGTCATAAAAGCAATTAGATGTGTAACATGTTGCTAGTTATCGAGTATGCTTGATTCTGTTACTGTGAAAATGAAAACAGGCTTATGTCGAGATTCAAGAGAGAATTTTTATTTAACTAATAATAAAGACAAAGTTTATTAAATAATGGTATCTAAGGCAAGAAGTTATAGTGATTACATTAGTATACATTTATCATTTGAGGCCTCCCTAGGATTATGCAATGTAGTCGCTTTCTTTCTTTTCACTTGTTGAGGTTTGGGCTTTTCAGAAACAATCTGTGGTTGCTGTGGTTGCTGTGCTGACAGCATCATGGGAGGAACCAAGTAATATCCAGCATGGTTCACTGGCGGCATCATCGCGTAAGGCTGTTGTACCATATAAACCGGTTGTGGCATAACTGCTGAAACAGGTGCTACGGCTATTGTTTCATTTGAAGATTTACTTGCATCTGCGCTAATCGCTTGCTTCTGAGGTACTCTCTTTATGATGACCGTACCAGGTCGATGTGGTTGTGTTGAAACTTTCTTTTTTTCAGCATGTGCTACTGGCTTCCGTTTGGGCGTTTTGAATGCCATCGGGCGTTTTGGCTTTTTAGCTCTTATGGATGCAACCTTGTGCTGTTTCAGGCTTTGTTCTTCTTGACCCTTCTTTGACTTCCACCACTCATTTGGTCTATCTTCACGCGGCTTCCAGAAACTAGGCTGTCTTTGGATCTGTGGTCGCTCCTGTTGTACCTGGCTAGGCTCTAATGGCTCTTGTGATGGATTCGATTTGGCCAAAGGCACTTTCAAAGGCTTTTTGGCCGACTTGAACTCCTTTTTTTTTCGGCTTAGCTTTCTAGACAATGTATCACGCAGAAAGCTTTTTTGCTGCTTGATGGGAGAGGAAGGAAGAGAAGGAGGAATAGGAGAAGTAGGAGCAGGAGGCAAGATAATACTCTTGGAGTCCAGGCTAGACACATCAACATGTGTGCTAGGTACCAGATCAGATTGTGGCGATTTAATTACCGGAGAAAACGCATTTTCGATTGATCGATTGGATAAAGAGGGTGAAAGAATAGGAGTTTGATCGATTGATTTGCAAAGTAACGGAGATGCTGACCAGTCGGAAATAGGAGATGATAGTAGTTGATTTTGTTTGGCATTTTCAAAGACTCTACAGAGTAATTCATCCGTGTACTGTTCATAGCTATCCACTTGCATTTTTTTTATATGAAAAAGAAGGGATAAGCCTGTCTTTATTTTTTTTTCCTTCATAAATCAATAAAGTATACTTATTAGGAAAATCGTAAACAATGCAAATGTTCACCATTTTTGGTAGCTCTGTTCTTTTCATGACATCTCTAATGCAACAAATGGTTTATCGTTCATTAATTATATTTTCTTTGTGAGTGACTCTTTGTTTTTTATTAAGAGAAAAAGAGAAAGGGCAGATGAAATATATATGAGCAAAATTCTATTCCTATATTCTATTGTAGAAACTTATATATATTCTCAAGTGTGGTTGATTAATCAGAATGAATCGTCTGTCGTTCCAAGGCAATCCTGATTGGCTCCAAATGCTGTCAACCGCGTCTTGTTTTCCTTATAAATTTAATACAATTTTTCAATCACTTCACGCTATTGATAAATTGTCAGGTTTGTTGTAAGTACGAATAGGGAAGCGGTGATTATTAAAGATGAGAATAAAATCTTGCCTCACCAGACAAAAAGAACACCAGAAAGTAAGCCGAAGATCTTGATTGACTTGATCCCTATTTTAAACTGATCCATGTCTTGCCCTGAGTTAAGATTGATGATAAGGCTTTGCCATTATGGGACATTTGACTCGAAAAATGAACGTCCTAGAGATTTTAGCTGATTGTTCTAAGTAAAATTGTTCTACTACTACTTCTGAATTTCACTTTTAAGAATGACCATACTTCATGTTTGAATTTAAAACAAGTGGAATACAAATGTAAACATAATAAAGGTGGATCTTGTGAATGTCTTTTTAATGATTCTACATGGAATTGTAATAACAATACTCTCTCTTTGGTGTTCTAATTTACACTCTTCTCTTGGTGAACAAACAGACTATGAATACATGTCAGCAACATTGAGTGATGCCAACATTTTTAATCGTTATTCTGATTTACTTATGTTGGAAAGTTTGTTGTGAATGAGGCTCAGTTAATTGACCAACTGAACTCTGATCTGCTACAGCAGACGCCATGCATTTCTTTCAACACGCAATTCAAAAAAAAGAAAAACAAAGGTTTCTTATACTAAAAATAGAATGCTCATGTGGATCAACAACTATTACACCCTGACACCTGTTTCAACTTTCTGCATGAATGCCATTTATTAATAATAAAAGAAAAAGATACATATAATATACATTAAAATTTACTTGGGATGAGGTGGTAGTGGAGGTTGAATGATAGAGATGTTGTTGATATATTCATAAGGTGGTTGACCCAAAGAAGGTAAACCAGGTATTGGTCTATTTAAAGCATTCTGAATGGCTTGTTGATTGATAGGACAATCTTTATGTGCCATCAAGAGTGTCTTTAAATTGATCAATTCTTCACGTAATGCATTCGCTTGCAAGTGATATTGTTCATTATCTGCTGTTAAATATTCCACTTTGGCTTGTAGATTCTGCAACCATTGCTTCTTTCTTTGTCTACATTTTAAAGCAGCTTGTGTTTTTTATTAGAAAGGCGTGACCTAAGGAATTTCTTTTTTTCTATTTACCAATTCTATTTCTTTCTAAAAAGTTCTTTCGTTTGATTTCATCTTCTATTGTTGTTGCCTCTTTGATCGTATTCTTTCTTGCTCTCTTCGCTGGCTTCTTTGATTCTTCTGATTGTGGTTTATTATCAAATGTATTATAAAATGTTGTAGCGGACTGTTTGTTATTAGCATTTCCTATGACACACAAAAAAAGTAAGAAATTCATGCAAATGGGATTAAAGCAGTCCATTTTCTTACTTGTTGTATCCAACATAGGATCAGGTATTATTCTTTCTGGTGGGAGGGGCATAATTTCAGCTGCCTTTGTTGCACCTTCAAAACTCTGCTCAAATGGATTTGGCTCTTCTTCAAGTTTAGTTGTCGGTAATTTCGCATAGGTCGGAGGTAATACGGCTTCTTCGGTATTTTCAGTTGAAGTATTTGAAGTGGTCAATTCTATCATACCTTTGCTTATTAGCAATTTTTTCTTTTTTTTTTTTTCTTTTTTATTATTATTAATACCGGGCATATTGGACGTTGTTGTTGTGGTTGTTACTGCTGCTGCTGCTGTTGTTGTGGTTATACTAGATCGTCTATTATTATTATTGTTATTAAGCAATAGTAACTTGTCCTGTTCAGGGTAAATGCAGGTAGTTGCATTTTGTTTGCATAAAATAGGATCATTGATGGAAGTAATCATGTTTATTCGATATTTTCTGGTAAAGAAAAAAAAAAGAAACAGAAAAAAAAAGAAAAAAGGTATGTGAAACCTCTTTTGGTACCTTAATATATACTTTCTATTATGTCACGTGAGCGATAGTTTTGTGGTGGTTAATCATTTATCCATATTGTTGTAAGCCGTACCGCGCGCCAATGCCCAAGTTGTAGATCGACAAAAATAGAAATTCGTATGTGTTTGATGTATTTGCGCTCGATGATAAATTAAACGCTCTATTCACAGGAAAAGGTGTCATTTTGCAGGCCCAATTGCACCTTTACTTCCTGTATGTGCCGATAGATGCTCTCTTTATGCTTGTCCTTTCAAGTATGATACTCTAGAGGATAGTTTCATGACTCAGTATCTTCAAAACTACTCTTTAATGACTAATAGATGACATGTATCTATATGTCTTTTGTGTCATTCAATTCATTAGAAGCATTATTGCTGTACTATTTTTTGTCTCGGGTAGTTTTCTAGAGGCAGATTACGATCGTGCCCGAGACTCCCTTTCTGCACGCTATTTGCTCATATGGCTTGGTACATTGAATGCTATACCTCGTTTTTTCCTTTATCTTTTCTTCTTGATGAATTTTATACACGTTTTCAAATTAGGGTGCATAGGCTCTTTAAATGTCTAGTGATCGATTCTTTGATCAATCCTTCAAGAGGTTGAACCAGCTTCAGGATGAGAGCTTTCCAAAGACGTTTCGATCCGCAGGGGGGAGGGCACCTCCTTTACTATTTCTATCCAGGAGTTTCTTCAGTTTTCTCTTTGTCTTTCTTTCATCTTACCTTTTTTGCTCCTGTTCTTGAAATCTATTGTTGCTGTTTTACTTGATTTCGACTAAATAAAGATTTTTATTTATAGAGTTTAAGTGAAACCTGCTATCATGACCGACATTACCATGCACTCAAACTTGATTTAGAATAATATCTGAGCAGTTTCTTTTTACATTAAGCAAGTTAGTTACGACAATGCTCTTTACCACTCTTCATATCCACAGTTACAAAGCTACCTTGTTCAGAGATACCAAATGAAACTCCGATAACTGAAGGAGACTCTAAATTTTTCACTGTTGATTGATTTTTTTTTTTTCACTTGACATTAATCGCTCAAATGACTGAACCAACGCCCACAGCAGACAATAGTAATATCCAGCCTCATCCTTCCTCCTTAACATCCAGTTCGAGTACTCCAAAGCAAGAGACACAAGAGACACCAAAACGTGAGAGAACGATGGCTGAATTTCTTGCCTTGATGGATAATTATGCACCCATTGTAAACGCAAGAGAAAACATATTGACAACATAAACTGATATCTTTCTCTTTGATAGATACCAGATGCAGTAACTGACTATTATCTAAGCAAATCTGGCTTTGATTGTGATGACGTTCGAATGTAAGATTATATTATACATCTTTGATCTTTTTACTTATCCCGCAACATATAGCAAACGTCTATTAGCACTTGCCACGCAAAAATTCATTGCAGATATTGCAACAGACGCATTTCAGCATTGTAAAGTAAGGCAATCTGGTAACAGAAAGACAGGAAAGGTATATTAGAAATAATAGTGTTGAATGTATATTGATGATATTGGTAGGAGCGTAAGACTGTATTGACTATGGAAGATCTTTCAGCTGCTTTAGCTGAATATGGTGTCAATGTCAAAAAGCCTGAATACTACTCTTAGCTATTGGACTTTGTTTGTACATAGATTTATATAAACCCCCCCCTCTCATCTCAATAAATCATCATTTTCTTTATTCTCTTTCTTTTTATTTTGGATGATGGCAAGTAATAAGGAAGAAGAACAGAGCATGGAATTGCCTTTGTTGAATGAAATAAAGAATACAAGCATAGACAATCTGTTCATGGTGTTTAACAACTTATATTTCAGTAACCAACTTGTTGATGTAAAGGTTGAGTGGTCAAAAAGGATGGCCCGGTCGTAAATTTGCTTATACATCAAAGATACACCATTTTGCTTATATATAACAATAGAGCAGGTAGCTGCACAGGGACTTCAAACAATAGTTGTACTATTCGTCTCTTCGAGCCTTTGCTCAAGCTTAGACCAAAAAAGAACCTTATAGAGACCTTGCTGGTAAGCAATGAAGAAGGAATAAAAAAAGTCATTCATTGATAGACTTAGCACGAAATGATTCATGCTTTACACTTTATCACACAAGTACGTGATGGTTATGGTAAGAAATACGCATCTGTGTCAACTTATGACCTTTGACCCTTTGATCCAGATGGACATGGTCCTGCATTTCATAGAGAAGCCAAACGTATTAACAGACTAGCCAAACTTAATATTACCGTTAGTCACAAGTAAGGAGCACCTCTTCTTTTTCGGCTGCAGTGACTGATATATCTTGCAGTTTCAACAGTGAAGTAAAACGCTATCAAACACACGTCTGGAAATGTGATGTAAAGTCAAATGATTAAACGGTGTTCATATACTTATTTTATCAAACAGGGGCCATGTCAAATGAAATCGCCGTATTTTGGAATTATAAGACGATCAATCAACAGGTATATATTAAAGTGTTTTGCGTAACGCTTTTCTTTGTTCATTTCTTTTCTAGATCACCACAACCAGCAGATGCTTGGTATTCAGAACATCAAAGAACATGTGGAGGTAACTTTATCAAGATTGCTGAACCTGACAAGAAACAGACAAAGGTCAAAAGAGGTCCTCTTGATGACTACGTTACAAGAAGCCAAAAGTAAAGTAATCAACAATTAACATAGTTTCAAGTTTTTTCTTTTATGAGTTCTTTATATGTGTTTATTTACAAATAGAAAATATGCAACAAGTTCTATCAAAACTAATAAATCTACGAATACTTTTTTTTTTTTTTACTCCATATCCATTTCAACATCCTCCTTCTATTTAGAACAAAAAGTATATTAGTATTAGTTTTATACATGTGTGTATCAATTGTTTACCTCAATCCGGCGTGCACCAAATTCTACATCAGCAGCAGGCAGTGGTTTAGGCTGTCTGATTTCCCTAATAGGAGGTGTGCTCAAGACGGCAGCAGCAGTCGTAGGCTGGGGTATGCAGTATTGAGAATGGACATAGGGCAATGGCCAAGAACGTGTCGTACGGGTGGGTCCATCTGCATTGACCAAGACGGTACCCTTGAATTGAGCAACAACGTCTGAGTTCAGCTTAGATCGCATCACGGGGTGAGCAGTAACTAATTCATGTTGGAGCAAGGACTGAAGACCGAGACGACTAGCATTGCTGGACAATGCGCGTGTCGCAAACGGGAATACAGTGTGATTGGCATTGACTTCGGCATAAGCAAGGCGTGCTGACTTCATCTTGAGCTGATATGTCTTGTTGACATCTCTTTGATACACAAAAGGTTTAAAATCTGTATTCTTCACTTGTCCGTCACCTGTGGTCAAGACAATGTTCATCTGATACACCTGGTTGGCTTCGATCTCAAAGTCATATTTTTCCAATTCTGATACAATCAAATCGTCCAAGAAACGGTTTTCAATGTCCTTTCCTGCACGCAAAACAAATCGCTTCATGGGCGAAGAAAAGGTTCCTTCAACAGGCTGGCATCGGAAATAGGCTGCAATTTCGGTAATCACGCGCGTGATTTCAGATGCCTAGTATACATTGTTAATTCTTTTTTTCCTTACTTCATGCATATATCACTGTTTACCTTGACACCAGGACGAAGCATGCGACAGGCAGCTTCATATGCAAAGTAGGTAGCACAGATCACATCGGCTGCCTTGCCAGTGACAGGCTGTTGCTTATTCTCGGTCACAACGATTGTGTGGGCAGCAGTAGCGATGTATCCGTCAATGTGTACACCTAATTCACTATAGTTTTGACATTAGTAAAACAAATCAAGAGAATCTCAAAATGATCTTACACTTTAACAACATCTCCAGCCTTCAAATAGACATCGTTTTCAGCAAGTGGAGAAAAGTATTGAATATAGTTATTCAAGGAAACACAGGTGGGGACAGCAACACCTCTGTCTGCGGACTTGAACATGTTTTCTGTCTATTTCAAAATGAGTTTTCTTCCCTCTTTATCTTTTCAATATTGAAAACACTTACATATTTGTTGATCAGGTCATCACCATATTGACATAGATCGCAGACTGAGACACCTACTTGAGCTCTTTCAAGAACGAGTGGAAGGGTAACTATTAAAGAAAAGGATGTTTATGATCAAGTTGTATAGATTGGGTTTTTGTTATAGTTACCATTGACAACATCAGCAGCAAGTTGATATTTCTCCAAGACTTTAGGATTAGTGATGGTATTATCTGCTTCGAATTTAGAAGCAGGGTAGCTGACAGCTATTTCCATGTTGGTTGCCATCGTGTGTTCTAATAGTAAGAGTAATAACAAAAAAAAATAAAATTTTGAGGTTTTGGTATCTGAAAAAGCCACTTGCTGAGTTTATACTTTTGACAGACATTCAGGAGTGAATGAAATATATATCAGTCTTTCTTTATTGAGAAAATATATTCAGACCACAGAGATGCATTTCAGTCTTTTGTCTCTTTTGTTCAGGCTCAAACACGTCAGAGTCATAATCACATCGATGCTCAGAGTTACCAGCACGAATGTTACAAATAGCCTTTCTCTTGCACTCGTCGTCACATTCTCGTGCTATAGGAGATGATTTGGTAGTAAAACGACGGTACTTTTCAAACGTATCTGTATCATCATCCTCCATATCTACTGTGACATTATGCCACCAAGCTGGAGTCAATGGAGAAGTAGAGGATGCGAGTCGAGCACGGCTTGAGCTATAGGCCTCTCTCGCAGAGTACTCCACATGCCAATTCTACATGTAGTTTAATAAGAAAGAAAGAAAGAAAAAAAGAACTAAGCTTATGAGTTGACTTACAGGTTCATTATTCAAATCAGTGGCCTTGTATAAATCAGCTGAATACGTAATAGAATCGATAATTTCAAAAGTCTTTGTATCCACCTTGTATACTCTGATGACTAATGAATACATATTCATACCAAAGAAGTTAAAGTTTTTACCTGAAACCCGGGTTAAGGTTTAAGAAAGGTGTGATGGAAGGACCAATGTATCCAACAGAGATAGCATTCTCTGCAGTTTGCTCTTTTCCGTTTTTATAAAATATTGACAGCTCATCTCTATATATGATTTAATTAGTAACAAGCAAAAGAAAAAGTACAATCTTGTCGTCATACTTGTGCGTGTGACCAAAGAACTGAGCAGAAATGATATGAGAGTATCTCTCGATGATTTGAGAATAGTAATTTGAGTAGTCATGGAAACATGTGTTGTCGCCAGGCGCAATATGACCAATGATCCATACACGTTCACCATTATCCTCTGCATCCTGAAGCTCATTGATTAACCAAGCAAAGATGCCATTGGGATCCTTTTGAGATTGTAAACATCTAGAGTCTGTTTGCTATTTTCAATTGACTTACCTTGTCCACTGGTTGTTGATAAAGCCACCAGTTGAGAGTGTAGCAAAAATTTGTGTTTAAGCTAATTAACTTTAAGCCACGGATGGGTCTTGCTGAGTAGCTTCCAGTGTTTTCTTCAACAGAAGGATGAGACAAGGGAGATAACCAGCCTTGCCAGTTCTTTGATAATGCTCTATAGAGCCACTTCAGGTCGAGAAACTTCTTTTCAAAAGGTATGGTTGAGTGTCTTAAGGGGAAGTTATTAGTGGGCGCTGATTCATGGTTACCCACGGCAGGGTAGAGCATAGAGTTGACTAATAGTGGGGAGTCAAAGTAGTCATGAAGTATACGGTACGTTTCATCTTGGATCAGCTTAGTCTTGATGAATGGCAAGGTAGACCAAACCTCGTGAGGAGGGATATCACCCGTTAGAATGCCAAATTTGATATCAGGCTCTGCTGTAGAAATGAAACGCAGCATGGATTCAATCAGGCTCAGTGGGGTGTCGCAGCCGTATTCACCTAGGAAAAAATAACGGAAAGTTTAGCCTATGAGATTCAAGAGATAAGCTCCAGTTCTTACCCCACATAGAAGCTCGTTTTGTGATATTGGTATAATCAGTGTATGCAGGTCTACAGCAAATAGGTTTAGTGCACTTGGCTTCTGCTCCAGCCTATAAGGGATGAGTATGCAATTTATATTGTTATTTTACAGCTTACTTGATAATCAAGGTCGATATGCCAATCGCTGAGCTGCAGGACAGTAAATGTCTGACCATTTGATTTTATTGGTTCCTGCTTAAGCTCAGGTTTAGGTTTCGGAAATGTGATATTCCATTGTTCAACCTCTGAATGAAGGGCATAAATACAGATATATATACGCTATAAAGTACTTGATATACCTGGATAGGGACAAGAGTTGAGGATGGCAGCACATGCAAGATGTCCATCTCTTCCGGATATATCCATAGTCTATAATAAAATATAAATAAAACATCATTTTTTAATCTTATCAACCTACCGGAATTACTTTTCGGATAATGGGTGCTTGCTCTCTGATGACTCCTTCACACTATGATGATTTAATCCGTGTGCCTGTGATCACTTTATGATTCTACTTACGACATCATCATCTACTTTATTTGTTCTTTTACACATTTTTGTTAAAGTAGAGATTAAAAATGCTTCAGAGAATACAGACATCTTTTTTAATATTTGTAAAAGTGATATACAACTACTGCATGAGGTTGCAATAGAATCCGTTTCAATTAATGTCTCAGTAAGCTCATTTGCCTTTTCTTGTTGTATTGAAATATCAAAAGAGTTGATCACCCTTTGTTGTTCCTGTTGTGCAATGATATTTGTAAAGTAAAATAAAAAGATAAATATCCACTTTTTCATGATTAAAAAAATAAAAAATAAAATAAAGGAATAATAATTTATGCCTTTTTATACGTAATTTGCATCATTGCATCTAAAATCGGAAATTGTCATTTGAACAAGAAATACACAAAAAAAGAAAAACTTGATTCATATCTTTCACTCATTTTGATAGGCAAATAGTATCACTCGTAACTATAACAACACACACCTCCTCTTTTCCTTTTCGTCTTGTTGCCAAACTGTGAGTTGTGACTTTGACGGAACCATAATTTTTTTACTGGATTATTTTACACTTTTTTTATTTTTTATTTTTTCTTTGTTATTCTTTATACAATGAGTTCCATAGATCCCAGCCAAACTTTATATATAAGAAATATCAAAGGACGCGCCAATGTTGAAGGTGAATATATGCTGTATGCATAATATAGTATAACAAAAAGAGAGACTTACAGATTACAATTATAGAAATTCGAGCTTGTTTATATGGACTATTTTCAACTTATGGCTCAATCTTGGAAATTGTCACAAAGAAATCCGAGAAAATGCGTGAACAGGCGTTCGTTGTATATAGTAATATTGCTTCTGCTACTACTGCCAAGCGAGGTTTAACAGGATTCAACTTTTTGGGATATCCTCTTGTGAGTCTATGTTGTATATATATATATATACACGTTGTACCATGCTAAATACATTTGTTTAGGAAATCGAGTATGCAAAGACAAAATCAGATGCAGTTGCAAAACTAGACGGCACTTATAAATTAAGGATATTTGACACTTCATCAAAACGTGCAGCTGAAGATCAACTAGAAGGAAATAATGCAAAAATGACAAAACATGACGATGATGAAGATGACAGTGATGATGATGATGATCACGCGTAGAGAAAGAAAGAAAGAAAGAAAGAAAGAGAGAAAGAAAAAAGGAAAATTAATTGATAATAAAATCCTTATTTTATTATAGAAAAACAAAAAGAAAAGAAACAAAAAAAAAAATACCAATATACATATATATGTGTGTGTATTGTTGTATCGATGGCGTATTAATTTCGAATCAAAGGGGAAAAAAGAGGAGCATTTTGAATTGAGTTGTTACAACATCTCAATATAAAGGACATTCCATATACTTTTGTCCTAAAGCGGGGCTTCCTGCAGAACATCAAGTACAACAATAGTACAAAATAAAAGAGCGCCCCTTCTTTTTTTTTGTCTTTTTTTTTTTTTACATCTTTTTGTATGCCTTCATATTTAGTTATTGGTGGCAACGGCTTCCTTGGCCAGCATGTTCAGGAACAGATTCGCCTTCGTAATGATGGTTCAACCATTTCTGTTTTTGATATTTCTGAGCCCAGAGACCCCAAACCAGACGTAAAGTACTTTGTAGGCGACCTTCGCAAGTTTGAAGATGTCTACAACGCACTTGAAGGGATCACAGCTGTCATCCATACCGCCTCTCCACAACATGTAGCCTCTAGCAATCCTCCTCGTGATCTTTACTTTTCCATCAACGTTGACGGAACACGCAATGTCATCAACGCATGTCAAGAAAGAGGAATCAAGGTACTTGTTGTCACAAGTTCAGGAAGTGTGATCTCTACTGGTGAACCCATGATGAACGTGGATGAAAGTACGCCTTATCCAGCTACGCCTATCGATGTCTATACAGAATCTAAAGTAAGTCGCATATGTACAAAAAAGTATACAGTCATTGACCAGAACCGCATCAGATGGAGTGTGAAAAGGTCGTCCTGAAGGCCAATGGTGAAAAAGGATTGCTGACTTGCACTATCCGCCCGTCTGCTATCTTTGGACCTGGCGATCGACAAATGATTCCAGGTATGATCGAAGTCTGTCAGCGTAAGCAGCATCGTTTCCAGATCGGCAATAACCAGTCTTTGATGGATTTTACCTATGTTGGTAATGTTGCCTATGCTCACGTCCTGGCTGCAGAGAAACTCGCTATTCCCGACTCAGGAGCAGCAGGCCAAGCATTCAACTTGACAAATGGTACACCTATACCCTTCTGGGACTTTGCTTCCCGTGTCTGGGCTGTCTATGGATGTTATATACCCAATAACAAAAAGATCATCTTATCCAAGGGTGCTAGCTCAGTCATTGCAGTAATTAGTGAGACGATATACAACATCAAACTTATGTTCTGGGATAAAAGTCAAGTCAAAGAAGGCTTATCTCGCGCCAGAATTAAGCAAGCCATGTCTTCTCGATACTTTAATATCAATAAAGCAAGAACTATTCTCGGTTATGAACCCCAGATTGGCTTAGATGAAGGCATCAAATTGAGTGTAGCTGTAAGTAATAACAGAAATATACGTCGATGGTATTCTCATCTATCTTTCTTTCTTTCTTAGTGGTTTAAGGAACATCAAACATAAAAAAAAGAAACACTTTTATACAATTATACATAAAACTTTTTAATAATTATTCCAAGCATTTGGATTTTCTTGTTCCTTCATTTCTACTTCTTCTTGTATTTGCATCTGTACATAAGCCAATTTATCGACTAGTGTTTTCATTGCCATCGTTACCACTTCTTCTGGTGCTAAGGAACCGACGGTCTAATAGTTACGCGTATATAAATGAGTTCTATCATACAAGCCAATATAAACACACAAACGTACCTCTGCTTCAAAGTAAAATTTATCAGGTTTTGCATTGTAATCGAAAGCTGATTCATATAGTTATTATCAAATGCTACCTTTCATATCATCAAGACTTACGCGCATCTTTATCAGGGGGTGCTTCATATTGTGCATTTTTACTTAACGGCCTATATACACACATATTGAATTGTCTTTCTCTCTTTCAAAGCATCCAAGTGACTTACCATTCTTCTTCTGTTTCTTCAAACCAATATGTTGTATGTCTCAATTTATTATAAGGATCATATTCAAAAGCAACACCACTCACTGGACTCCACTTAGCATGTTCTTTCGCCACACCCTATATTTCCCCCTTCATTGTCAGTCTATATGTCTCTGTTTTGTTGTATATGAACTTTACTTTTTTTGCAATACACTTCAACTTCAATTCGTGGCCTTTACGTAGTTTAACTAAGAGTACACCAGAATCGTCCTTGTCTAATCTACATCAGTCTTACTTTTTCGCTTTTGCCTCTATTGTTACTTACCTTGGAGTACTGGTGTGAATGAAGGGTTTGTTGATATAAGATCTCGTGTTGTTACATCCTTGGTTCTATCATCAGTGCATTTGACATGCAATGTTAATTCTACAGAACACTCTGGGCAGTATTGAGAACAAGTACAATCCTAACACGAGTTAGCAAGACAATATTTAGATTAAAAGAAAAACTTACTCTAGTATATCGTAATTTATCCACATCTCTACTGTCAATAGGAACCATTCCAAGTCGATGAGCGATGAATTCATCAGCCAGTACAGTTGTATTCGTTTCAATTTCTACCATGTCAATAGCTATTTTACATGAATCAGTTGATATAACTAAAAGGAGTGAGATCTTTTTCAATTACCAACTGTGGGTACTTCTGCAATCATAACTCGACGAAGTGCATTTGCAACACTGCCCAAAAGATTATTAGTAAGCTTTCAGGAATTATTCGTTCTGCGGTTTACCTCAAATCAGTGTCGCTTAAAATAAAGTTGATACGATCCTTGGTAAGCTCCCTTATGGTAATACTTGGCCCACTGAGACCATAAGAGCTTCCAATATCCATTATGTGTGTAATTAAAGAAATAGAGAAGAAAAGAAAAGAGAAAAAAAAAAGTGTCAGTTTTCTTTTTTTTTTTGGTAAAGAAAAAAAACTGTTTAAATGCCGCCGACTGCACACAAACAAAGAAGGGGAAGGAAGTTATGCCGAAATGAAGACAAAAGATGTGAGACACCCTCCTCTTGGTGTAGATATTTCATTTAGATCTTTTGACTCGCCCCAAAAAAAGATGTATATATCATTCTAAACATAAAGAATCTCTAATACACAGCACCATAGACAAATGTATTTCACTTTGGGACAATCACTTTTAATATTTACCGTTCTCACTGTAACGGCAATACTCATAATTGTAGATCGTCAATATATGATCTCGGTTTGACTGGAATCATTGATGATACCGTAAAGGATGAGAAGAAAATACGCGTGATAAAGTTTATCTTTTTATTAGAAAGGAGGAGGAACCATTTGAGCCTTATAAGATTCATAAAGAGAATCAAGGAGTAAGGGATCTCGCTAAATAAAAAGATGTGTCAAGAAAACAATATAACAGAATCTATTTCACGCGTTTTTACCTGTATCATATGAAGCACTTGTTGAATGAATTCGGGTTTTGATAACGGCCGTCCATTGAACCTTCTGGCAATTTCAGGCTGCATTAAGCTCATGAGTTGGTGTTGTGGTAACAATGGTTGCTGTGGAGGTATAGGAGGAGGCACAGGCGGCGTAATACCATTCTGAAGCACCTGTAATAAAGATAAATTTCTAGCGTTTGGAACTGGAGGTGCTGTTGGAGGTTGTGGTGTCATGGTTGGTACTATGAGGTTAACAGGGGGTTTCTGTTGTTGCTGTTCGGATGGTTCCGGTACCCGTCTCAGTTCATTTTCTGGATGTGTTTGTATGCTTGCCTTCTTCAAGAGACCTAGTAAGTCGGTCGTTTGCTTTGGAGAATTCTGCTGTATAGGCTGTTGTTGTTGCTTTTCAGGAATAGGTGTGCTTTTGGTTGAGCCTCTCTTTAGCATTTCGAGTATATCTACTTTTGGTTCTGGTTGTTGCTGTTGCTTCTTTGGCGTTGCAGGTAAGTTCTTGATACCTTCGTGTAGCCTATATAAAACCATGAGATTTTCACAAGCCCTGGCTGCTCATTACTACATTACTTTTGAACTTTTGCCAAAATACGTTCTCTATCTTTTTTCTCGAATAACCATATAGCACACGCTTCTCCTAAAGAACTATGATATAAACAACAATAGCGACAATATCAATAGTAGAACTAACCTTCTGTTGTCTGATAGATGATAAACTCGTCTGTCAAGTTTATGTCTTCAAAGTCTGTCAAGTTTAAGCAATAGTTTTCGATAGATAATCTGTTCAAGATGTATAGACTGAAATAAGGATGACATTTCCTAAACAGTTGTCAATAACAGGGCTGCTTCCCATATAACCAACTTACCCTTTTGTTAGAAACATGACACCTTCATAACCCAGTTTTTCCTTTTACATGATTAGAAACTCAATAACACAAGTTGCCATTATGTGTGTGTATTATGCCCGTACCCAACTTTTTTTCTCAATGTCAAATTTATAAACTACTGCATGTGCTGATTGGTCCAGAATATCAGTGATGTTTGGGTCGTGTCGTTTTAAAACTTCCAAGTTTAACTTCTTGCGTGCAACAAGGTCCATCGTTCGTTTTAATTACAAAAAGATAAAAAAAGTAACCCTCTTTTATTATTTCTGCAAAAGGTGTCCCTTTCAAAATACATTACACGTGACTCTCTTATGCCTCTGACGCATTTGAAGTTGTGAAAAAAAAAAAAAAAAATTATGCAGATATTTCCACGTAACCCTTGTTACCATCCCTATGGTAACAGCATGATCTTCTTTATTGTAGCTTTTATGTATATGGTGGCATGAATAAATCAAAGTTCTTCTTTTTTAAAACTCTCTTTATTATTCTGGTTTGATGAATCCCATCTTGGATTGTTTCCTTGGTTGATCATCTGTGTCCTTTGCTTTTCTCTTTTTGGATTTCTTCTTTACTGATCGAATAGATGCCATATCACTTATAAATGCCTTTTCAGACGCTTCCTGTGCTTCTTCTTGTTCGCGTTCACGATTCTCTCTTTCTGCTGCTTTTCTCTCTTCATCATTTTTCTACATTAATAAAAAAGGGTGAGTTTTATCGTTATTATTGTTATTTGGTAGCGGTCTACCTCGATTTGCTTATTGAAACTTTTGAATGACTTTCTTCCTACGGTTGCGTCTGCTGTAAAGGCAAGATAACTAGGCTGATATTCTATTTGGATTTTACTATCAATGTGTGAAAAACATAAACATGCTAGAGTTGCTATTACTTTACGGTTTCTGTATTTCTATATCCTTTGTGTCCAACACCCATTCAGCTTCTGAAATCACTCTTTTGCGTTCTCTTTCTAGTTGCTCTTGTACTTCCTTTTCAAGAGATCTTTGCATAAACTAAGACATCGTCAGCTCAATGTTGTTGTTCTTATGTGACCTTTCTACCTTCATTCCCAACAGTCTACTTGATGGTTTCTTGGGTTCTTTTTTTTCCATAATGATTGATTAAAGATGGTGTATGCTGTAGACAAAAATTTTTAAAAGGGTCCTTATTCTTTATGTTCGTGTCTGAGGCGAGTCACTCTGTACCTAAAATAAAATAGAAATACATTTTTTTTTTTGCACATTTTTTTAAAATATATTATGTGTCTATAATGGAAGATAACTTCCGTTCAAAAGGCAACGTCGACAGGATTCCGCTATGTTCCAAATCGAAACTGTTGACAACTGCAGTGGCATACCACGGAGTGTCATCAAATACGCACCGCCAGTGGTATTTCCAGACTCTGGAGATACCCACGCCAAAGAGACAGAGAACGTCCGTATCGACTGTTGTTTGTTCGTCCACCGTAACAAAAGAAATGAGCACGGACTATACTTCATCTGCGGTAAGGAGCTTGTCCGGCAGAGAGTATCTCTCGAAAAAGGAGAATCAGAAGTTAAGCTTGAAAGGGCAGCTTACAAAGAGGTGGAAAATTGTCTCTGTGTCTTGTTAGCAGAGTCTACATAGTGAAGAGGTGATCAAACTGCGGTTTCAGGCATGCTGTAAAGCAGCTGTAGGGATGTAGCTATACAACAGGCGAAACCATAGTATGATGGCCTTAGGAGATATAGTCAGGAACCAAAACGTTTGTCAGTACTGAGGGCGAAGAAGCAGCGAACCAGGCAGAGCCAAAGGCGGATGCCGTGGTTGTGTAAGCAGATCATAATCTTTGTGCCATAAGAAACGGAGCTAACCAAGAGGGACCTTGACTATCGGAATAGATACTGCATTGGATTTCCGCGTGGGATTTGGGATTGTCCAATGAGTACATGAGAGCATCCAAAAGGAAGCGCTGTCAAATCCATCAGGCGCTGACGCCCGAGATTCCAAGGTTGATAAATTGTCGCGAGGTCCAAGGGTAATGCGGCCAATCTCTGGTATAAACTGCAGAGTAGCTTGAACTGTTCGTGGGAAATATCACTCTAAACTTGATCCAAAAAAATTGATTTTTACTAAATTTTTGTATAGTGCAAACACTAGTAGAAATATATAAAGCTATTTCAGGTCCATTTGAAATAGTTCCTCCCTCTTTTTTTTTTTTTTTTTTTTTGTAGTCAATCCTTTCTGCCTGTTTCTCTTTTCTTTATTTATTTATTGAAGTGAGACCAAGGTTGAGATTGACGTTGATGTGTGTTGTAGTTTAGATAAGACAATAAAATGATTTAATAGAAAAATGAGGGGGGGGGGAGGAAGAGAAAATATAAGCGCATAAACTTCATTGCGCATATCTTCTGCAGGAGATAAGAAAAGGACCATAGTCTTTATGAAATTCCTCCTATTTCTTTCTCTTTATTTTCTTTTTATTCAACCTACTATCTTTATATATGGCTTACGAGCCAGGTGATATCGCGTTTATACTAGTATCTATCGCCCTTGTCTGGTTGATGATACCAGGTATTGGCTACTTTTACTCTGGAATGGCCAGAGAAAAGAATGCGCTCTCGCTTATCATGTGTTGTTTGATATCTCTTGTTGTGGTCACAGTTCAGGTAAATTTTAGACAGTGTGTGTACGTGGCAATATGATGTATTGAAAATACCAGTGGTTCATTTGGGGATACAGCTTAACATTCAGTAATAACGCCAGTCCATTTATTGGAAATCTTGATCATGCATTTCTACGCAACGTTCTTGACAGTCCTTCGATTGGAAGTGACAAGATCCCAGAGCTTTTATTTTGTGTTTATCAGGGTATGTTTGCAGCATTGACGCCAGCTCTCGTCTTTGGCTCTGGCGCTGAACGTGGACGACTGCTGCCTATGGTCTTTTTCATCTTTATCTGGACCACCATCGTATACGACACAGTCGCCTGCTGGACTTGGAATCCACAGGGATGGATCGCGAAATTAGGTGTTTTAGACTTTGCTGGAGGTAGCCCGATTCATATCACGTCTGGATTTTCGAGCTTAGCTTATGCATTGATCTTGGGACGTCGTCAAACGGACGAATTCAAGCCCCATAATATGTCCAATGTCATTTTGGGCACAACCTTTATCTGGTTTGGTTGGTTTGGATTCAACGGCGGCTCAGCTCTTGCTGGTAACTTACGATCCGTCATGGCATGCCTGGTTACCAATCTTGCAGCTTCCATGGGCGCGATCACTTGGATGTGTTTAGACTATCGTGTTCATCACAAATTTTCTGCTCTCGGCTTTTGTTCCGGGGCTGTAGCTGGCTTGGTGGCTATCACTCCTGGCGCTGGTTTTGTTAGTCCTGGTTCAGCACTTCTCATCGGTTGTCTTGGTGCTGTTAGTTGTTATGCAGCAGTTCGCTTGAAGAATTGGCTCAAGTATGATGATGCTCTAGATGTATTTGCGGTGCATGGCGTAGGTGGCGTGGTCGGTAGCATTCTGACTGGCGTCTTTGCTGAATCTTATGTGGCTGCTCTTGATGGTAGCACCGTTATTGCTGGTGGATGGATTAATCAAAACTGGATACAGGTTCCGTTCCAGCTTATTGATGTAGTTGCGGTGTCCAGTTGGAGCTTTACAATTACATACGCTGTCTTGTTTCTGATGAATCTCGTTCCCGGCCTATCACTTCGTGTTGACAGTGAAGCAGAAATCCAAGGATTGGACATGGCAGAAATTGGTGAGGCTGCATATAATAAATCTGAAGTAGGCAGTCAGCAAAAGGTGAATTGTGAAGAATAAGATAATAATAAATTGATTACAGTTTAAAAAGTATTTATTGTATATATAATGTACACAAGCATATGAATAGGGTTATTACTATTTCTCTCTCTTTCTTTCGCTAATTATTTTTAAGTGCATACTATTGCTGAGAAGGTTGTTGAAATGTAGAGGTATCAATGTTACCATCAGGGTTTTCCATAGTTGGACCCGTCAAAGGCGTTCCCAAGAATTGGGTTCCATCTATGTTATCCACATTATGGAAGTCCAAGATTTCAGAGTACATCATAACTATATTAAATAAGGATTATTAGCATATAAACCACATATCATACAGATACTTACCTTTCCATGTATCAATAGGTAAATCAGCTTCATTAAATGACCAATCAAACTTTTCGGGAGACACAGGTTCATCTGTAGGATCATGATAAGGAGCGAGGTAAGGATGGGATAATGCCTCTTCTGCTGTAATACGCTTGGCAGGATCAAAAGTGAGCATCTTTTCCAACAAGTCAATAGCTTGAGGATCTTGACCAACAAATCTCTGCGAGAAAGGAACTGGATCACGCTTTGGTAAATTCTTTACGAATCGAAGTGTCTAATGGATACATGATCAGTATGCGCGCATAATATTAAAAACAAGCAAGCAATTTACATTTTCACTGCAAATGGTTGCAATCACATCATCAGGTGGTGTACCCAAAAGTTCGGTAATGATTGTGAACTGGTGAACGTCTAATATAGATGATAAATACACGTCTCTTTTTACTCTTTCGAATACTTACGATCCTTTCCGGGGAACAGTGGCTTTCCTTCCAGCATTTCAGCAAAGATACAGCCAGCACTCCAAATATCGACAGCAACGTCGTACTTTTGCCAAGTCAACATGATTTCAGGTGCACGATAATATCTGGTAGAGACATAACCCGTCATTTGTGGGTCTTGAATACGCGCCAAACCGAAATCACAAATCTTGAGATCACAGTTTTCGTTGATCAAAATATTGCTTGGTTTCTATCACAGAGTATGAATACGTGTTTTAAACTATTCTATTCTATTTACCAAGTCTCTATGAATTACTCCAGCAGAGTGGACATATTTCAAACCTCTCTATTTATATCATCAGTTTTATATGATAATCACAACCTTTAATTCACACAAACCAGAATTTGATAAAGAAAGTACTGAATAAACTGCTTTTCTAATGGACGCGATTGTAATAAGCGATGTAGGTCTGTTCCTAATAGTTCTGTAACGAAATAACTATAATCCCATATTTTTAACATTTCTATTGCTATCATGAATGCTATCTCCTATTCTTACATGTCTTCCAAAGGTGAAATAAAGATATCACTTAAACTAATGATCTATAAATATATAATAGTTAATATCATATCAATATTCAATAATCAATTACATTTTCATGACGAAGAGCCTTCAACAACTTCAACTCACGGTATGTTCTCTTGGCCAAGACAGGTGCAGAAAAGGGTTTCATAATCTTCTTGATTGCCACGTTCATTCCAGTCAATTGATCTTTGGCAGAGCTATATTGAAATACATGAGCATCTCTTGTTTATTAACACGAGATCATTTATACCAAACAAGACCAAAAGCACCCATGCCAACTGGTTGTAAATCAACATATCTGTTCAACTTAGTCTTTTTATTCTTCTTCCCCCTTAATAATCATTATTACCTCGTTGTCACTTCAAAGACAGTTCCAAAGATTGACAACTTTACGAATTCAGCCATCTTTTATATAAAGGAAAAAGACAGGCAGATAAAAAGAGAGAAAAACAGAAAAAATACAACAAAAATCTGGAACCATGTCCTATGGAACTTGACGTAATTTGTGTTCAGAAATACACGTGACATATTTCGCTACATGGTTTTACGCTAAAATTAGACGATGTTAATTTTTCTTCTGGACGTATTTGGAATAAATTGTAGACAACATGCTTACCTTTTTTGGACGTAACGTAAATGGAAGTTTAGAAGAAGGACAATAAATCTTTAGATGGGTGAGAAAAGAACGCATAGTAGAATAAATAAAATAGTTTACACAAAAGGCATGGTGCGAGTAGCGCTATAAGGAGTGTCATCAAGTTGAAGTTTTGCTTTTTCTTTCTTCCAGTCGCTGCTTGTTCATTTGTATTATATGAAATAAGGGCTATTCAGGAAACGCATGTATTCTTTTTTCCTTTTGTCTCGCTTCCTCTTGCCGTGGCTTTGTACTATTTCAAAGAAAAGTTGACCACATTTATCTAATCTGCCTTTTTTCCCTTTTCTTATCAATGTTATTACCCTTAGCACGCACGACCTTAAAAAATAAACTTAACGAAAAGCTGCAAAAGCAAAGTATGATCCTCCTTAACAAACTGTATAAGAATTACTCGTCGACTAACATTTAATACTAGCCACGAAAACGTGCACTGACTGTCATCAACCAGGGCACTTGAATAAGCACTCACCTCTCTGTCCGCAATATATTAAAAGTAGGTAGAATTACCATGTATTTAGAGACTTACTGAAGGTAATATACATAGTCAAGAAGAGAAAATTTTCTGGAAAAGACGATTTTGCCACCAAGCAAGCAAAGAAAAAGGGAAGATTGAATACTGGTGCATCGTCTTCGTCGTCAAGCTCTGTCATTTGTTCTTCTTGTGGCACCTCTGGACACAAAAGCTCAAGATCCATGCAATGCCCAAATAACAAGCCGACAAAAGATGCTATAATCAAGGCTGCATATGGTGGTGAGTACGAGGTTTATGCTCGAAAAGTATATCTTA